>CM060981.1:304538673-304975995 GCA_030765065.1 Deroplatys truncata | reverse complement strand
GATAGACACCGCGGATACCCTGGACCAAATAATTCAGAAAGCAAACCCAGCGGGTATACACTGCGTGCAAAGAGAGGAAATGACAACTTGGAGGGAATAGATAGACACCGCGGATACCCTGGACCAAATAATTCAGAAAGCAAACCCAGCGGGTATACACTGCGTGCAAAGAGAGGAAATGACAACTTGGAGGGAATAGATAGACACCGCGGATACCCTGGACCAAATAATTCAGAAAGCAAACCCAGCGGGTATACACTGCGTGCAAAGAGAGGAAATGACAACTTGGAGGGAATAGATAGACACCGCGGATACCCTGGACCAAATAATTCAGAAAGCAAACCCAGCGGGTATACACTGCGTGCAAAGAGAGGAAATGACAACTTGGAGGGAATAGATAGACACCGCGGATACCCTGGACCAAATAATTCAGAAAGCAAACCCAGCGGGTATACACTGCGTGCAAAGAGAGGAAATGACAACTTGGAGGGAATAGATAGACACCGCGGATACCCTGGACCAAATAATTCAGAAAGCAAACCCAGCGGGTATACACTGCGTGCAAAGAGAGGAAATGACAACTTGGAGGGAATAGATAGACACCGCGGATACCCTGGACCAAATAATTCAGAAAGCAAACCCAGCGGGTATACACTGCGTGCAAAGAGAGGAAATGACAACTTGGAGGGAATAGATAGACACCGCGGATACCCTGGACCAAATAATTCAGAAAGCAAACCCAGCGGGTATACACTGCGTGCAAAGAGAGGAAATGACAACTTGGAGGGAATAGGATAGACACCGCGGATACCCTGGACCAAATAATTCAGAAAGCAAACCCAGCGGGTATACACTGCGTGCAAAGAGAGGAAATGACAACTTGGAGGGAATAGATAGACACCGCGGATACCCTGGACCAAATAATTCAGAAAGCAAACCCAGCGGGTATACACTGCGTGCAAAGAGAGGAAATGACAACTTGGAGGGAATAGATAGACACCGCGGATACCCTGGACCAAATAATTCAGAAAGCAAACCCAGCGGGTATACACTGCGTGCAAAGAGAGGAAATGACAACTTGGAGGGAATAGATAGACACCGCGGATACCCTGGACCAAATAATTCAGAAAGCAAACCCAGCGGGTATACACTGCGTGCAAAGAGAGGAAATGACAACTTGGAGGGAATAGATAGACACCGCGGATACCCTGGACCAAATAATTCAGAAAGCAAACCCAGCGGGTATACACTGCGTGCAAAGAGAGGAAATGACAACTTGGAGGGAATAGATAGACACCGCGGATACCCTGGACCAAATAATTCAGAAAGCAAACCCAGCGGGTATACACTGCGTGCAAAGAGAGGAAATGACAACTTGGAGGGAATAGATAGACACCGCGGATACCCTGGACCAAATAATTCAGAAAGCAAACCCAGCGGGTATACACTGCGTGCAAAGAGAGGAAATGACAACTTGGAGGGAATAGATAGACACCGCGGATACCCTGGACCAAATAATTCAGAAAGCAAACCCAGCGGGTATACACTGCGTGCAAAGAGAGGAAATGACAACTTGGAGGGAATAGATAGACACCGCGGATACCCTGGACCAAATAATTCAGAAAGCAAACCCAGCGGGTATACACTGCGTGCAAAGAGAGGAAATGACAACTTGGAGGGAATAGATAGACACCGCGGATACCCTGGACCAAATAATTCAGAAAGCAAACCCAGCGGGTATACACTGCGTGCAAAGAGAGGAAATGACAACTTGGAGGGAATAGATAGACACCGCGGATACCCTGGACCAAATAATTCAGAAAGCAAACCCAGCGGGTATACACTGCGTGCAAAGAGAGGAAATGACAACTTGGAGGGAATAGATAGACACCGCGGATACCCTGGACCAAATAATTCAGAAAGCAAACCCAGCGGGTATACACTGCGTGCAAAGAGAGGAAATGACAACTTGGAGGGAATAGATAGACACCGCGGATACCCTGGACCAAATAATTCAGAAAGCAAACCCAGCGGGTATACACTGCGTGCAAAGAGAGGAAATGACAACTTGGAGGGAATAGATAGACACCGCGGATACCCTGGACCAAATAATTCAGAAAGCAAACCCAGCGGGTATACACTGCGTGCAAAGAGAGGAAATGACAACTTGGAGGGAATAGATAGACACCGCGGATACCCTGGACCAAATAATTCAGAAAGCAAACCCAGCGGGTATACACTGCGTGCAAAGAGAGGAAATGACAACTTGGAGGGAATAGATAGACACCGCGGATACCCTGGACCAAATAATTCAGAAAGCAAACCCAGCGGGTATACACTGCGTGCAAAGAGAGGAAATGACAACTTGGAGGAGGGAATAGATAGACACCGCGGATACCCTGGACCAAATAATTCAGAAAGCAAACCCAGCGGGTATACACTGCGTGCAAAGAGAGGAAATGACAACTTGGAGGGAATAGATAGACACCGCGGATACCCTGGACCAAATAATTCAGAAAGCAAACCCAGCGGGTATACACTGCGTGCAAAGAGAGGAAATGACAACTTGGAGGGAATAGATAGACACCGCGGATACCCTGGACCAAATAATTCAGAAAGCAAACCCAGCGGGTATACACTGCGTGCAAAGAGAGGAAATGACAACTTGGAGGGAATAGATAGACACCGCGGATACCCTGGACCAAATAATTCAGAAAGCAAACCCAGCGGGTATACACTGCGTGCAAAGAGAGGAAATGACAACTTGGAGGGAATAGATAGACACCGCGGATACCCTGGACCAAATAATTCAGAAAGCAAACCCAGCGGGTATACACTGCGTGCAAAGAGAGGAAATGACAACTTGGAGGGAATAGATAGACACCGCGGATACCCTGGACCAAATAATTCAGAAAGCAAACCCAGCGGGTATACACTGCGTGCAAGAGAGGAAATGACAACTTGGAGGGAATAGATAGACACCGCGGATACCCTGGACCAAATAATTCAGAAAGCAAACCCAGCGGGTATACACTGCGTGCAAAGAGAGGAAATGACAACTTGGAGGGAATAGATAGACACCGCGGATACCCTGGACCAAATAATTCAGAAAGCAAACCCAGCGGGTATACACTGCGTGCAAAGAGAGGAAATGACAACTTGGAGGGAATAGATAGACACCGCGGATACCCTGGACCAAATAATTCAGAAAGCAAACCCAGCGGGTATACACTGCGTGCAAAGAGAGGAAATGACAACTTGGAGGGAATAGATAGACACCGCGGATACCCTGGACCAAATAATTCAGAAAGCAAACCCAGCGGGTATACACTGCGTGCAAAGAGAGGAAATGACAACTTGGAGGGAATAGATAGACACCGCGGATACCCTGGACCAAATAATTCAGAAAGCAAACCCAGCGGGTATACACTGCGTGCAAAGAGAGGAAATGACAACTTGGAGGGAATAGATAGACACCGCGGATACCCTGGACCAAATAATTCAGAAAGCAAACCCAGCGGGTATACACTGCGTGCAAAGAGAGGAAATGACAACTTGGAGGGAATAGATAGACACCGCGGATACCCTGGACCAAATAATTCAGAAAGCAAACCCAGCGGGTATACACTGCGTGCAAAGAGAGGAAATGACAACTTGGAGGGAATAGATAGACACCGCGGATACCCTGGACCAAATAATTCAGAAAGCAAACCCAGCGGGTATACACTGCGTGCAAAGAGAGGAAATGACAACTTGGAGGGAATAGATAGACACCGCGGATACCCTGGACCAAATAATTCAGAAAGCAAACCCAGCGGGTATACACTGCGTGCAAAGAGAGGAAATGACAACTTGGAGGGAATAGATAGACACCGCGGATACCCTGGACCAAATAATTCAGAAAGCAAACCCAGCGGGTATACACTGCGTGCAAAGAGAGGAAATGACAACTTGGAGGGAATAGATAGACACCGCGGATACCCTGGACCAAATAATTCAGAAAGCAAACCCAGCGGGTATACACTGCGTGCAAAGAGAGGAAATGACAACTTGGAGGGAATAGATAGACACCGCGGATACCCTGGACCAAATAATTCAGAAAGCAAACCCAGCGGGTATACACTGCGTGCAAAGAGAGGAAATGACAACTTGGAGGGAATAGATAGACACCGCGGATACCCTGGACCAAATAATTCAGAAAGCAAACCCAGCGGGTATACACTGCGTGCAAAGAGAGGAAATGACAACTTGGAGGGAATAGATAGACACCGCGGATACCCTGGACCAAATAATTCAGAAAGCAAACCCAGCGGGTATACACTGCGTGCAAAGAGAGGAAATGACAACTTGGAGGGAATAGATAGACACCGCGGATACCCTGGACCAAATAATTCAGAAAGCAAACCCAGCGGGTATACACTGCGTGCAAAGAGAGGAAATGACAACTTGGAGGGAATAGATAGACACCGCGGATACCCTGGACCAAATAATTCAGAAAGCAAACCCAGCGGGTATACACTGCGTGCAAAGAGAGGAAATGACAACTTGGAGGGAATAGATAGACACCGCGGATACCCTGGACCAAATAATTCAGAAAGCAAACCCAGCGGGTATACACTGCGTGCAAAGAGAGGAAATGACAACTTGGAGGGAATAGATAGACACCGCGGATACCCTGGACCAAATAATTCAGAAAGCAAACCCAGCGGGTATACACTGCGTGCAAAGAGAGGAAATGACAACTTGGAGGGAATAGATAGACACCGCGGATACCCTGGACCAAATAATTCAGAAAGCAAACCCAGCGGGTATACACTGCGTGCAAAGAGAGGAAATGACAACTTGGAGGGAATAGATAGACACCGCGGATACCCTGGACCAAATAATTCAGAAAGCAAACCCAGCGGGTATACACTGCGTGCAAAGAGAGGAAATGACAACTTGGAGGGAATAGATAGACACCGCGGATACCCTGGACCAAATAATTCAGAAAGCAAACCCAGCGGGTATACACTGCGTGCAAAGAGAGGAAATGACAACTTGGAGGGAATAGATAGACACCGCGGATACCCTGGACCAAATAATTCAGAAAGCAAACCCAGCGGGTATACACTGCGTGCAAAGAGAGGAAATGACAACTTGGAGGGAATAGATAGACACCGCGGATACCCTGGACCAAATAATTCAGAAAGCAAACCCAGCGGGTATACACTGCGTGCAAAGAGAGGAAATGACAACTTGGAGGGAATAGATAGACACCGCGGATACCCTGGACCAAATAATTCAGAAAGCAAACCCAGCGGGTATACACTGCGTGCAAAGAGAGGAAATGACAACTTGGAGGGAATAGATAGACACCGCGGATACCCTGGACCAAATAATTCAGAAAGCAAACCCAGCGGGTATACACTGCGTGCAAAGAGAGGAAATGACAACTTGGAGGGAATAGATAGACACCGCGGATACCCTGGACCAAATAATTCAGAAAGCAAACCCAGCGGGTATACACTGCGTGCAAAGAGAGGAAATGACAACTTGGAGGGAATAGATAGACACCGCGGATACCCTGGACCAAATAATTCAGAAAGCAAACCCAGCGGGTATACACTGCGTGCAAAGAGAGGAAATGACAACTTGGAGGGAATAGATAGACACCGCGGATACCCTGGACCAAATAATTCAGAAAGCAAACCCAGCGGGTATACACTGCGTGCAAAGAGAGGAAATGACAACTTGGAGGGAATAGATAGACACCGCGGATACCCTGGACCAAATAATTCAGAAAGCAAACCCAGCGGGTATACACTGCGTGCAAAGAGAGGAAATGACAACTTGGAGGGAATAGATAGACACCGCGGATACCCTGGACCAAATAATTCAGAAAGCAAACCCAGCGGGTATACACTGCGTGCAAAGAGAGGAAATGACAACTTGGAGGGAATAGATAGACACCGCGGATACCCTGGACCAAATAATTCAGAAAGCAAACCCAGCGGGTATACACTGCGTGCAAAGAGAGGAAATGACAACTTGGAGGGAATAGATAGACACCGCGGATACCCTGGACCAAATAATTCAGAAAGCAAACCCAGCGGGTATACACTGCGTGCAAAGAGAGGAAATGACAACTTGGAGGGAATAGATAGACACCGCGGATACCCTGGACCAAATAATTCAGAAAGCAAACCCAGCGGGTATACACTGCGTGCAAAGAGAGGAAATGACAACTTGGAGGGAATAGATAGACACCGCGGATACCCTGGACCAAATAATTCAGAAAGCAAACCCAGCGGGTATACACTGCGTGCAAAGAGAGGAAATGACAACTTGGAGGGAATAGATAGACACCGCGGATACCCTGGACCAAATAATTCAGAAAGCAAACCCAGCGGGTATACACTGCGTGCAAAGAGAGGAAATGACAACTTGGAGGGAATAGATAGACACCGCGGATACCCTGGACCAAATAATTCAGAAAGCAAACCCAGCGGGTATACACTGCGTGCAAAGAGAGGAAATGACAACTTGGAGGGAATAGATAGACACCGCGGATACCCTGGACCAAATAATTCAGAAAGCAAACCCAGCGGGTATACACTGCGTGCAAAGAGAGGAAATGACAACTTGGAGGGAATAGATAGACACCGCGGATACCCTGGACCAAATAATTCAGAAAGCAAACCCAGCGGGTATACACTGCGTGCAAAGAGAGGAAATGACAACTTGGAGGGAATAGATAGACACCGCGGATACCCTGGACCAAATAATTCAGAAAGCAAACCCAGCGGGTATACACTGCGTGCAAAGAGAGGAAATGACAACTTGGAGGGAATAGATAGACACCGCGGATACCCTGGACCAAATAATTCAGAAAGCAAACCCAGCGGGTATACACTGCGTGCAAAGAGAGGAAATGACAACTTGGAGGGAATAGATAGACACCGCGGATACCCTGGACCAAATAATTCAGAAAGCAAACCCAGCGGGTATACACTGCGTGCAAAGAGAGGAAATGACAACTTGGAGGGAATAGATAGACACCGCGGATACCCTGGACCAAATAATTCAGAAAGCAAACCCAGCGGGTATACACTGCGTGCAAAGAGAGGAAATGACAACTTGGAGGGAATAGATAGACACCGCGGATACCCTGGACCAAATAATTCAGAAAGCAAACCCAGCGGGTATACACTGCGTGCAAAGAGAGGAAATGACAACTTGGAGGGAATAGATAGACACCGCGGATACCCTGGACCAAATAATTCAGAAAGCAAACCCAGCGGGTATACACTGCGTGCAAAGAGAGGAAATGACAACTTGGAGGGAATAGATAGACACCGCGGATACCCTGGACCAAATAATTCAGAAAGCAAACCCAGCGGGTATACACTGCGTGCAAAGAGAGGAAATGACAACTTGGAGGGAATAGATAGACACCGCGGATACCCTGGACCAAATAATTCAGAAAGCAAACCCAGCGGGTATACACTGCGTGCAAAGAGAGGAAATGACAACTTGGAGGGAATAGATAGACACCGCGGATACCCTGGACCAAATAATTCAGAAAGCAAACCCAGCGGGTATACACTGCGTGCAAAGAGAGGAAATGACAACTTGGAGGGAATAGATAGACACCGCGGATACCCTGGACCAAATAATTCAGAAAGCAAACCCAGCGGGTATACACTGCGTGCAAAGAGAGGAAATGACAACTTGGAGGGAATGGATAGACACCGCGGATACCCTGGACCAAATAATTCAGAAAGCAAACCCAGCGGGTATACACTGCGTGCAAAGAGAGGAAATGACAACTTGGAGGGAATGGATAGACACCGCGGATACCCTGGACCAAATAATTCAGAAAGCAAACCCAGCGGGTATACACTGCGTGCAAAGAGAGGAAATGACAACTTGGAGGGAATGGATAGACACCGCGGATACCCTGGACCAAATAATTCAGAAAGCAAACCCAGCGGGTATACACTGCGTGCAAAGAGAGGAAATGACAACTTGGAGGGAATAGATAGACACCGCGGATACCCTGGACCAAATAATTCAGAAAGCAAACCCAGCGGGTATACACTGCGTGCAAAGAGAGGAAATGACAACTTGGAGGGAATAGATAGACACCGCGGATACCCTGGACCAAATAATTCAGAAAGCAAACCCAGCGGGTATACACTGCGTGCAAAGAGAGGAAATGACAACTTGGAGGGAATGGATAGACACCGCGGATACCCTGGACCAAATAATTCAGAAAGCAAACCCAGCGGGTATACACTGCGTGCAAAGAGAGGAAATGACAACTTGGAGGGAATGGATAGACACCGCGGATACCCTGGACCAAATAATTCAGAAAGCAAACCCAGCGGGTATACACTGCGTGCAAAGAGAGGAAATGACAACTTGGAGGGAATGGATAGACACCGCGGATACCCTGGACCAAATAATTCAGAAAGCAAACCCAGCGGGTATACACTGCGTGCAAAGAGAGGAAATGACAACTTGGAGGGAATGGATAGACACCGCGGATACCCTGGACCAAATAATTCAGAAAGCAAACCCAGCGGGTATACACTGCGTGCAAAGAGAGGAAATGACAACTTGGAGGGAATGGATAGACACCGCGGATACCCTGGACCAAATAATTCAGAAAGCAAACCCAGCGGGTATACACTGCGTGCAAAGAGAGGAAATGACAACTTGGAGGGAATAGATAGACACCGCGGATACCCTGGACCAAATAATTCAGAAAGCAAACCCAGCGGGTATACACTGCGTGCAAAGAGAGGAAATGACAACTTGGAGGGAATAGATAGACACCGCGGATACCCTGGACCAAATAATTCAGAAAGCAAACCCAGCGGGTATACACTGCGTGCAAAGAGAGGAAATGACAACTTGGAGGGAATAGATAGACACCGCGGATACCCTGGACCAAATAATTCAGAAAGCAAACCCAGCGGGTATACACTGCGTGCAAAGAGAGGAAATGACAACTTGGAGGGAATAGATAGACACCGCGGATACCCTGGACCAAATAATTCAGAAAGCAAACCCAGCGGGTATACACTGCGTGCAAAGAGAGGAAATGACAACTTGGAGGGAATAGATAGACACCGCGGATACCCTGGACCAAATAATTCAGAAAGCAAACCCAGCGGGTATACACTGCGTGCAAAGAGAGGAAATGACAACTTGGAGGGAATAGATAGACACCGCGGATACCCTGGACCAAATAATTCAGAAAGCAAACCCAGCGGGTATACACTGCGTGCAAAGAGAGGAAATGACAACTTGGAGGGAATAGATAGACACCGCGGATACCCTGGACCAAATAATTCAGAAAGCAAACCCAGCGGGTATACACTGCGTGCAAAGAGAGGAAATGACAACTTGGAGGGAATAGATAGACACCGCGGATACCCTGGACCAAATAATTCAGAAAGCAAACCCAGCGGGTATACACTGCGTGCAAAGAGAGGAAATGACAACTTGGAGGGAATAGATAGACACCGCGGATACCCTGGACCAAATAATTCAGAAAGCAAACCCAGCGGGTATACACTGCGTGCAAAGAGAGGAAATGACAACTTGGAGGGAATAGATAGACACCGCGGATACCCTGGACCAAATAATTCAGAAAGCAAACCCAGCGGGTATACACTGCGTGCAAAGAGAGGAAATGACAACTTGGAGGGAATAGATAGACACCGCGGATACCCTGGACCAAATAATTCAGAAAGCAAACCCAGCGGGTATACACTGCGTGCAAAGAGAGGAAATGACAACTTGGAGGGAATAGATAGACACCGCGGATACCCTGGACCAAATAATTCAGAAAGCAAACCCAGCGGGTATACACTGCGTGCAAAGAGAGGAAATGACAACTTGGAGGGAATAGATAGACACCGCGGATACCCTGGACCAAATAATTCAGAAAGCAAACCCAGCGGGTATACACTGCGTGCAAAGAGAGGAAATGACAACTTGGAGGGAATAGATAGACACCGCGGATACCCTGGACCAAATAATTCAGAAAGCAAACCCAGCGGGTATACACTGCGTGCAAAGAGAGGAAATGACAACTTGGAGGGAATAGATAGACACCGCGGATACCCTGGACCAAATAATTCAGAAAGCAAACCCAGCGGGTATACACTGCGTGCAAAGAGAGGAAATGACAACTTGGAGGGAATAGATAGACACCGCGGATACCCTGGACCAAATAATTCAGAAAGCAAACCCAGCGGGTATACACTGCGTGCAAAGAGAGGAAATGACAACTTGGAGGGAATAGATAGACACCGCGGATACCCTGGACCAAATAATTCAGAAAGCAAACCCAGCGGGTATACACTGCGTGCAAAGAGAGGAAATGACAACTTGGAGGGAATAGATAGACACCGCGGATACCCTGGACCAAATAATTCAGAAAGCAAACCCAGCGGGTATACACTGCGTGCAAAGAGAGGAAATGACAACTTGGAGGGAATAGATAGACACCGCGGATACCCTGGACCAAATAATTCAGAAAGCAAACCCAGCGGGTATACACTGCGTGCAAAGAGAGGAAATGACAACTTGGAGGGAATAGATAGACACCGCGGATACCCTGGACCAAATAATTCAGAAAGCAAACCCAGCGGGTATACACTGCGTGCAAAGAGAGGAAATGACAACTTGGAGGGAATAGATAGACACCGCGGATACCCTGGACCAAATAATTCAGAAAGCAAACCCAGCGGGTATACACTGCGTGCAAAGAGAGGAAATGACAACTTGGAGGGAATAGATAGACACCGCGGATACCCTGGACCAAATAATTCAGAAAGCAAACCCAGCGGGTATACACTGCGTGCAAAGAGAGGTAATGACAACTTGGAGGGAATAGATAGACACCGCGGATACCCTGGACCAAATAATTCAGAAAGCAAACCCAGCGGGTATACACTGCGTGCAAAGAGAGGAAATGACAACTTGGAGGGAATAGATAGACACCGCGGATACCCTGGACCAAATAATTCAGAAAGCAAACCCAGCGGGTATACACTGCGTGGAAATGACAACGCGGAGGGAATAGATAGACACCGCGGATACCCTGGACCAAATAATTCAGAAAGCAAACCCAGCGGGTATACACTGCGTGCAAAGAGAGGAAATGACAACGCGGAGGGAATAGATAGACACCGCGGATACCCTGGACCAAATAATTCAGAAAGCAAACCCAGCGGGTATACACTGCGTGGAAATGACAACGCGGAGGGAATAGATAGACACCGCGGATACCCTGGACCAAATAATTCAGAAAGCAAACCCAGCGGGTATACACTGCGTGCAAAGAGAGGAAATGACAACTTGGAGGGAATAGATAGACACCGCGGATACCCTGGACCAAATAATTCAGAAAGCAAACCCAGCGGGTATACACTGCGTGCAAAGAGAGGAAATGACAACTTGGAGGGAATAGATAGACACCGCGGATACCCTGGACCAAATAATTCAGAAAGCAAACCCAGCGGGTATACACTGCGTGCAAAGAGAGGAAATGACAACTTGGAGGGAATAGATAGACACCGCGGATACCCTGGACAAAATAATTCAGAAAGCAAACCCAGCGGGTATACACTGCGTGCAAAGAGAGGAAATGACAACTTGGAGGGAATAGATAGACACCGCGGATACCCTGGACCAAATAATTCAGAAAGCAAACCCAGCGGGTATACACTGCGTGCAAAGAGAGGAAATGACAACTTGGAGGGAATAGATAGACACCGCGGATACCCTGGACCAAATAATTCAGAAAGCAAACCCAGCGGGTATACACTGCGTGCAAAGAGAGGAAATGACAACTTGGAGGGAATAGATAGACACCGCGGATACCCTGGACCAAATAATTCAGAAAGCAAACCCAGCGGGTATACACTGCGTGGAAATGACAACGCGGAGGGAAGGTGAAATGCGAATGAACACAATTAAATAGCTTACAGCGACAGCTCGTACTCTTTGTTATGTGGACAACTTCCTGGCTGAAGTTAACATTAACAAAATCTGATGAGTTGTATTCATATTACTTGCTGTACTCAATCATCTTCAAACGAATCTTGGCAAAGCTTGTGCTTCTGTCCAATTCTTGTTAACAGAGATAATCTTTCATTACACATTTTCGCATTTCATTGTCAGATTTTAAAAAAGCAGATTGTTATGTGATGGTTTTAAAATTCCATGCTCTTTGCATGAACACAAGGAAACAAACAGAGAATTGACACTTTAAAAAGTATAAGTATTTCAAAATTCAAACCAATAACAAAAACATTCCAGAAACAGTTAACGCCACACAAAACAAAAGTGATGGACATAAGTTCTGTACTCAAACAAATCCACATGTTTTCTGTAGAATGGTTTTGTCTCTCTCTTATGATAAAACAATTGTACATAATTAGACTATTTGCTGAAAATTTACGATATAATACATTTTATTTAGCTTATGAATATCTTAAACTTACTGTATTTTGGTAAAAATTGTTTGAACCACTTTTGAAAAAATAAAAAATAACGACATTTTTTCTATGTAAACGTTAGTTTGGAGCGGGAGAGTTTCTTCAAAATCTTCGTGTTGCATCCTTACAAGCTAAGTGCCAAGTTTGGTATTTATCCGGCATTTCGTTTTTTTAAGCTATTCTGTGCACAGACACACACAAATACGAACGTCTTGGTTTTGGATGCACAGAGCGTCAAAACGTGTATTTTCGTTTAAATCTCGGTATTGAAGAATTTTTAGGTGGAATATAATATTTCCTCTGCCTACTACGTAGATACGAGGTAGGTGAAACAAAAAACTAAATTTATTGTTTTAAAAGTCTTATATAACACAAGTTTATAAGCATAAGTGTGGGAGAATTTCAATTATTAACAATAGTGATATCTTGGATTTTTAACAAGTTATACAAGGTCTTCGCTATTATTATTCGTGCAATAAAACCGTTACCACAAGAAACAGTGCCGTTACGAAGCAGGCAGAGATTTTCAACTGTTAAACCTTTCACTATGTCTTCATTTTTTACCGGTATTCAAAACATCGCATTACACGTAGTTACGCAGAGAACAGGGAGGAAAGGGGTGTGGTCCAGAAGGAGGAGGGTGAATAAGTACGGAAAGAAAAGCAAATAGGAAAATAAGGGGAAAAAGAAGGGGGAAAAGGGGAAGTCAGAGGAGAA
Organism: Deroplatys truncata; assembly: GCA_030765065.1. Lineage (NCBI taxonomy): Eukaryota > Metazoa > Arthropoda > Insecta > Mantodea > Mantidae > Deroplatys > Deroplatys truncata. The sequence goes on along the minus strand of CM060981.1, from coordinate 304,962,778 downwards.
TAGGAGAGAGAAAGACTAAGATTGAAGGAAAGAGTGAAAGGGAGAGCTGTGTAAGTAAACCGGTCACCATGAGGACAGAATAGCTCCAATTGCATAACAAGAATATGGATCAGACAGTGTTTTGTGTACAGTTATTAAACACCAAGCAGTATATTTTTCAATATACATTACACAGAGAAGAGAAGAAGAGAGAGGAGAACAGAGAAGAGGAGAAAATAAGAGAACAGAGGAGAAAGGAAGAGAAGAGAACAAGGATAGGAGAGAAGAGGAGAAGAGAACAGAAGCTAGGAGAAGAGAAAGGAGAAGAGAGGAGAGAGGATAGAAGAGGAGAGTAGAAGAGAAGAGAAAAGAAAAGGAGAGAAGAGGAAAATATAAGAGATGAGAAGAGAAGATAAGAGAAGAAAAGAGAGCAGAAGAGAAGATAAGGGAAGAAAACAGAAGAGAAAGGAATAAAAGAGAAGAGAGAGCAAAGGAGAGGAGAAGATAAGAAAAACAAATATGACGGGGAGAGAGGGGAAAGTGGGAAATGGAGGGAGAAACAAGACAGGACCTGAGGGAGAGAAAGACAGAGGAAAACTGAAAACGTAAGAGAGAGAAGAGAGGAAGATCAGCAAATAACACAATAACGCAGGCAAAGCTGCGAATTCTGCTTGTGTTTATATGAAATAAGTATCTGGCTTATTCGACATTGAACAGTTAACTTTCTAAACTGAATTTGCGAATTAATTAATTTAATTTACCTCCGCGTTTTTTACCAAATTACTGTACAGTGGTCACGTAGATTTTTACGGCAAACCCTCCCCTCTTCCCCTTACTTGTAATTTCGTACAGCCTGCTATTCCTAAAAATGGATGAAAAATCCCGCAATATCCACACAAAAGGATGTGAAACATAGGTCGGAAGTCTGACTTCCTTAACCTCCCCCGAACTCTTCCAAGTTCTCGAAATATCGCATACCCTATAAGTATCTTTTGGTGGTGGAACAATTATCGGTCAGAACGATCGAGTAATTTCTCAAATAATTATAGTAGGTGAAATTAAATGTTCTTACACAGACGCCGTGTGTAGGACAACGTCAGAAAGATAGAAACAGACTGAAACACTCAATGTCATAGCCAGGATTTGAACCACGGATCTTCCGGTTTCCGTGCGGTTACTCTAAGCAACTGAGCTACCATGGCAACATGTCGGCACGACAATAAATTCCCCAAGTGACTCGCATTTTTCCGGTACACCACAAGAAGACCTCAAATTATTTTGAGAAGATGACATACCCCAGTGACGACTTATAATTTGTGAGTACTTGAAGTCCTGGGCTTCATAGTTTAACCAACTACATCATGGAGATATACATTTTCTGTACACACGTTATCGTCTGTCGCTTAACATTTACCAGTTCTACAAGGTTCTACAAAGTTGTTTCTGCATGAACAGGACTTTACAGGCTATTCCCAGAAAATGCAAGGTATACATTTTATTTGTATTGTAAATATCTTTAATATTTTATTATAATAAAAAACATTACAGCCAATTTTGAGGAAATAGAAAAGTTCAACAATTGTTGCGTGTAAAGGGTAGCTTGGGATGGGGGATATTTTTGAGAATCTTCGTGCCGCGTATTTGGAAGGTACTGAAACTTAAATACCAAGTTTGGTATTTATGCAACTTCTGTTTGAGCTACGCTGTTCACAGAGACACATACACACAGAACGTTTTTAAAAATGCTGTTTTTTTATCCAAGCAGCCTCAAAACATGTATTTCCGGTAAAATCCCGGTATTCAATTTTTGGGTGGAATGCAATACCTTCTCTACCTACTGCTTGGTAGAAAAAGTCTTTAAAAAACATTTTAGAAAAAGGTACACTTGTGTGTGTGTGTGTGTGTGTGTGTGTGTGTGTGTGCGCACAACTTAAAGATGAAAACTCTGATAAACACCAAACTTGGTATTTAAATTGTGTATCTTCCATTTATGTGACACAAAGCTTTTAAAGCAGATCGCCCTACCCCAAACTGCGTTTTACATTTCGTTATGTTTTATTTTCTCAAGACTGGTTGTAACGTTATTGAATAAAATATCATATGTTTAAGGTATTAACAATACTAGTAAAACGTATATCTTGAGTTTTCTGGTACCTGCCTTAGAAGTCCTCTTCATTCTGAATGCCTTTTATATAATTGGTAAACCGTAAGAGATAGAAGTATATCTCGTTAAAGCACATAATTTTTGATGGGGGGCATTAACCATTTCCAAGATATTGTTTAATTCTGGCTTGAATTTTCAAATACATAAACTTTTTTTTAAAGTGGTAAGCCAGTGTTTGTTTTTTCTCGTGGTCATACAAAAATAACGGAGTTTCAGTCACCTCATGGCGATCCAGTTTAAACTACTGTGTATTTCTTATCTACAATCAAATGTGTGGCCACTGGAGCAGCGCACTGCATGTAGGCCAGACCACGTAACCCCTGGGAGGAAGACATGAATGGGAGACTATTTCTGGTTAGATACGCGCTAACAAGGACGGGGTCCTTAACAATTCCAGGATAACATCTATCCTTACACCGACACGATAACGCCTGGAACGGTTTCTAAGTTGTTGATGTGGTTATTCTAGCTCTCCGTGAAATTTTCTCTCCGGGTTCTAATTGTCCAACTGAAATGTGTTTTCAGTATTGATTTAACATACGTTCCAATTTTGCTTCTAGCTCTCAGACTCCTTTTTTACAATTTTCTTTCTAAACGTTGAATATACAATGTTTCAATTTTAATTTTATGTATAATAATGACGTTTCCAAATTTATTTAAAATATTTCTTTTCTTTGTAAAATATCTCAACAACGGTTTTATTCACCTCATTCCTGATTTTATTTTCTATGTATTTATGCATAAGCACGTACTATATATTTATTTACTTTATTTTATAGATCAAGTTCAGGTACTTCTCGAGATGGATATAGTTCCTGTACGCGTTATCGCGGAGCTATCTCAATATCCCCCACGGAGATTTCCCGCATATCCAACAAACCACTGTTTGTGAAAATTGCGACACCAAGAGGTAGATGCATCATTGATTAGGTTCATGACAATATGCAAATGATTAAGTTCATAAATCTGTACATGACCTTTCAGTATTCTATGTAGCCTCCACGCGCTGCAAGTAGGGCCGCTAAACGCCGTGACATGGAATCTGAATATGCTCCTGAGGAATCCCCCTCCACGCAGTTAGAATGCGAGTCTACAGATCATTGACACTGGTTACTGCAGGACCGTGACAAATAAGTGGCCGACAAACCATATCCCAAACATGTTTGATGGGCGACATGTCAGGAGAACGTGCAGCCAGAGTACCCGTCGTTCTTTGAAGAAGGCATCACACCTGGTGTTTGTCCGCTATGTCGCTCAAAAATGCAGGCCTCCAGATTGCGCTCGCCATGGTACCGTTGAACACGGGACTCGTCTGAGAAGACTACTCACGCGCCCATTGCAGTCGGAGGAACTTGTGGTTTCTGGACAATGGTAGCCGACGTAATGGCATGTGTGTAACCATCCCATCCGCAGCAGATGGCGATGAACCGTCAGTTCACTCCTGTTGCAGTGGTTTAACATCGAGCCAACTTTCTAGATGAAGTTGTACGGTGCGTTATGGTTATGCGGACAAGATAGCGGTCATCCCCAGCTGTGATGACCTTGTGTGGCTCAGTACCCGCTGGACGCTGCGTGCGGCCCTCTTCTATATACTGCTCGCACACACGTATCACTGTCGTAGCAGCATGCCGAGCTGTGTGGCCCAGTACCCGCTGGACGCTGCGTACGGCCCTCTTCTATATACTGCTCGCACACACGTATCACTGTCGTAGCAGCATGCCGAGGTGTGTGGCCCAGTACCCGCTGGATGCTGCGTACGGCCCGCTTCTAAATACTGCTCGCACACACGTATCACTGTCGTAGCAGCATGCCGAGCTGTGTGGCCCAGTACCCGCTGGACGCTGCGTACGGCCCTCTTCTATATACTGCTCGCACACACGTATCACTGTCGTAGCAGCATGCCGAGGTGTGTGGCCCAGTACCCGCTGGATGCTGCGTACGGCCCGCTTCTATATACTGCTCGCACACTCGTATCACTGTCGTAGCAGCATGCCGAACTGTCACGGTATGACAAACCCGATCATTCTGCTCCGTTCGAACTCACTCACATGCTTATATTGCACCCTTTGACGTCGACGAGACGTAATGGCAGATTTTCATGTTTCCACCGTGTTTCACAGCTCTTCGCCGACTACACTTGGCATAACACCGACCTTGTCGGACAAACACAACAGAGCCGTGCTGGGCCTTCGTGTACCCCAGCTCTCTGCAATCGTAATCACGTATTGCTCTCACATTCTTCTACACATCCACCAGGTTTGGATTCATTCGGGAACTCTTTCACAATGTTGCAATTTTCATAAACAGTAGTGCATAATGGCTCCACCAGAGTATCACCGCTCAACCTCACACAACATATACATCACTATATCTCTCTTCTACGAAGCTCACACGTATGTTACTCATAAAATTACAATGGCATCTCCTCTCTTGTTGAGTTTCTTCGTTTTTGACGACGAGTATTGCTCGCTTTGGTAGCGTCTTTCACTTGTTTGTGAAGCTTATTTTATCTATACATTCATTTAAACAAATCCTATCACTACCTTTCCGTTCTTTTCTTGTGATTCTGTTTTACATATGTTTTCTTTCTATATCTAAAATACTTAAAATGTTACTATTACCTATATTTTACGTACTTTCTTGATATTCTTCTTATTCTTCTCTTGATATGACTACAAATTTCAACTTTTCTTTTGAATTATTACAGTTTTACATTTTTGTCGCTTTCTTTGTCAAAAATGTTGTTTATTATTTACTTATTTTTGTCGGGCTTTTAAATAACCGTACCTTGATTAATCCCTGCTACACTCCTTAGCTATCTTCATACTGGGGGGTCCCGGAATAAAAGGAATTTCGGCCAGGAAGAAATGTTTCCACAGCACAAATTCCCGCCGCAACACACCAGTCGCCGTCACTAGCCTTACAACTAAAACATATGAAGATCAAACTAAATGATGGCGACAGGAAATTCGTGTTATAGAGGTTACAATATAAACGTTACTAAACCGCAACTTTGATATTTTCTACCATTATGGGAAAAGTCACTAGAATCTGTTGATATTTGGTGTGTTAGATTCCATTCATAACCGGCAACTCTTCCGCAAATACGCACCTCTTATGTGTATTGGGAAGGTTAGTTATATTCTATCTGTTACGTTGGCGTCCTGTTTTGTACTCGTAGGTGTTCAAAATTGTGCACTGATTATAACATTAATTATACTACATTGCTATTTGTATTAGATTGGTTATAGTTATATTAATTAGTCTAATTATACGATTATGTAATTATTAATTATTATTATTAGATTACTATTAATTATAAGGTCTTATCTTTGTAGTTAACTAGTAATTTGAATTGTTTTTGCAATTTTTGGTGTAACTTTTGTCTGTTTGTGTGGAGTTTTATTTTTAGAGGCAGAAGATGTGTGTACAAAAAACCAAAACTTGTCTGGTTTAGGTAAGTTCACCGAAATCCTATTAAAATATAACTATAAGTTGTTGTTTTTACTATTACAGTACAGTAATTTGCAACGTTTAATAACATACACATGTTATTTAAATTAAGCTCATAGCACGGTTCAGTGCTTAATTTAATACTTAATGTACATCCAGGTTATAATTAATCAGAGATTATGGCGGAGAAGGAAGGTGATGACCAAACCTTTGTACCGAAGAAAAGAATATTATAGAACAGTATACAGGGTGGACCATTTAAGTTGAGACTGGGCAATATCTCCAAAACTAAGTGTTGTTGAGAGAAATGTCTTTAGTAAAAGTTGCTTGATGTTATGGGGGAAAGTATATGGAATTGGTGGTGCTTCATTTGCATGACGTTATGTTGGTCATTTTAGGTCCAATTAATTTTTATTTTCTCTACTACGTATAGTAAGTAGGGGAAGTATTGTATTCCACCCAAAACTTCGATACCGAAATTTCACCGGAAATATATGTTTTGAGACCCCCTGAATCCAAAAAAAGCATTTTTGGAAACATATCCGTGTGTCTGTGTGTGTGTCTGTGTGTGTGTGTGTGTGTCTGTGAACAGCATAACTCAGAAACAAACAGACGGATAAACAGCAAACTTGGTATTTAGGTTCAGTATCTTCCAGAGATGCAACACGAAGGTTTTCAAGAAAATCCCCCACCCCAGATTACCCTTTACATGGAACATTTTTCGAAAATTTTAATTTTCTCAAAAATGGCTCTAATGATTTTGATTAAAATACCATATGTTTAAGATATTTTCATGACAAATGAAATGTATATCTTGAATTTTCTGGGAATGTCTCCAAAAGTATTCTTCATTGTGAACGACTTTGCATAACCGGTAAACCATAAGAGGTAGACAAAATTTTACTATACAAAAAATGTAGATCGCGTTAAAATACACAATTTATTCATATGCATTTTTTTTGTTGGGTGAACCATTTTCGAGATATTGATTTTTATTCCCTTAAATTTTTCAATACTTATACTTTTTCTCAAATTCGTTATTCATTTTTTTGTCCTGGTAATACAAAGACAATGGAATACTCCACATAGCAAGCAGCTCTTAAAACATTTGACTATCGCTTAAAGCCTACCAATTCCTCTTGCATTTACTAGAAAATTAGCAATAAGATTAACATCTCGATTAACATGAAGCATATGCAGAATAAGCGTTTGTAAAAATAGTTTGTACAAGAGTAGAGAAAGTCATGTGAGTGTAACACATCAGATTTTTTTGAAATGGGAATCTACCATTTTTATGTTGTTTTCTCACTCCCTATAAAAAACTAAACAACATATGTGTAAAGCACTTTGCAGTTGTTCTTATAACAACGAAAGTTGTCAATGGCCTTGTACGAAGAGCACAATGAATGGTCCATGGCCGGTCATTTGAGGATCAAGTTACATTTCGTAATTGGGAACCAATTTTTTTTATTTTCTTTCCTTATTCCTCATCGCAAAATAAAAAGATTTTTATAAACCATTTTCTAATTAGAAAACAACATAAAATGTAGGTTCACATTTAAACAAACTAAATTGACCCTAAAATGACAATCACAACGACCTCCAAACAAAATACGACTAATGGCGTTTACTTTTCCCCATAATATTGTTACATGCTGGGTAAAGTCCAAAAGGTTTCCAGAAAGTGATTAAATTTAGGTCACCACAGCACGCACATGAGGGGGGCCGCAACTCGCTACAGCAAGAAGACCGTATTTAGAGGAAGGCGAGGGGTTTTACATTACAAGAACATTACATAACACACATTGCCTGGAATTTATTAACAAACGTTTGGCGACTCTACATTATGAACTAGGAAGAGCGGATGGAGGGAGATGCCGCGAAGCCGTGGACTGACCACACGCACGTCTTGCTACAACGACCGCTTTCACTCAAGTGACGCTATCTATACCCCCTCCAACCGCGTCTAGCCACGCCAGCCAGGGTTGGCGTCATACCAGATGATTTCAAACAGAGCCCTTCCTTTGGCGTGGTCCACGCCAAAGGAGGGATCGTTAAACCGAAAAATGCTATGTCTAGTAGTGACAATGGAACAGAGCAGTGCGTCTGGTAATGACAATGAATTACTGATACGCCACAACATCAAACAACTTTTATGAAAGACATTTCTCTCTACAACGCTTAGTTTTGGAGATATTGTACATTCTCAACTTAAATGGTATATGATATCACAATGACTCATAACACTAGCAGAGGATCGAAATAGTGCGTCATTTGCAAATCTGGTCATTTCTCTAGCTATATATGTATATATATATATGTATATATATATGTATATATATATATAGTGACCCAAGCTACAACGCTGACCGCCTTGACATGCCCATCAGCATAAACTTGAGTTAGGCTGCATCCCCTATAGAAGAGCAACAATCGCATAATTCGCCTACCGACCTGGGAAAACCGCGAAAAAACCAAGATCGGAGTCGGCAGGAATCGAATCCGGGTCCTCCCGAATGCGAACACGACGCGTTACGCTCAGTAGATGATGAAGAAGAAACAGCGGCCGAAAGCACGCAGTTTAGAACGCGACCTCTGCTACTTCCCGCAATCCATTACACAGTATTATCAGCATCATCATTACCGCCTCAACTCAAGATGTCTCCTAAGCTCTGAGCACTTAGGCGCGCGTCTCTCGAGACAATACTCCCAGGATTAAGTTGACTCCTTAGCATGCACAGTCTCGCAATCTCAGACAAGAGAAAAATAAATGCTAAAGAGGGATTTCATCGAACCTCATTAGTGCGCATCCTGTGGCGCTGCAGAAGACAAACACATGCGGTGCCAACCTCACACCTTTATCTTAGCGTTAATTATTCACTTCCCCTCTAAAGACGAGATAACAAATCTCGTTCAATACCAACCACTATCTAATCATATTCGATCTCTAACACATCCCCAGCAAGTAAAACAAATATTGTTTTCGATCCAAAAAATTAAATGCCGAGACTTCACAAGAAATCCACGTTTTGAGGTCGCTACATGTAGGTACTTATGTGTGAACAGTATAATAGACAAAAATCTAATGTGATGTATTCATATGACTTTCTCTACCCCCTATCGTTTTAAGTGAGTATACAAATATATTTCTAACGCTTATTTTTATGTCTATTAGCTTTTAATACAAATAAACTTTTGCAGAAACAGCTACATTACACATTTCGTTATAGATATAAAGACAACAGCGATAGTAAAATGTTTATCAACTGGACGCTATAGACTCCGTTAGTCTGACGTCAGAGCTAGCCGTTGCCATGGAGATCGCCAGTTTGCTTTCCAAACAACATTGCTTCCTACATCGAATTGTTGGAATACTTTCATATAACTAATAATATTTAGCGCAATTCCGCTGTAATATATTAGTTTCAATTACTTTGGGCAGAGGCAAGGTGTTTCGAATAGCTGAAGCAGGGCCAAGAGCGTTTCTCTAGCATTGGTTGTGTGTTTTGTTCCTGGCTGCAAACACTATAGTGAACTCCAATCTAAAAACTCCTTAAACGAATCCCTCCTTTTAATAAGATGATAATTCAACCTGACTTAAGTGTTTATGCCTCCAATATAATTTAATTGCACAACATTTGCTTACAGTTACAATTATTTCTATTCATTAATTACATTTTTAAGCAAGTGTGCATTGCTGAACTTACATTTCAGTTATTGAGGTTAAGTTAGGTGTGCTTTCGTAATGATAGAACAAAAATAATCACTTGTGAAGAACCACCTGGTTTCGCAGATACTCTCTTTATACTTTGTTACATTATGTACCACCCTTGATTGTATTACTTTACTATGTCATCTAACATCCTTGGTTGTGTTCATTACAGCGTGGGAAAACAATACACATGCACACAAGAAAACTATATTTATTATTTTCATCGAAATTTGTTATTTACTCTACAAAAAAAACAGTTCAAATTGTTATGTTTATAATATATTTAAATACGTTAAGCGAATTCCTCACCGGGCCATAAAATAACGTTTTACCTCACAGACATTTATCCCAAACATGTGCAATGTGTGGTTAGTTCGCTATGGGCTTTACGCTTTTCATGTTGTCTATGGGTACTAAAACATTTACGTAATATTACTCATTTTCATCTGCAGGACAAAATATATAAAAGTATTCGTTAGTTATGCTACATTGTAAGATTTATTTTTCATGCTGGCTTGAACCTGGCCTCTCAAATAGGAAATTTCCCCATCATATGTCACGTCTAAGACGTGATTACACTCAACAGCATCTTCACCTTTCTTTACCACGAGATATGCTGCCTGTTTGAGAGCATAAGGTCAACATTTCCAGCATCTATTATAAGGTAAGAATTTTAGTCCGCCTCTGCCGGCGTAATTTTCCCGGCGACTGCCGGCTGTCTCGCGCAGTAGAGAGAGGCCGCGAATGGGTTCGAATATAATTTAACTACCCTATATATACAATTTCAAGATGGGCATACAGCGACCAGTTTTTTAAATATGTGTTTATCGCTATTCCCTCTACACCTTTAACGAAACGTTTATCTCAGTTTACTTGAAGTTGACAGAAGTAAAAGCTTCTACAGAAATAACTTGTAGACGTTATATAAAAGTAAACGATACTGGGTAGAGAAAGTTTTGTGAATATAATAGATCACATTATTCGTATATTATTTACCTTTTGACTCTACACAGTAAGTTTGAAAGTACTGTTTATCTACAGTAATGTAACAGGAACTCCGGACTTTATCGAGTTTGCGATTATTGATTGTTTTTATTTTGACAGTTTAGCAAATAACTATAAAATTACAAAAGCAATGATAGTAAATATTAATAAATATAAAACGAATCATACGAATGGAGATTTGATTTGATTAGATTTGTGTAAAATGTATTCATTCCAAAATAAATCTGAGTAAAACTTTTCAGCATGGCAATTTATTGTTATTTTTCTATTTCAAGCACATGATATTATTTAACAGAATTGATGAGCGCTACCAGCACTAACTAAATGTACAGATAAACACTAAATAAATATGCGTTTGTGTGCTGTTCTATGAATGTATATGTGGGTGCGATAAAATGGAACTGATAAAATAAAAGCGATAAAAGTGTGTGATTGGTTGTTTGAAAATCGTCACCGATGCATGCGTGTGATGTTTGAAGACGCAGAGAGAACGTCTTGTTGGATGCTGTTTATAAACACATTCACATTTTACGAGTCTAAATGTTAGCGTGGATCATAAAATATACAACGCTTTCAAAAGATGAGTAGCAAAAGTACGAGAAAGGAAACGGAAGTAATTTGATTTTTTCTCATCTCGCAAATTTTATAACACCGAACTTGCAGAGAAGCAAGTTCTTCTCAACTTGTGTTTCCAGCCAAGTTTCTCTCTTCATTTCTCGCTACCTACTTCTCCATTTTCTATTGGCCCCGTTAAAGTGCTCCTTTTCTCTCTTCTTATGAACTTTGAAAAAGCTTTTATTTTCTGAAGAAAGCGGAAGGACTGGGAAGGAAAAAGGGGAAATGCGGAAAGGAAGAGAACTTCTGGATGTGGGGAACATGAATATGGGGAGAGGGGAAAGGGGTGAATGAGCCAAAGGAAGAATCAATCAATTTTAAACCCCTTCTCTGTTCCTTACTTTTTTCCTTTGCTGTTCGGCTCCACACATCAAGGCAAAAACAAGCTCTCTGCTCAATTCAAGGTTGACCAAATTAGCTTTATGTTAGAGCTACCCTAAGAACGAGTTTCAGTCATTGATTTGCACCAGTCTTCGAACACAAATGAGCTCGTGTATACGGGGTACAGCAAAGTTCGAGCGGTGTCCCGCTCTCAGCCCATTGCGTTTGATATAACCACACGCCCAGTGTGACCAGACTCAAGGGAAGCGCTCAGTCTGTTTGCTACACTGTCATTGTGATATTCCGGTATGGAGTCAAGCGACGCAGCTGAAAATGTTTTCTTAAAATTAAATGCAGGAGTTTATCCGTTATAACAACAAGAAGTGATAAAGCATTTCTTTTAGATTAACATATAATAAAACTCTCTTGGTTTTATTACTTTCTCTACTACATACAGTAAGTATAGCAAGTGTTCTACTCCACCCAATAATCTGATGTCGAAATTTCACGCGAAATACGTGTTTTGAAGTCCCTGAATACGACGAAAACATTTTTACTTTCTCTACTACATACTAACAAATAAAGGAAGTATTGTATTTCACCCAAGAATTCTATGTCAAGACTTTACCAGAAATACATGTTTTTAGCCCCTTAACTAAAAAAAATCTTACAACTAAGTACCAGAAAAGCAAAATTATTGATACCTGTATTGATCCACGAAGAAAAATATAAAAAAAACTATTTTAACCAAGAAAAACCTAAAAAAAAAACTTATTTTAAACATATAAGAAACCTAAAATGAAGGTTTATTCCACCTAAAAATCCGGGCCCTAGTTGTAACGAAGTGCGTAATGACAGCTTCTCTGTATTAACAACAAGTAGATAGCAAGTGAACCATTACTGCAGTAGAATAAGCACACAATATGAAGGTACATATCACTTATGAAACACGCACGAAGAGAAAGTCTACCAATATTATGTGCACAGAGAAAAGACCGCGCCTCGCTTTTTCTACCGACTGCATTGCCTCTTGGCGAGCAGTGTTACGGAGTCGAGGGCCCTTAGGCGTCAAATAAAAACAAGCAGCGGAACCCTCGAGAGTCACAATGGAGCCACTATTGGATTCACATTAGCCCTCCCAAGTACCTACGTTTTCAACCTAAACTACCCTTTAAAACGGAATTTACGACAAATCCTTGCGAAAACGAGAAAATTGCTTCGCTCGCACATTTTCGGTTTCATTAAAATGCAAACATGTGACGTAAGCAAAACAGTCTCTCCCACAAAACGTTCCTAATCTTTTAAAAGCAACGGACCTACAAGAATGGTATTTAGCAGAAACCAATTTAGAGCTTTATAGTTAAGCCTGTTTCATCCACCACAATTTCAGACCAACTATTCGTCGTCCTACATGTTGTAGTGGTTAACATGCTGGCCTATAGTACCCGAGGTCGCGGGTTCAAACCCGGTGGAGGGCGTAAAAATCCTTAGCAAGGCTTTCATCGGAAGGGAAGTAAAGCCGATGGTCCCGTGTCGTAGATTTACGGCACGTAAAAGAACCTCAAGCCTGATAAAGAAGCCTCTGAGAAAAATTACCGATCTTTCACGTCCAATATAGAATGGGACGCTAAGAACCATAGTAGTTAAAGAGTGTCCATAAATAAAACTCAATTTCAATTTTGAAGTTAGCTTCAAATACTTATTGATCATTATTAGCTGAAATTCATTCGAAATATCAAATTCAGGGCCTTGCTCCATAACGTACAACTAAATTTATCACCAGAACGCGGATTTTGTTAACAAAATTACCAAAATTTAGAAAAAAACCTAAAACCAAGATTTATGTAATTTATTAAAACTATATCAATTCATTTCTCATATTAAAATTATAATATATCTAGTATTGCAGCATTTTAAAACTTTGTGTATTTCTAGTAATTAATTTATGGCTCAGGCGGTAAAGTCTGTGACCCGCATTCGGAAGGTCCCGGGTTCAAATCCCGTGGATCGACAAATCTATCTAAGGTTTTTTCGTGGTTTTCCTCAGTCGCCAAGGTAAATACCGGATTTGATATTTATGACCACGACCCAAAGTTCCACCTTAAGTTTAAAACAATAGTAACATGAAAAATAAATGGTAATAGCGAATGCTCTGCCATCTATCTACAGACAATGTAAGCAGTTGGACTGGACGGCACCCTAATGTCATCTGCACGACATGAAGCAGGTGGTTACGGGGATGAGACCTAGAAGGCTAACTGTCCGCCTTTCTGTGTGAGGGCGGCGGTTGGACTGGACGGCACCCTAATGCCATCTGCACGGCATGAAGCAGAAGATTCGCTAGCTATGCGTTAGGATTTCTGTGACATGTGACGGAGCGGGTAGTTACAGGTATGAGACCTAGAAGGCTAACTGTCCATCACATATCGTTCTAAGAGTTATCCACCAACAGATCCATCGCGACATGACCAGAGAGTTAAGGTGTCGTAAAATAAAATAGAGAAAAAAATTATAACATTATATTTGTTGTTTATGAATTAAATTACGTGTCAAAATTTATCCAACAGCTTTATATCGCATATTCGCTATATGTGTGTGTGTGTGTGTGTGTGTGTGTGTTTGTGTGTGTGTGTGTTTGAATCATTAAAAATTATTTATGTCTGTATTTGATATTTTAATGTTTTACATCCTGGTAAGATTTGTATACAGCAGCCTACAGTTGAAGGAAGTAGACTTTTCCATAAATTCTTTCTCTAGCTATAAATTACTTTGCACGTGGTTCTAACTGCTCCAGTGGCGGCTGCTACATAAGACCACAACAACACGTAAACACATACATTTTTGACACCTTGCAAATTTATTGCTTTTTACTTTCTCTACTACGTATAGTAAGTAGGGGAAGTATTGTATTCCACCTAAAAATTCGATACCGAGATTTCACCGGAAATACATTTTTGAAGCCCCTTGAATCCAAAAACAAAACATTTTTAGAAATAGGCCCGCGTGTGTATGTGTGTGCCTATGAACAGCATAACTCAAAAACGAAAAGGCGGAGAAGTACCAAACTCGGTATTTAACTTCAATATCTTCCAAGGTTGCGACATGAAGCTTTTCAAGAAAATCCATTCACCCCAACTACCCTTTACATGGAACATTTTTCGAAAATTTTGATTCTATCAAAAATGGCTATAATGATTTTCATTAAAATGCCGTATATGAAAGATACTTACAAAGTAAATAAAGTGTTTATTTTGCATTTTCTGAGAACAGTCTCTGAAGTCCTCATCTGAAGGAGTTTTATATAATCTTGTATAACTGGTAAACGTTAAGCGATAGAAGAAACTGTACTACGCAAAACATGTAGATCTCTTTAAAACACACAATTTATTTCCAATAAGTTTTCTTTGTGGCATAAGCCATTTCTAAGATATCTGTTATTAATGGTTCCAATTGTTCAACACTTTATCATTCTCTTAAACCCCTGACAACAATCAGTTGTTTCTAGCGATGTCATGGAAACAGTATGGCAGCATATAGCGTCCAGTTGTTAAACATTTGACTATCGCTGTTCTCTTTGTATCTATAACGAAATGTGTAATGTAGCTGTTTCTGTAAAGGTTTATTTGGATTAAAACGTAGTAGATAGAAAATAATTTTTAGCAATAATAGTTTTTAAGCTCACTAATAAACGATACAGGGTAGAGAAGGTCGTGTGAATATATCACATCAGATTTTTTTGTTTGAATGCTGTTAAACGTAACGTTGCATGAGGTAATTTAAAATCTACGGCGTTTAAATCTACCGACTACTCCTCTAGACTCGATGAAACAATGCAAAACAGTCGCTAGCATCTTGACGTGTGCACGTTTTAAGGAGCTTCTGCGCATGCGCAACTGGTATAACGGATTACCTTGTGAGACCAAATACATACGTGTCGTGCACACTTGAAGAACTACACTAGTGCGCCAAGATTTTCCCGTTATCTGTTTCCACAATGCCACTACAATTTAACGTCAATGCCACTAGATGGTAGCACACTACGGTAGAAGTACGTAACGTGCACGAGCGCGGAAACTTCTCAGGTTTCTCCAGACCATGCATTTATAATTTCCAACTACAATTTAATTTACACATTAATTCGTTCTTGTCCTAACACGTTGTACTTAATTGTACACACAATAACCAACATAAAAAAAGGTTTCTTTCGTCAGACGAGTTATGCATTATTATTATTATTATTATTATTATTATTATTTCAGATTTTCAGAATCTTTAACAGTTTGTGAACACGCAAAATGTGTACTTAGGAGCCGCTAGTGACTACTATGCAAGTACAAAAATCTGATGTATTACATTCACATAAGCTTCTCTACACATACTTCAAGAAACTATTATTACGAAAGCTTACCCTAGGTATATATTATGCATCCGAGGAGGACACTTCGCGCACTGCGACCTATCTATTGAGGACACAACACCTCCAGGAGGAAGGGATGAAGCGAAAGAAGCACAGGAGGCTATAGGCTACAGAAACGTGGAGAAGTCCCTACCTACTGCTGGAGTTGCCTAGAGTGGGAGATGAGCGACCCGTCGACCAAGTAGCCCTCTAGTGGCAGTGGGGAGTACTATTTCCTTTGAGAAAGCAGCCGCGTCATCTGTCCAGCACCGCCATACCCACGAAACCTAGGACACTTGTAAAATGAGAAGGAAACTGAATATAGGGAAAAAGATGGAAAGGAATTGTGATAGATTAGAAATCACCCCAGCATTAGTCTACCGACTCGGGGAAACCACGAAAAACCCATGGTCACAGTGAGTGGGAACAGAACCCCGGACCTCCCGAATGTGAGCCTCGGAACCATCTAGCTAGGTGTACGTAGTCTATCTGAGTTAGCAGACTTAACATTGGCGGGATAGGACATTTAATCTCCCCTTAGTATGGGAGCAATTAAACTGAAAATAACGCCAGTGATGATGTTAATATGTAGACTCTGCACTTTATAGGAAAGATTCCTTCTTCATAATTGGTTTATTTATTGTGGGCCCTGCCCTCGGCTAACCCCATTCTTGACACCTGCTGCAGCGAGAAGAGGTCGTCAGAATCCATCGAGAGCAAGTGAACTGCCGCTTCAGATAATCGTTTGGGCATTTTGCGGGCCGTAAACGGGTCCTTTGCCTTTACGAGGTGCGGAAAAGATCCTGGACGGTGACGCTAGGATGCGCACGTAACGATCTACCGAATAAAAAGAGAAGCTAACGTGCCTTCAAACGAAATGGACTTTTCTAGAATATAATTCAATAATAGTGCTCAGTTCAAAGCCAATATACCGTATTATAACCCTAATAAGCACGTTCATTTAACAAGTGTGAAACTGGCACATTTAACACTAACAGAATAACCCTTCTTGTATTAAATAGGGTTCCAAAAACATTTATTATTTGCTAGTCTATTGCAATAGACAAGAATGCAGAACATTGACCACTAGACCACCCATTCTTCACATTTTTAATTTCTCTACTAGGAAGTACTGTGTTCCACCCAAAACTTGATTCCGAGATTACACCGGAAATACACGTTTTAGGCCCCCTCAATAAATAAAAAGCACGTTTAGAAACATTATCTTCTCTGAAGAGCATAACTCGCTACCAAAGGTTCCGTTAAATACTAAATTTCGTGTTCATCATCATTGAAGCATGCAACACGGAGATTTCACTAGAATCCCGCGAGCACAAAGTACTTACCCTTTACACGGAACATTGTTAGAAATGTTTGAGTTTCTCAAAAACAGTCCAAGTGGTTTGAATTAAAATGTCATATTAGGGGTATAAACACGACAAATAAACGTATAGCCTATGAAACGCTCTTTATTCGGAAGAAATTTCGTATAACTGGCAATTCATAAGTGTTAAACTAAAACTTACTAAATAAAAATGTAAATATATTTAAAACATACTTTTTGTAACATTAGCCATTTTCGAGATATCCATTGACATGGAAGGAATATAGAATTCCAAGGCAATTGTATAGTGACCAGCTTTTAAATATCTCACTATTGCTATCCCCAACCGCGGTGACATGTGAGACTCGCAATCGGGTTATCCTGGGTTTGATCCCCGGCGCCTGCCCACCCTGACCCATGGCAGGCGAATGCTGGGGTGGTTCATCTTCTACCACGATTCTCCTGCCCCCCCCCATTTTGACATCTGTTTCACGGTGTGGGACCAGGCTACTGTGTTGCGGCTGGGTGCTGGGTGTGCTTCTTCCTGACGTCATCCAGGAACCGCTTGGTTGGATACCCGCCTCTGGGTGCTTTCGGGGACCCCCTGGAAGCTCGAGTGGCATTGGAGGCATTCAATCTGGAAACATTAGAGGCCCCGTCCGTACTTGCGACCGTCGTCATCCGGGTCTGATCGCCTCCCAGGAGTCACGTTAGAAGCACAGGGAGTCGACTGGCCTGCGTGTGGTGCTCTGCCCCAGTTTTGGGGCTCCTCAGTACCGTACCTTTATCGCTATCCCCTTTGTACGTATAACGAAATATCTACCATTTATGCAAAAGTTTATCTCAATTAACCTGAATTAGACAGAAAATAGGACTGTGCAAAAATAGTTTGTAGAAGCCGAATAAAAGTAAATTATACTGGGTAGAGAATATCTTGTGAATGTAACATCTTTTTTTTATTTTGTGCCCTCTAAGGTATGTTATACACCTAGTTTAATAATAACCGGCTTGGTCATTCTTGTACGAAAAGGTAACACATATAAATAAACAAAAGTTTAATAAGTACAATTTCTTGCTTCATACATGTTAATATCCAAAATTTAAAACTACAAAAAAATATTCGGTTACATTTTCTTATATGTGGTATAAACAGTTTCTATTGTATTCGGTATCAACCTTTTCTTCCAAACGTTTTCCAGATTATGCTTGCTCTATTGTTTCAATCAACAGTGGTATAGACACGAAACGTTAAGAAAAACAGGTCTATATGCAAGGGCAACTCAGAAAGTTAGTTCCGGTTCAGCCCGTGTCAGTGTGAGGCTGCATTCGACTGTTCTTTTCACCAAGACAGGCTCGTGCAGCAATAGACCAGCAGGGTGTGCTGCCACCTAGTGGCAATGACGTAAAATTATAGTGACGGAAGTAATGTCCGATAAAGCTTCGCGCGCTAGTGTACTTCTTCAAGTGTGCACGTTATTATGTATTTGGCCCCATAAGCTAGTTACGTCATATCACTTACGCATGCACAGAAGCTCCTTAAAACGTGCACAAGTCAAGATGTGCTAGTGACCTTGTTGCCATGTTTTATCAAGTTTAGGTGAGTAGCCGGCAGATTTAAACGCCGTAGATTCTAAATTACCGCTATATGTTACGTTAAATGGCATTCAAAGACAATAAATGCTCAAGTTGTCAAAAGTTAGGATGTTTATGTGCAAGAGTCGCCTTTGAAGTTATCTTACACCGATGATGACATGTGGCATCCTCACACGTTGTTAAAGTGAACTCGCACGTCGTAATGGAATAAGAACACGATAGCGATAAAGTTATTCCGCCAATCAATAACTGCTGAATGTAAGTTACACTGTTTTAACCCTGTGTGTTGCCACGCAGGCGCACTAACGTCATGATTCTCCTTGTTATAAAATCTTGGAGAGCTGCTAAACAAGAGAAGATGAAAGTCATATTGCCAACTTAACTGAGTGAGGAGAATTTGGTACACACTGTAGAACGTAGACATTCTTAAAATTTCAGTGAGGTACTTTCGATCAAGTTAAAACTGGCCGGGGTCAGAAATACAGAGACCGAATAGGCTCGGACAACCAGGCTTTGTTCACAAGACTGCATGTATTCTTGTAGTAGTTATAATGGGGAACATAACTATAATCACAGAACTATTAGAGGAAAATAATTCATATACGAGATTTCAAACAGATGTTTCAACACTGAATATTTCGGTTCTCACGTGGAGTGTGACAATGCCACGCAGCACTCTCAGCTCAGTGATAGAGAGTTAGGTTACTGCTCCTGAGATTGCATATTCAAATCTCTATGGAGCTACTTAAGCCTTTTCCCAAGTTTGCTTTTAAACAGCTGAGTAAAAATATAACAAGTTTATGGCGTTTATTTAGCAGATTATAGATAGATGGCAACTATGACATTAGTTTATCGGTCTGGAGGAGGTTTCAATTTTATTTTATAACCACAAATTTCACCATTATTGTAATTATATTTGTAAGTAAAATTAAGTAACACAAATAACATTATTTAAGTACATTACAGTGTGGCGAGTTGTAAAAGAGCAAAAGATAGCAATCCATTACTGAGAATCGAACTCAAGCTGCTTGTGTAGAAGTTAGTTAGTTTAAGCACTTTTCCACGTTAAGAACGGTGTGGAGGTAGCCTAAATCAGTGCGTTGTGGCTTGTACAGTGTCTTCGTTTTATGCCAAGGCCGCGGATCGCGCGAATGCGTGCTCCGCACAGTCTACCACACTGCGGGGTTTTCCGTTCCGTAACTCCCGCCTTACTTACTCACGAGTGTTCGTAGCATATATGTCATGAGTACTAATCTTGTTATAAGTGGTGTCCATCTACGCAAAGACATTCTTGACATCCTCGGATGAAGTTACCATTCACACGCACAAGTTCTTCTTGCGTAATGTTCATAATTTCTGTTTTTATATTGTCCTTAAGTTCGTCTATGGTGTCGGGATTGTTTCCTATAAGCTTAGTAGTAATAGTCCCGGATGAGCCAATTGTTTTAACGATAATCCTGCCGCTAGGGGCGCTAGTGTCGCTAGTGTCGCTGCGTGCGACGGCGGCGGCGGTAAGTTTGAAAGCGCCCTGAGCGGTAGGATTATCGTTATTGCAATTGGCTCATCCGGGACGAGTTGAAAGAATTGAGGAAGTGACGTGTAGTGTTTTGATTGGTTCGTTAATTTGGGGTGGAAGATGGAGGAAGGGAGATGGAGGAGTATGGAGGTCGCGTGATGGAGAGGAGCTGGGTGGCGAGGTGTTGTCTGTGCGGAGGTCGGTACTGAAATGGGGGAAAAGATGGGGAGCGAGGGATAAAAAGTGTAACAGAAAGTGACGTGTGAAGTTGTGATTGGTGGGAATAAGAAGTGAGTTTATTGGTGGAAAGGAGCAAATGAGAGTTGTTGATTGGTAGGAATAAGAGAGATTATGATTGGAGGAAAAGAAAAAGGTGTGGGAGTGGGGTATGTTGGAGGTGTTGGGAAAGGTGAGTTTTGCTAGCAGCAAGATTTGCAAAAGCCTGTCTTGAACTGATCAGCAATTTTTGAACGTCGGATGGTAGTTTTCTTGAGTGGATAGAGAGATGGGGGGGGGGGGGGGGGGATATGAGATGCGGTGGCGAAAATGGGAACTAGACAAGGTTGTTGAGACAAGAGGTTTAAGGACGAGGAAATTTGGAGGTTAGTGGTGAACACGGCGGTCGCAAGAGGTGGGGGTAAGGAGACGCAGTGGTGAGAATGGGAACTAAAAGAAGATGGGGTTAGCAAGAGTTTTAGAAGAGTAGATTTTGAGGTTAAAATAGTGGGAACTAAAAATGGCGGAGGGTCTGCGACAAGGAGATGCGGTGAGAACTAAACAAGATGGCGGACGCAAGAGGAGGGTAAGGAGGTTTGAGGTTACAGTACCAAAACACGAAAGGATATATTCCTACGCCAAGCAGGTCCGAAAAATAATTATGCGTGTGTTACTTACCTGTTACCGGTGTGGATGCGTCACCAAAAGCGCGGCACGCGAGGCGGAAAAATAAAAGCAAACTGTTTTTGAAAATGCTTAACCAGCTTTAAGATCAACCAACATCACTACGCACTGATATACCTAGGTTTTTAAAGCGGTACAGACACCCTTTGCAGAGGCGTAATTTAACTATACCAAAACCTGGTACTGGACCATCGTGATGGTCGCTAGCGTACGTAGGAGCAGGGTTCTCAAGCCGGTCGAAAGCGGTCAAAAACGTGTACGACGTAGGTGTTGGCAGTAGCTGCTGCCGAGGCAACCGTCGAGGTGCGAATGAACGAGATCTGTTCTTGCAGGCAATCTGGTTGAGAGATGAGAGGCGCGGTGGTAAAAATGTGAACTAAATAAGATGGCGGAGGCACGAAGTTGAGGTTAAGGAGCGGCGAGGTGTTGACTGTGCGGCGGTTGGGGTCTGAAAGAGGGGGAAAGATGGCGAACGAGGGATAAAAAGTATAACAGAAAGTGACGTGTGAAGTTGTCATTGGTGGGAATAAGAAGTGATGTTATTGGTGGAAAGGAACAAATGAAAGTTGCTGATTGGCGAGAATAAGAGAGATTATGATTGGTGGAAAGAAAAAAAGGTGTGGGAGTGGGGTATGTTGGAGGTGATGGAAAAGGCAAGTTTTGCTACCAACAACATTTGCAAAAGCCTATCCAGAACTCATCAGCAATTTTAAATAACTAGTGTTTCGGGGGTTTTCTCTGGTTGGTAGACGAATGCAAGCTGTTTCTACCATACTTATATTATTCGTCTTTTTGCTTTTTTTTAAAAAATAACTAGTTTTTTTTTTTTTTTTTTTTTTTTTTTTTTTTTTTTTTTTTTTGGGGAGTTTTCTGCGGATGGTAAACAAATGCAAGCTCTTTCTGCTTTTTCATAGGTTTTCCCTGGTCGGTAGGCGTTTTCTGCACTGGTTGACGAAGGCGTTTCTAATTTTCGAGGTTTTCTCAGGTTTTTTAGCGGTTGTCCCTGCCCGGTAGGCAAACGATGAAGTTTTACCTTGTCGGCGCACGGATACTAGGCACGTACCCGCGCGCGCACACACACACACACACACACACAGAGAGACAGATAGACACACAGACAGGCACACACACACACACACGGACATGTTTCCAAAAATGCTTTTTTTTTTTTTTTTTTTTTTTTTTTTTTTTTTTTTATTCAGGAGGTCTCAAAACGTGTATTTCCGGTGAAATCTCGGTATCGAATTTTTGGGCGGAATGCAATACTTCCCCTACTTACTATACGTAGTAGAGAAAGTAAAAAAAGTATTGAAAAATTTAAGGAAATAACAAGCAATATCTCAAAAGTGTACTATCTTGTTTTCAAGGGTTTTCCAGATCGGTAAGCGTTAGAATACTCTTAGAGCTTTTTTCAGGTTTTTTAGCGGTTGTCCCTGGCCGGTAGGCAAATGATAAAGTTTTTCTATAACGTTGTCGTTTTGGCTTGTGGCGAACGGGTCCTAGGCACGTACTCGCGCGCGCGCGCACACACACACACACACACACACACACACACACTAAAATAGTAGCGTATAAAAAAAACTGATGTGTTACACTGACATGACTTTTTCTCTACTGTTGTACAATCTAATTGGTAGCTTTTAAGCGATAGTCAAATATTTTAACGCTGGTTGCTATGTGGCGAATTCCATTCTGTTTGCATGTTTAGGACATAAAAAAAAAAATGAATAAACGAATTTGAGAAAAAGTATAAGTATTGGAAAATTTAAGGGAATAACAAGCAATATCTCGAAAATGGTTCACTCAACAAAAAATGTATATGACATAAATTGTGTATTTTAACGCGATCTACATTTTTTGTGTAGTAAAATTTTGTCTATCTCTTATGGTTTACCAGTTATGCAAAAGTCGTTCACAATGAAGAATACTTTTGGAGACATTTCCAGAAAATTCGAGATATACATTTCATTTGTCATGACATTATCTTAAACATATGATATTTTCATCAAAATCGTTAAAGCAATTTTTGAGAAAAGTACAATTTTCGAAAAATGTTTCATGTAAAGGGTAGTGTGGGGTGGGGGGATTTTCTTGAAAACCTTCGTGTCGCATCCTTGGAAGATACTGAACCTAAATACCAAGTTTGGTGTTTATCCGACTGTTCGTTTTTTAGTTATGCTGTTCACAGACACACACACACACACACACACACACACACACACACACACACACACGGACATGTTTCCAAAAATGCTTTTTTTTTGGATTCAGTGATTCTCAAAACATGTATTTGCAGTGAAATCTCGGTATCGAATTTTTGGGTGGAATGCAATACTTCCCCTACTTACTATACGTAGTAGAGAAAGTAAAAATGAGTAACGCATTTGAGAAAAAGAATAAGTATTGGAAATTTTAAGGAAATAACAAGCAATATCTCGAAAACGGTTCACTCAACTAAAAAAAATGTATATGACATAAATTGTGTATTTTAACGCGATCTACATTTTATGTGTAGTAAAATTTTGTGTATCTCTTATGGTTTACCAGTTATGCAAAAGTCGTTCACAATGAAGAATACTTTTGGAGACATTCCCAGAAAATTCGAGATATACATTTCATTTCTCATAACATTATCTTAAACATGCGATATTTTAATCAAAATCGTTAGAGCCATTTTCGAAAAATCTTCCATGTAAAGGGTAGTCTGGGGTGGGGGGGGGGGGGGGGGATTTTCTTGAAAACCTTCGTGTCGCATCTCTGGAAGATACTGAACCTAAATACCAAGTTTGGTGCTTATCCGACTGTTCGTTTTTGAGTTATGCTGTTCACAGACACACACAGACACACACACGGACATGTTTCCAAAAATGCTTTTTTTGGATTCAGGAGGTCTCAAAACACGTATTTCCGGTGAAATCTCGGTATCGAATTTTTGGGTGGAATGCAATACTTCCCCTACTTACTATACGTAGTAGAGAAAGTAAAAATTTAACAAACCGTAGATTTTCAAGAAAATTCCCACACCGCAAACTACCCGTTTAGCGGGGGAAAGTTCGTTATTTTTATTGTCTTAAAAACGGCTCTAACCCCTTTTGATTACGGTGCGGTATGTTTAAGATATGTGCACGATAAATAAAATGTATAACTTGAATTTTCTGGGAATAGCTGTGAAGTAGTCTCATTGTGAATGTCTTTTGTACAAAGTGTTAAACCGTAGGAAACGAAGCCTTATTTACAAGAACGTTAAAGCACACAATCTATGTGTATTAGTATCACTTTGAGGCGTTGTCTATTTACAAAGTTTGCATGTTGATTTTAATGTTTAAAAGCTTTAGACCTTTCTCACTAAAAAACGTCATTCTTTTAACTTTTCGTTTTTTCATTTTGATACAAAGAGAACGGTATATCACAAGTGAAACAGTACTGTGATAACGATACGAACAAACTAATTTTTATTCACCCCACTGAAACACATTTCACAACTGCATGGAATAATATTGATTTAGGGGGCTTTCTCTACCACGTAAAATAGTAGGTAGAGGAGGTATGCATTGCATCCAAATATTCAATATTGAGATTTCACCGGAAAAACTAAATACTTGTTTCGAGGTCCCCTGAATAAAAAACATTTTTAGAAAATTCTGTGTGTATGTGTCAGAGCAGCATAACTCAAAAATGAAAAGTCGGATAAATACTAAAACTTGGTATTTAGGTTGAGTACCTTCCAAAAAGTTACGACACAGAGATTTACAAGAAAGTCCCTCCACCCAAAACTACCCTTTACATGAACTATTTTCCGAAATGTTTTATTTTGTAAAACTGCCTCTGACGATTTTAATTACAACACCATATATTAAAGTCATTTATATGAAAAATAAAATGTATATCTCGAATTTTGCGGAAATAGCCTGCGAAGTCCTCTTGATTCGGAAGAAATTTTCTACGATCTTGTATAACTGCTAAGGTTTGAGAAAAACATACAATACAAAAAAATTTAGATCTGTTTTAAAAAAACACACAATTTATTTGAAATAACGTTTTTGTGACGTCAGCCATTTCCGAGATATTTGTTATAAATGGTTCGAATTGTACAATGCTTAGCATTCTTTTTAAAAGCATGTGGCTTTTCAGTTCTTGCCCCGCCATGTTGTTGGAAAGAATTTAGAATTTTAAGGCCAGTGTATAGCGTCCCTTCGGATGCAACCATTCCCCGAAAAGTTTAACCGGATTAAAAATAAGTGGATATGAAAATAAACTTTCGTACTCACCTATAAGAGACAGAGGTTAGAGGTGATACGAACGTTAACACTTGAGAATTTTCATTCAACAGTTGGTGTTACTCCTTAGAAAGGAAGTATCTGCTGCTTCTTTTTATTTCTCGCATTTTACATAACACGTATGCACTGCACAACACAAAAACACCACACGCGGCGTTGTTAGTTTTAAAAAATTGTACTGACGCGAGTGTACATAAACGTTAAAACGCTGCTTGCTTGCTTGTGATTTTGCATGCGCAGCATTGCACAAGGAAGTATGCCGACGTGTGGAAGAACATGAGCGTGAGAAAAGGAAACTCGTCAGCGTTTATGCAGCCTTATTGCAGTGGTGGTCGTGCAGTGGTGGATAGTGGCAGAATGACAGCGTTTTTTTTACAAACGTAACAATTTTGTTGCGAAACGAGGCATTTAACTCGACGCGCATAATGAAACAGCGTTTTCGATAAGCGAGCTTATAAAAGCCCTGTGCTAAGAGCAAACGCCCGTAGTGAAGCGTTGCGATAGCGGGAGTTTTTCTACAAAATCGTTCTATTTGACGGAAAATAGTTTAAACTAAAAAAAACAAAATAGCAGCAGCACTTTGCAGGGGAAATAGCGATCGGCGCATTCGGACGATAAGATGGAGATGCAATCCGGGGGAAGTCGCGATGACACCTTGCAGCCTACGTTCGAAATTATAGGGCACAAGCAGAGAACGCTGCCAAAGCTTTTTTCCGGCTTTACAGAGTCTCAAATTACCGTAAACCCGGTCCCCAGAGATGTCAACCCCGAGCAATGGGTATCGCATCTGTTTAACGATATTCTAAACTTTGCGAAAGAGAACCTGTTAGAAAACGAACCCGGATATTTAGGCATATCCATAACAGACGAAAAGGAGACGTCCAAAGCCTTCAACATGAGCGTTAGGCGCGTAGACCAATTGAATGCGGATGTCATTGTTGGAAGCATCGAAAAAGTAATGCAAAGTAACCAACAATTCTTGCTAAGCGGGCCTCTTCACGTGACGTTTGTGTGGACCAGGGAGGTCTCGGGTTCGTGCCACCAACCTTGCGATGCCTGTAGGGGCAATAAAGGCATTGTCGAAATAGCCAACAAAGACAACTTGTGTTTAGCAAGAGCCATCGTTGTAGGCAAAGCCAAAGTGGATCGCGACGTCAACTACAGAACGATGACGCGTTCCGACTATCTGCAAAAATCGAAGGCCGTAGCCTTGTGCGCGAGCATCGGTCAAGGCCACGACGGCTGCACCATAGATGACGTCAGACGCTTTGACGCTGCGTTAAAGGGATACGCTGTGACGGTGTTTGGCGATCATACGGGGAAGCACGTGCTGTACGCGTCGGATAAGAAATGCGATAAATACATCGACGTCATGCTCCACGCCGGGCACTTTAACGCCATCGTGAACCTTCACAAGTGCTTTAAATGCAAATCGTATTGCCGCCGGTGTCATCATCCCTCGGCACACAAAAAAGAATTTCACAGGTGCGACGCCGGGTGCGCTAAATGCCATCAGCAGTGCGATGCGCGATTCGACGCCTACATACGCTGCGCCGGGTGCAACAGAGATTTTAAGGGACCGACATGCTTTGCAAACCACGCAAAGAAAGGCGTTTTTTACCCAAAGGCGCTGTCGGTGTGCGACGTAGAAAAGGTGTGCACGTCTTGCAACAAGCTCGTGAATGCGAGGTACAGAAAAACCGCGCACGAGTGCGGGGAAAAGTACTGCTATCATTGCAAGACACACGTGAATTCTAGCCACATGTGCTATATGCAGCCGTACGCCGCAAAGAACAAAAGAAACCGGTACGTGTTTATGTTCATCGACTTCGAATGCACGCAAAACATTCCATATACCGGCAAAAAGGACACATACGAGCATGTACCTAACTTGTGCGTGTTGTACCAAGCCTGCCCGCACTGCATCGACGAACGCCGCAAGACGGCATACTGCATGGAATGCGGTTGCAAAGAATGGGTGTTCACGGACGAACCCGTGAAGCAGCTTTTCGAGCACATCGCGCAGGCGACATTCGAAGCCCGGGACGTCTACGTCGTGGCGCATAACCTCAGAGCTTACGACGGGCAGTTTCTATTAAAGTACATGGTGGCGCACTTAGACTGGATCCCGGAGCTCATCATGAACGGGAGCAAGATCTACAGGATGAGGTACGGTGACGTCACATTTCTAGACTCGCTCAACTTCATACCCATGCCACTCTCCCGCTTTTCCAAGACCTTCGGATTGAAGGAATGCAAAGGTTATTTCCCGTACCTGTTTAACACGAAGGAAAACGAGCGGTACGTGGGTTCGATTCCCGACAAAAGGCATTACTGCCCGGAGGGCATGTCGGCGGAGGGTCGGAAAGCCTTCGAGCAGTGGCACGAAGAAAAGGCGTCCTCCGGGTACGTCTTCGACATGAGGGCGGAAATGGTGGCGTATTGCAAGATGGACGTATTTCTACTCAGTCAGGGAGTTTCCAAATTTAGAAGGGAATTCTTGGACGAGAACGGAATAGACCCGTTCAGAGAATGCGTCACCATTGCGCAGGCGTGCATGTGCGTGTATAGAAAGCGCTTCATGCCGCTTAAAAAAATTGCCCTCTTGCCAGCGGGCGGGTATCGACTAGCGGACCGGCAGTCTCGCGCCGCATGCATATGGCTAACTTGGCTAGAGATGCAAAACCGCATCGTCATCCAGCACGCCATGCGAGGACGCGAAGTTAAAATCGTGGGGCACAAGGTGGACGGGTACAGAGAGGCCGAAAAAACCGCGTACTTTTTCCACGGGTGCTTTTACCACGGCTGCAGGCGGTGCTTTCACAATCGCCATGCGGCGATATACAACTCGGGACACGAAACCATGGCCTCCAGGTTAGAGAGCACCGAGAAGGTCACGGCCAAGATCAAGGCCGCCGGCTACGCTGTGGTGGAAATGTGGGAGTGCGAGTTCGACGCCGCGACGAAGGCCAACCAGGACCTGGCGCGCCACGCAAGGGACTTTCCGGTACCCGAACCCCTGAACCCCAGAGACGCCTTCTACGGAGGTCGCACCAACTGCACCAAGACGTACTGCGAGGCGAAGGGGGATAGCAAGATCTACTACTACGACGTATGCAGCCTGTACCCGTACGTGAACAAGACGAAGCCCTACCCCGCGGGCCACCCCAAGATCCACGTGGATCGATTCCCGCGCTTGGAAGACGTGGGGGGCGGGTTGGTGAAGTGCGAGGTTCTACCGCCGCAACACCTGTACCACCCGGTGCTACCGGCGCGCATCGGCGGCAAGCTCATGTTTCCGCTATGCCGCGCTTGTGCGGAGGCGGAGAACCAAGACGAGTGCCACCACGGAGAGCGCGAGAGGGCGTTGTCGGGTACCTGGGTGATCGACGAGATGAAGGTCGCCCTGGAGGAGGGGTACCGCCTGCTGCGGGTCCACGAGATCTGGGAGTACGACGTGGTGCGGCACGATCCGACCACCGGAGCCAAGGGTCTCTTCGAGGACTACGTGAATCAGTTCCTGAAGATCAAGACCGAAGCCTCCGGATGGCCCTCGGATTGCGACGACCCCGCCGCAAAGCAGCAGTACGTGGAGCAATTCTTCGAACACGAAGGCGTCGCCCTGGATCCCCAGGCCGTCGCCGCCAACCCCGGCAGGCGGGAGCTGGCCAAGCTGATGCTCAACAGCTTCTGGGGCAAACTGGGGCAGAGGGAAAACCTCCCCACGTGCGAGCTGGTGGACCGGTACGACCGCCTCCTGGAGCTGCTCAACGACCCGGGCGTGGAAGTGCAGACCTACGTGCCCGTCACCGACCGGATCGTGTACGCGGTGTGGAGGTACCGCGAGCAGTGCCGCAAGGTCAACACCGCCGCCAACGCCGTGCTGGCGGCCTACACCACGGCTCACGCGCGCCTGGTGCTCTACTCCTACCTCAAGAGGCTGGGAGAACGGGTCTGCTACTTCGACACCGATTCCGTCGTCGTCGCCGCCGCTCCGGGCGACTGGACGCCGTCCGTCGGACGCCTCCTGGGGGACATGACGGACGAGCTGGAGAAGTACGGGAGGGGCTCTTACATCGCCCGGTTCGCCTCCACGGGGCCCAAAAGCTACTGCATGGAGATCGTCTGCCCCGAGACGGGCAAGACCTTCTCGGTGTGCAAGGTGAAGGGGATCACGCTCAATTCGGGCAACCTGGAGCTGGTGAACGCGGAGGTGATTCGCGACGTGGTGCTCAGGGACAACGACCGCGCGGTGAAGCTGGAGGGCACGCAGATCTCGCGGAAACCGTCTTGGACGGTCGTCACCGAACCCAGCTCGAAGACGTTTAGAATGGTGGTCAACAAGCGCGTGCTCGCCGGCGATCACGATTCCTATCCCTACGGGTTCAAGAGGAACGCATAAATGAGACGTCCGCAGCCGCGCCAAAGTCATTTCGAACCGGGCACCCCCGAGGAGACGATGCCCGGTCCCCGAGACCTGCGGCGATTCGAGTTTCCCAGCACGATGCTCGTGGCGGGGCCGTCGCGCTGCGGCAAGTCGACCTTCGTGAAAAACCTGTTGCGCCACGCGCACCGGATGTTCGACGTGCGCCCCAGGAGGGTGCTGTGGTGCCACCCTCCGGAGTATTCGCCGAGACTCGAACCCTCGGCTCTGCGCTGCGAGACCCACGCGGGCATACCCGAACTTGCTTCGGTGGGCGAGAACGACCTCGTCGTCCTCGACGATCTGATGGTGGAGGGTGGCGGGAAGGACGTGTCCAATTTTTTCACCAGAGACTCCCATCACAAGCGCTTCGGCATCGTCTACATCCTGCAGAACGTGTTTCCGCAGGGTCAGAAATATCGCAACATCTCTCTGAATGCGAACTACGTCGTGGTCTTCAAGAACAACCGGGACAAGATGCAGATCGAGAGACTGTGCCAGCAGATCGAGCCCAGGAACTCTAGGTTTCTCTTGGAGGCCTTCGAGAAGGCCACCGAACGCCCTCACGGGTATCTCGTGCTGGACTGCACTCAGTACACGCCCGCCCGATACAGGTATCGAACCGGCGTGCTGCCGGGGGAAAACCTCTCTTATTTCGTACCCAACTGAGGCCGCCGAGAGGACTCGGGTTTCGTTTCGTTCTATATTATCCCGGCAGGGTCTCGCCCCGACCGAGGCCGTCGAGTCTAAATAAAAAGTACCGCTTTCGGGGCGAACGTCATTATCGCGCAAGCATGGCTAGAGGTAGGTCAAGGCTCGCGACGCTGACCAGTCCTCGCATAGCGAGACAGCACGGCAATTTGGCGGCTCTGGCCAAGGCGAAGGCCCCTCTGCGCAAAAAGTTGTTAAAAAATGCCGACGGCGATCTGATCAAGGCCATTAGCGAATGCATGCTCAACGTGTGCAGAGGTCACGTGCAACTTCCCGCAAAGTGCTTGGGTCGCCTGAAGAAGCACAAGGCTTCTTGGAGGAAGTTGACGGATAAACGGGTTCCTCTGAAGAAGAAGAAGAGCATCTTGGTTCAAAAAGGAGGTTTTTTGCCGGCATTCCTCCTACCCGTCTTGGCTTCGCTCGGCGGCGCGCTAGTGTCGAAATTAACAGGATGAAGTACGGCAGGCAGATCCTCGTTGCGCCGCAACCGAAGACCGTCGACAGGCTTCACGCTGTAGACCGCACCGTATCCAGATTGGCTAAAGAAATTCGGAACCTGCAGAGCGCGAAGCTCTCTGCCGACGAAAAGTGGCGGCTCGTAAAACATAAATTGGACAACTACCTCGATCTCGTGGCACAAGTCAGAAAGCCCTTCCTGGGCGACGACGACGACGACGACGATTACGAAGACGTGCACGAGCGCGTGCCGGTGAAGCAGGAGGTCGAACCCCGAACCATAAAGGTCAACCTCCTCTCGCCTCGCAAAAAGAAGAGGGCGAACCCTGCCACTCCGAAAAAGAAATCGAAATCGCCTTCCGCGTCGTACCATTTTCGCAAGCGCGTCTGGCAACCCCTGTACAAGTAAAGCATGAAGGAATGGAAGGCGCTAAGGCGATACTATGCCAGACCGGAACACTATGCCGGTTTGGGCGCGGTCGAGCCCCTTCGAAAGGCCACGGGTGCGTCTAAGGCGAACATCGAGTCCTTCCTTCGAACCCGGGACAGTTACACTCTGCACAAGCCGATCAGAAAGCGGTTCCCCACCAGATGTTATCACGTGACGAATATGGACGATCTTTGGGAGGCCGATCTAAACGTCATGAACAGCGTGAGGGAACATAACAAACCTTACGTGTACATTCTGACCGTTATCGACGTATTTTCCAAATATGCTTGGGCCGTGCCCCTGAAATCGAAGCTGGGTACCGAGGTCGCGCAAGCGTTTCGCTCCATATTCTCCCGACGCGTACCCAGGGTCCTCCAGACGGACAAGGGGACCGAGTTCACCAACAAGACTTTTCGCGACTTTCTGAAGAAACACGACGTGAAACATTACACAACCAAAAATAACGTTAAAGCCAGCGTCGTGGAGCGCTTCAACCGCACCTTAAAAACCAAGATGTGGAGGTATTTCACGCACAAAAACAGTTACAGATACCTGGAAGTCCTTCCGGCCTTACTCGAGTCGTACAATAGCTCGCATCACAGGTCCATAAAAATGGCTCCGAAGGACGTGAACGAGTCTAACATTTTACGAGTGTACCGCAATCTCTACGGTAATAGGACCCTACCTCGCGCAGGGAAACCCACATTTTCCGTCGGCGATCACGTGCGCATCTCTAAAGAAAAAATGAAATTCGACAAGGGCTACGAGCAGAATTGGACGGACGAAATATTTCGGATAGCCGAGGTGGTGCGCGGTCGGCCGGTGGTATATAAGTTGAAGGATCTGGCCGGAGAAGCCATAGACGGCGCATTTTACACCCAGGAGCTACAAAAGGTCGCGCTACCTCGGACGTTTAAGATCGAGCGCGTTTTACAGACCAAGGGCCGAGGGCGCCGCAAGCAGGTCTTGGTAAAGTGGAAGGGGTATCCGGCAAAGTTTAACTCGTGGGTTCTGGCTTCGACCGTCGATTCGACATGATTAAGACCGAGCCCTTCTCCATCACCCTCGTGAGCAACGCTTCCATGGAACACTTTACCGACAACACCACGGCCAGATTTTCTAACATCTTGCCCGAGAGAATCGTTCTGCAGGGAGAATGGGAGGTCGCCCTGCAAAAGGTCAGGTATCCGGTGAAATTTTATAACCTTTCGCCAGACGACGCCCGTCTGGCGGGCACCAAGTACACCATGACGCTCCTCCCCACGCATTCCAAATTCAGTTTGCAAATGCCGCAAGGCATCGTGCACAATCCCAAAGACTTGGTGAACCTCGTCAACGCCGCTCTACTCGAACACTTGCACGTGGAAAACTTCTTCCTCTTCGACGAGCGCAAGCAGACGGTGGGCGTGAATGCCGCCGTCGCCCACCCCGAACCACTACCCGACATTCCGTTCGACGGGTTTGTGGAAAATGTCGCGCGCGCTGTCGTACCGTACGCGGTCGGCGAATACGAAGCTCTCAACGATGCGCCCCGCCAGAGACCAAAGCCGAAACCGAAACCGAAGCCCCGGGCTTCGGGGCAGCAGAAACCCGCGGCGGCTCGTTCCGTCAGACCCAAACGAGACGTTTCAAAATCGGAGGACCCTCCGGGACCTCTACACCGCATCCACAGTTTGCTCTTGACGCCCGCTATGGCAAAAATGTTGGGTTTCGATCCCTACGTCGACGTCATTCTCGAAAAAGCTGCTAAACGCCCCGTAGATCCTTATATGGGGTTTCCTTACGAAATGTTCGTCTACTGTAATCTAGTGTCCCCGCAAGTCGTGGGCGACACCTTCGCCCAAGTCATACAGAGCGCGGCCGTGGAATACGAAAGAAGCAACAACACTTACATGAGCGACGAAAAGACGTTTTTTCCCCAAAATTGGGTACCCTTGATTCAGCAGGACTTCAAGACGGTCAGCATAGATTTAAGGAACGGTTACGGCGATCTCTTGCCATTCGCCGACGGATTTTCCTCTACTGTAGTTCTCGCTTTTCGTCCGAAACAGGCGTAATGGACGTGCACGCCGTAACGCGGTACTACCTCAATCAGACCGGCGGCGCGTTCCACCATCGCGATTTCGCTCTCTACAGGGGCAAGCGCTACCAAAGAGGCAGCGGTCTCTTTTCAGCCCTCGGAGGACTCTTCAGAAGGTTGCTACCGTTTTTAAAGAGCGGAGCAAAAGCAGTCGGAAAGGAGGCCTTAAAGGCGGGCGCCCACGTTCTGTCCGATGTGACTGTGGCGGGAGCAGCGCCGAAGCAAGCGCTCCAGCGGAGGCTCAAGGAGTCCGGATACAATTTAAAACGAAAAGCCGACGAAAAGCTCGGTGCCATGCTCGGTTCCGGCGCCAGGCGTCTCAAGAGAATAAAACCGAGCAAATCCGGAAAGAGCAAGCAGTCCAAGCTGAAACGCGGTAGGCGCAAGGTGCAAGACGTATTTTCGTAATGGCAGACGCGACCGTCCACATGAGTTCCGAACTGGACCTCTTTACAGAGGTGCCGGTTCAGATGAGCATCGAGGAGTCACGGTTCCTATACCTAAACCCTCAAAACACTTTAATGAAAAATGCCCCCATCACCTTTCATTATTCCGGAAATGCGGACGATTACCTAGACTTGACCTACGTCGTACTCGAACTCATGGTGCGCGTTGTAGATGACAAAGGAGAGGCCTTAAACGCTGACGCTAACGCCACTCTGGTCAACAACGCCTTAAATTCCCTGTTTCAACAGATGGAGGTAACCCTCAATAACATCATCGTCTCCATGCCGCAAGCCGGTTACCCCTATAGAACCTACCTCGAGACGCTTCTCAATTACTCCGAAGATGCCATGAACACCAAACTAGAATCTACCCTCTGGAGAAAGGACACGGCAGGCATCATGGACACTTTTATCGCCAATGCGGGCTTTCAGTGGCGTCAGGGGTTTACCAAAGGCAGCAACGTCGTGCAGCTCATCGGTCCTCTGTCCAACGCTCTTTTTAGACAGGAGAAGCTGCTTTTGAACAACGTTAGCATGACCGTCAAGCTCACTCCCGCCTCTCCCCAGTTTTATCTGTTTTCCGACGTAGATACCTTTAAGGGGTACGCCGACATCGTGTCTGCCACGCTGCGCTTAAAATCGGTGCGGCCCTCGCCGACCATAAAGCTCGCGCACCAGGCCGTGCTCGCAAAGGGCAACGCAAAGTACCATCTCAAAGACGTCAGCTTTCACGCTCTCAGCATCCCCAAGGAGTCCAGGGCAATGACGTTTAGCGACGTGTGCGTAGGGCAAGTTCCAAGGAGAGTGGTAGTAGCCATGGTCACCGACAAGGCCTATTCAGGCCATTTTAACTCAAATCCGTACAACTTGAAACATTTTAAAATGAACTTCTTTCAGCTCTACGTGAACGGGCAACCCGTTCCCTCCCAACCTCTGCAACCCGACTTTACAAAGGGACACTATTTGCAATGCTTTCAAACCCTGCAGGACGGCCTAGGCATTCATTTCAAGGACGAGGGACACTCCATCTCCAGAGAAACCTACCCGCAAGGGTATACGATAATGGTTTTCGATCTCACTGCAGACATGAGCGCTAACGAGTCTCACATCTCGGGTCAGCGCCACGGAACCGTCTCTATAAGCATCGGTTTTGCCGATAAATTGACAGAACCGGTCATACTTCTGCTGCTAGCGGAAATACATCGCACGGTCGAAATCGACGCCAACCGATCCATTTTGGTATCATGAACACCTTTCAAATTCAACGGTTTCTATCGACATGCCCCTCTACGCGCTCTCACTTTTTAGGCGTCTACCCCTGCGATAAACTACCCGTACTTCACAGCATTCGAACGCCTCCCTTGGCGCTAGTGGCTAACACTGACCCCAGCACCAAATCCGGGCAACACTGGGTTTGCATCTTTGTGGACAAAAACTCGCGTGCAGAATATTTTGACAGTTACGGCATAGGACCGCTTTCGCCCCATTTTCTCCGGTTCTTAAATTCGGTCTGCGGGACGCGTTGGTCCACCAACGCCAGAAGGCTGCAAGGTTTCGACAGCACCACGTGCGGTCATTACGTCATCGCCTACCTCACCCACCGCTGCTCCGGCTTACCTAAGCATACATTCTTCTCAAAATTTCGCGTCAGCAATCACGCGCATAATGATGTCGTCATTCGCAAAACGTTCAAAAACGCATGCCGCGCAAAGTGCTCTGCCGCTCGGCAAACTTGTCAACCCTTGAAGGTGAGTACGTGTGTGTGTGTGTGTGTGTGTCACTATTCAGCACATCTAAGCTAATCCATCGTCTTGCACGTGCTTTCAGAAGACGCTCCTGCTCATATAAAAAGCAACGTCACGGTGCCGCTCGCCTCATTCAGAGTGTACCATGCAGCGCGCGGATACAGTCCTGCTGCCATGCAGCACGCCGACCAGGTAGGTTCGCACCTATGTATTAGCTTGCTTTTTTTCTATCCCGTTTATCTCTCTATCCCTCACATTATTATTATTATTGTTTTGTGTGTTCCAGTATAACCGGATGTCAAACCCCAACCACCTCAAAACCCGGGGAAAAAAGGAAACTACCCATCTTCGACCTCCAACAGCATCCCGACAGCCCTGCTCCGCCAGCACAGTTCCAACACAGTGCAGTTGTGGGTCCTCTGGCGGATATCTACTTCCTCAACCCGCAACAAACTAAATTCGTCAGTGTGGGATTCTCCCCCCGGCCACCGCACCATCTCGTCGTCACCATTGCCAAATGTGGACAGCACAACGCAGTCGTCATGAGTTCCTCGCAGTGGCACAAACTCGTCGAAGCCATCCCCATCATTCACAAACGCTTGAATGACCCGCAGGGACGTCTACAGCAATTTCAGTTCAGCGACAGCGTCACCATCGTGTTTAAGTTTGTGTTCGGAAAGCTAAAGCTCGTTTTCAAAGAACCGCAAGGCGCATCCGTTACGCTCAACCAACAAGAATGGCACGTGTTGCATACCCTGCAGCGCATCATTACCGACATCATGTATCACAAAAAGAAGGAAGAGACGGACGTGCAAAATCAAATCATGGCATACCACAAGTACATGCTTCACAACCATGCCTCCAACGTTCCCTTACATGACATGAATTTCACGCAGTTCACCAAGTACATACGGTGCGCCAATTTTAGAACATTCCTCGAGGTTCATCATTTCCTCAACACCCATTTCGCACTGCGCATCTCACAAAATAGTCCTTAGTGCGCATGTATTTCTACCAGCGTTCCAACCGCACCTCACCCAAACATCTCGCGCCCTTCGCTCCCGCATTTGGGTCGCGAAGCATCCTATATCATACCCGATCACATTCACGGCGTTTGCATGTTCAGCACCGTTCAAAACAGAGTTCTCCTCCAAGTCGAAAACCGTTAAATCAACGGACACAGTGTTTTTCCTGCGGATGTTGTGCAATAATCGCTAAGCGCTTCCGGCGGATGTAGTGAACCTCCAACGAACGTTTCCCCACCAGTGCTTCCCCTGATGTGGTAATTCTCCAACCAACTTTTCCCCCACCAGTGCTTCCCCTGATGTGGTCGTTTGCATGTTCAGCACCGTTCAAAAACAGAGTTCTCCTCCAAGACGAAAACCGTTAAATCAACGGACACAGTGTTTTTCCTGCGGATGTTGTGCAATAATCGCTAAGCGTTTCCGGCGTATGTAGCCAACCTCCAACGAACGTTTCCCCCACCACTGCTTCCCCTGATGTGGTGTTTCTCCAACGAACTTTTCCCCCACCAGTGCTTCCCCTGATGTGGTCGTTTGCATGTTCAGCACCGTTCAAAAACAGAGTTCTCCTCCAAGACGAAAACCGTTAAATCAACGGACACAGTGTTTTTCCTGCGGATGTTGTGCAATAATCGCTAAGCGCTTCCGGCGTATGTAGCCAACCTCCAACGAACGTTTCCCCCACCACTGCTTCCCCTGATGTGGTGTTTCTCCAACGAACTTTTCCCCCACCAGTGCTTCCCCTGATGTGGTATATCTCCAACCAACTTTTCCCCCACCAGTGCTTTCCCCTGATGTGGTCGTTTGCATGTTCAGCACCGTTCAAAAACAGAGTTCTCCTCCAAGACGAAAACCGTTAAATCAACGGACACAGTGTTTTTCCTGCGGATGTTGTGCAATAATCGCTAAGCGCTTCCGGCGTATGTAGCCAACCTCCAACGAACGTTTCCCCCCACCACTGCTTCCCCTGATGTGGTGTTTCTCCAACGAACTTTTCCCCCACCAGTGCTTCCCCTGATGTGGTATATCTCCAACGAACTTTTCCCCCACCAGTGATTTCCTGCTTCCGGCAGTTGGGTTATATTTATGCACGCGCATTCTTTACCCCTTCATTCGGTGCTAGCCAGCCGTGGGGAATGCCAGGACCGTCGTGTAAAGACTTCCACTGCTCGTTTTGCTTTCACCAAACGTGCAGCTGCGAACTTAAGCACCGTCTCACCCTCCTGTGCACGCAGTGTCAACACGGTTTCTACGAAGACCTCGATCATCTCAACAAGCAAATTCAGCAATTCCTTCGAAGGTACTCCGCTAGAAACACCACATGAACTGCTTCATCGTGCTCTTTCGGTATCTCGATAACGGACGAAGAATCCGCCTGCTACTGCCCAGGGAACGCCAAGTGCTGCTGCAGAACGGCATATACATCTTCGAACGTTATCCCCCAAGCGACGTCGACCTTGTGTGGAACCAACTTCCCGCAGACGCACAGGTAGTTTGCGCACCTTATCGCAGGTGTAAACAACACTACAACCTTCCTCATCAAACCACTCATATAGACGGCCCTCCCCCGTTTATCAAAAACTGCCATCTGTGCCGTCAGAATGTCACAGGACGTCCTTAAAGAGCTAGAAGAACTTTCCAGCAGCGCCCACACTCTCAGCGTATCTACGCTTCAACAGCACGTACCATATCGCGTCGTCGGCGTCAAAACAATCGACACCGTTCACGGTACAAAGCTCGTCGCCAAACTCGACAACGACACAGAAGTTTTCCTACCAACAAGATTTGCAAAAGCCTCTCCAGAACTCGTCAACAAACTCAACTCTAACTCATTCTGCATCATATACGCAGGCGAGGAAAAACTACGCAGCGGTTTCAAACGTCACATCGTCACGTTCTCCCCATATAACCCTAAATAATGTCCGACGAAACCTATCCCGTCCCCGTGGGGAACAATCTTAACCTACAACTCATTCTCAACGCAGCTTCACCTATCCGTATCCTCTGCATCTCCAACTCCTATTTCCGCAACAGCAGAGTTGTCACCATCACACTCGACGTCCAAGGGGCTCACGCCGTCCACGTCAAATGCGTACCTACCAAAGTACACCAGCATAAACAAGACGCACTATGCGTCATATACCTCGGCAACAGCAACATTCCTGCTCTAACCAACAAAGTCACATCCACAGGATGCTTCTCAACCAGCCATTACAACGAATTTACCATCCCCATCTATATACCAACCTTCACCGAGTTCGTCAACGAAAGTTTCTCTCACCTGCTCGTCACCTGCATCACCAAACCTATCCACCAATTTACCGCCGATAGCAGCAGCAGCGATGACGAGGACTCAAAGTGCACCACGTACTTTAAAATCATTGTTGTGCGCGAAATCTGTGTGTCCTAGTGCCTCAAACAAAAACTATGAATTTTAATGTGCTTTTTTTTCTCCTAATATTACTTATATTGTCCATTTATTGTATTTATATGTTAAGCAAATAATACATCATGTTAATCAAAACTATGTATACATATCTTTATCCAATGTACTGTATTCAAAGTATAAATAAAGAAAACAGTCCCGGATGAGCCAATTGCAATAACGATAATCCTACCGCTCAGGGCGCTTTCAAACTTACCGCCGCCGCCGTCGCACGCAGCGACACTAGCGACACTAGCGCCCCTAGCGGCAGGATTATCG
Source organism: Deroplatys truncata (assembly GCA_030765065.1). Taxonomy (NCBI): domain Eukaryota; kingdom Metazoa; phylum Arthropoda; class Insecta; order Mantodea; family Mantidae; genus Deroplatys; species Deroplatys truncata. The sequence goes on along the minus strand of CM060981.1, from coordinate 304,923,506 downwards.
TTAAAACAATTGGCTCATCCGGGACTATTACTACTAAGCTTTATTTTTAGCGTTTAGTGATCCCATTGTTCCACATTTATTGACCAAACATCTCACAGTGTCTTCCCAGAACTGGATAACCAGGAAATTGCTGCTGACATTGTCTACACACCTGTCTGTCTACGTGATTCAGTTTTCACGTATGTATCGTACATAAACACACGCTGTTGACAGGCATTTCCTGAACTACTGAGAGAATAACATTCCTAAGTGAATCACACACAACACACGTATTGTCGAAACACGAAGACAAAGTAACGACTGAGACAGCTCACAGCTGATAAACGTACCCTTGTGCCGCTTCTGTGCACTGGCATAATGCCGAGGTTACTGCCGCCTAGGTCATGCGAAGGGACTTTGAACAAATATAATTGATACATTCACATGACTGTCTCTACCCTCTATTAGCGGGTATACAAATTACTCTTAGTAAATTGTATTTTCCTAGCTACTACATTTTAATCCAAACAAAGCTTTACAGAAACAGCTACATTACACATTTCGTTAGATACAAAGAGAACAGCGATAGTCAAATGTTTAACAACTGGACGCTATATGCTGGCCTTAAAATTCCATACTGTTTCCATGACATCGCGAGAAACAACCGAATGTTGACAGGACTTTAAGAGAATGACCAAATAATGAACAATTCGAACCATTAATCACGGATATCTCAGAAAAAGTTATTCGAAAATAAATTGTGTCTTTTAAAGGGATCTACATTTTCTGTGTAGTACGTTTTCGTCTATCGCTTAGCGTTTACCAGTTATAGAAAATTCCTTCCGAATGAGGACGAATTCACACACTATTCCCAGATAATTAAGGATATACATGTAATTTGTCATGTAAATATCTTTAATGTTTTAATCAAAATCGTTGGAAAAAATGTTTTTAGAAAATCACAATTTTCGAAAAATGTTCCATACAATGGGTAGTGGGGTGAAGAATTTTTTTGAAGATGTTGGTGTCGCATCCTTGGAAGATACCGCACCGCATCCCCTCGCTCACAACAGCGTGCTAGCTATGGGTGAGTTTACCAGCGGGGAAGCCATGTTGTTAAAGTATACCACTATACTCAAAATTATGACTAGACAAGTTAGTTCAACTACAAGTCGCTGGACTAGTGAAGTAAATAACTCTCATATAATGATTATTAGAATAATTCTCACTAGGGTTGAAACTTAACATTTAACCAACCCAATTCATTTAACAAACATTACGACCCATATAACTTTTAGGAGCATTTTACTATCACGCCGTGCACTTAAGTTCAGTGCACAATCATCATGTCTTTACATAAATAATCTTTAAATAAAGCTGCGCCAAGCACTAACTGTACAATAATGTCGTTATCTTTAATAAACAACCGTTGAGTACCCAGTTTGACAATATACATATAACACTAACAATTCTACATTTAAAAGAACGCACTCTTTCAGCTTTAACTTCCGCGTCATTCTTAGGTTGACAAGAAGTGTTATTAGTTACAAGGAAATATAATGGACTTTTATTAACCGTATTGTGAGGAGAAGGCCGCAGTGGTGTCTGGCCAGGCTGCAAAGCTGCAGTGTTGCCAACTCTTGGTGATGAAAAGTGGCTAAAAGTGTATGTCAAAAAGGCCAGAAATGGCTAGGTATGGTTGATAAACAGTCATATCAACGCAATTCAGATTTAATATTAATACAAGACATGGCAGGAATTTTCCATCCCTGTAAAATACTTTTTCTGGCTTGTCAATGGAATTAATTTCATTCAGAAATGCTTTCTGACTTCTCATCTCAAAATGCTCACGAATGGTATGGTCACGCTAGACAAAGAGACAAAGAGAAATGCGATTGAGCACTCGCCGGTCACATGTGACGTGCCACATATAAACAGTAATTGAACTTGAAGCTTGCAAATGTCCCCACTCCTCAAACACAGACATCAAAGTGTGCAAATTTACAAATGAAAGATTGTGAATCACATGTTTTACCTGGTCCATCAATTTTTCATTAACGCATGTATTATATATGTATATTTCTCATTGATACTTTGGCGATTTTAATTTAAAACTTAGACAATAGAAACTGAAAAATAGCTAGAAATGGTTGAATATTTAGAAAAATAGCTACACTTGGCTCAGTCATTATATAAAATGACTGGAGATGCCTTTTTGCCAAACTAGTGGCAAACAGGCTCTTCAAAAGACTAGATTTAGTCATAAAAGGGCTAAATTGGCATCACCGTAGGCAATGTTCGGCCTGGTATACATGTACAGACGGCTTCAAATGTTTTCCCTTGCACCGGGAGCGGGGCAAGCGGGGTGCTTATCGAGAGGTTATTCCAGGTATCTTAGCTCATACAGGGAAGGTTAAGAAACGTAACAGGCTAAACAAAATATCATTCCAACACATTTCCCTTAGACTTAACTGCAATAATGTAATAACTGAAACGAAAACAGCAATAACATTACAACACAGCGACATAAGCCGTATACAAACTTATTTTTAGGAATTAGAGGCATCATATTATTGTATAACAAGCAAGTGTTAAAACAAAATGGTTTGGTTTTTTATATATTTACTGCTTTCTCTACCCATTATTAACTAGCATATGTTCTTTATTTTCATAATGTCCTTATGACGTATGACTTTTCCGTGCATCCTGACAACAATTTAGGCCAGAAATTATTTAAAGCTACAATCTAAGTTACACTTTTCCCTATTTGGTTGCATGCAAGATGCCGTAATGACAAGCAGCTGAATATCTATTCCACACTATTCATATTTTTACTGTCTCTACTATTTACCTATAATAAGTACGGAAAGTATTGTATTCCACCCAAAATTGAATAACGAGATTCAACGGAATTCACATTTTGAAACCCCTGAATCCAAAGTAAGCATTTTTACTTTTTCTACCTCGTAGCTACAGTAAGTAGAGGAAGTATTGTGTTCCATCTGATAATTCAATGTCGTAATTTCACCAGAAATCACGTTTGTGACCCCTGAATCCAATGAATTTATTTTTAGACAATGGTCCAAGTGTGTGTGTGTGTGTGTGTGTGTGTGTGTGTGTGTATCCACGAATAGCATAACTCAAAAACAAAAGGTTGGTTGAACCTGAACTTGGTGTTTAAGTTCAACTTCTTCCAAGAATGCGACACTGAGATGTAAAAGAAAATCCTCCACTCCAAACTACCCTTTACATTGGACATTTTTCTTTAAAAAAATGATTAAGGATTTTTATTAAAATACATATGTTTAAGCTATTTTCATGATAAATAGAATGTATATCTTTTATTTTCTAGGAATAGTCTGTAAATTAGTCTTTATTGTCAATGACCTTTGATATTTAGTAAATCGTAAGAGAGAGAGAGAGAGAGAGAGAGAGAGAGAGAGAGAGAGAGAGAGAGACAAAATCTTACCACACAACAAATGTAGATCTTGTTAAAGCACAAAATTTATATCAAATAACATTTTTATTTTATGTCAAATAACTTTTATATTTTATCTATTCTGAAATTTTCTTTGTTATTATTTTGAGTTTTCAAATACTTTATACTTCTCTCAACTGCAAATAGCTATTGTTTTTCTTTCTTTCTCGTGTTCATACAAAGAGAACAGAATTTCAAAGCTATCACGTCTGCGGCTCACATTCGGGAGGTCGTGGGTTGGATTCCTCTGGCCAAACTTCCTGACCCATAGGTTTTTTCGGGGGTTTTCCCGGGTCGCCAGGCGAGTGCTGGGAAGGATTCTCACATTCCCGAATTTCCGGACCTCCATTTCATCTCCATTCTAATTTCCCTTCATCTTTCATCCGTTGGTCTGTTTCAGGGCTGGAAGTGTCGGCGATGGTGTTTCGGTGCAGTGTGGCAGGGGAAAAGAATGTTTTTGTGACTTTCTCCGTCCCTCACCTTACGGCTGCCTGTCAGGAGTATCCTAACTCCTTCAGGAGCGTTGGACACCCTCTGTGCCGGGTGGAGTCCCCGGTATCACGTAGCGATCAGCTTTGAGAGATTTGGCTATCGCTTTAGCTTAATATGTTCTGGTTATACCTACAACGAATTGTGAAAATAAGTGATGAAGGTTTATGGGTATTAACATGACATAGGTGCAAAATAAGCTTTGTAAGAAGAGTGAGTAGAGAAAATGATCCGAATGCATCATTTTGCATTGTTAGTCTTGTTTATTATTATTATTATTGTAAGCTAGTCATGGTGATGTAAATTTTGTACGGTTTAATTCTGCCACCGGGAAGTACCCAATTGCAGAATAAATAAATACATACATACATATTTTAGGGCAAAACCTGCGTCTCTGTGACAACATAAATCCAAAGCGAAAAGTCGGTTAACTACCAAACTTGATATTTAAGTTCAGCATCTTTCAAAGTTGTGACAAGGATTTTCAAGAAAATTTCCGCATCCTAAACAACCCTTTACATGGAAAAGTTTTTCGAAGTTTATTTTCTTAAAAATGGCTCTAATAATTTTGATTAAAATACTCACTGTTTAAAATAGTTTCATGACAAACGAAATATATATTTTGAACTGACTGAGAAGAGCCTCTAAAGCCTTCTTCATTCTGAATAACTTTTGTATAATTGGTAAACTCTAAAAGATTCGACAAAGTTTTAATACACAAGAAATGCAGACCCCGTTAAAGCACGCAGTTTTATAAATATATATATATATATATATATATATATATATATATATATATAATAAGATTAACTAATTCTCAGATATTTTTTGTTATTGGTTTGAATATTTTTTGTAACTCAGAAGTCGCTATACGTTTTGTTTTTGTCACGGTCATACAAACAGCATGGAATTTCAAAGCATCACATAATGACATGCTTTTTGAAAATGTGACTATCGCTTTATCTACATATACTACAACGAAACATGTAAAGTGAACTTTTTCTCTTGGTATTTAATTAAAGTCCTTTAACCGGGTAGGCCATTACGGACGGTGAATGAACGAAATGGTTAAATGATGCTCAAATGGGCCCGAGGTCACTAAAATTAGAATCAAACATTCATCTTCTCAGGATAAGAGGAAACCCTGGAAAAACTTTACCCAGGTATTTCACTTTAACCGAGATTCTAACTCGGGATCTCTTGAATGTGAGGCAGACCCCCACACCACACAGATGAGCTAAATGTGATTTGCAAGTTTATCTGGATTATAAGAAGTAGACAGAAAATGAGATTTAGAAAAAAGAGTTTCTAGAATGGTGAGAAGAGAAGGTTATGTGAATGCAACACGTTAGTTTGTTCACTTTAAAATAATAATTTAATCTGTATTTAAATATAATTCTCCCTAATCATAATTCTCGTGGTAATGCAAAAAGCGTGGAGTTTCAAAGACACCACATAAAAATCTGACTATCGTCTGAGCTACTGCACTCTTCTTATACTTACAACGAAGTTTGTAATTGCAGTTCATTTCAATTAACAAGAAGACTCTTTCACTCAAGCCGTGTGTAGGACAAGGTTGGAAAGATAGAATCAGATTGAAAAATTCAATGTCATAGTCAAGATTTGAACTACGGATCTTCCAGTATACGTCCAGGTGGCGCAGCGGTAACGCGTGAGACTCGCGTTCCAGAGATCCCTAGTTCGCTTCCCGGCTACCGCCCAATCTGACACACGTTTTTTTTTCCGAGAGTTTTCCCGGGTCGTCATGCGAATGCTGATATGATTTCTCTCAGGCCCCGAATATCGTTCCATTCCTCATTTCATTCATCCTTAACCCCGTTAGATTTGTTTCAGGATTGGAAGTGTCGGCGATGGTATTCCGGTGCGGCATGGCACAGAAAAAGGATTCTCTCTGTGGAACCTCATTCGTCTCTCGGTCTTCGGCTGGTTGCCAGGGCATAAGGACCGCTTCTTGGGGGTCGTTGGACCCTCTGTTTGAGATGAGGTCTCCGGTTTGCCTGCCCAATTGTCAGGGCGTCTCAATCTGGAAATTTTAGGAACTTTGTCATTGCTGTGTCGTAGCTCCTGGTTCCGGCCGCTTGGTATCTCTCACCTCGTCCCTCCCTCCCGGGACCGCACCCTCGAGGGTCACAAGCACAATATCTGCATTCACTGGATCGGGGTCGAGTCCCTTCCGTTATACATTCCATTCCATTCTAGACAAGAGAAGAGAAGCATTTTAAGAATTCAGAACGTGAATCGCAATACAAAGCCTCTTTTTGGGGGGGGGGCATCTTCAGATTTGTAACTTGAAAGCAATTTAGTTTTCAGAATAGAGTGCTTTCAAATGAACCAATTGCAACAAAAGTACATCAATCCATCTGCATTAACACTTCGGGTCACTATTTTGAAAATTTAGCTTATATGTTATCCTAAACTAATAAAACAGCTACATAGAAACTGCATATTTTGCGCTAAAGGTTGTTTCCTCGTATCTATTAACATTTTGGATACAATTCCTAAATAGGTGTTTTTATTCTACGTCCACTATACGGCTGGCACGGTTTTTCTTCTTTTCACTTGTGAGTGTGCATATAAGGGGAATTATGTCTCAAATAAAACAATCTTTATTCGTTTTTCAGTAACAAACGCAAAATATATCTCATTTTGAAGAACATTTAATCTTATACTTAATCGTTTCCAACCTGCTTCAACAGTTTGACATTAATATTACTTTTGCTGTCATATTTATAAAACATTACTTGAATATTATCAGAACTGAATGTGCCAACTGTATGGAACTACACACTTAGCGCTAAACGTTGTGATCGATATCTATGACAATTAAAAAGCAAAACGAACTTATATTCAAGGTAATAAATACCCTCGGAGCACGCGTAGAACGTTCTATTGGTGATAATTATGAAACTATTATTATTAACATTATTATTTATTACTAGCAACAAACGTTAAAAACAAGATATACTTTATGCAAACCTTGTTTCTCAAGAAAATTACTGAATCTTAAACTTGTGTAGCACCTGCATAAAGAGTGCAATATTTGATTTTATAAATAACATATTATGCAAAGAAAATGTTAATTTATTTCGCTTGAATAGTTCTAGTAGAGAGAAAAGTATTTGGTTTCGTCTTCTTTCCTCTTAGAGTCAGGTCGCTGAATGCATACACAGAAGTAAATGTGACCTTTGAGACAATACCGGCACGCTGACTATAGCCAGGCATGACTAGTCCAGAAGAAATTTCTTCCCCCTCTTCCTCTACACCCCTTGCCCATCGGAAAACATTTGAAGCCCACTGTACAAGGTTACGTCTTTCCCCTCTGCTTTTCTCTCAGAACAAACGAAAATATAAACATGAATTGGAATCATCGAGTTAGTACAACACAGTTTAGTTTTAAATTACATGGGGAGTGACCACGGTGAATAATCGCAAGTCAAACATGGCGTCTAAATGCTAATATTTACCTTATGATTTGTAAATATTTTGATAACATGCCATGACTCATGTTACGAATATAATACAGCTACGCAGGTAGCGGGGATTCACCCTAACCATTTTTCCTTTGCATAGCTAAAGCACACATGAAATTTTACTATTTAGGCTAGATTTTGGCTAATGGATTTGTTAAATAGTCTAAATTTCAAGCCATAAGCATTTTACGATTTTATATGGCTAAAAGCTACTGTGAAAATGATAGATTTAGCCATAAAATAGCTAAGTTGGCAGACTCTACGCAATCTGGATCACCACAGCGAACACTTGCGCCGTTTGACTCTTCTCCCGAGGTATACAACATTCTGCAGCTAAGCGGCTGGCAGTATTGAATGTAGATTCACCATACTGAGGCCTCTCGATGATTAATTTTGTCGAAGTTGCTATAATGGTACTCGGCCATCCACCAGTGTATTATACGTACTGTTGCCTGTTCTTCTGGACTGACTAATGGTACTCATTCAAGTTGCTACTCTACCGTCTAAATAATGTAACTACACGATGTACCATATCATACTACTACCGAATGATTGTGACTGATCGACGTGTTGCTGGCTACTTCTTCACTGATTCCGCTCTTCCCGCGCCGAATGCCTTCCCAGACATAATTTTTAGCTCAGCCTGCAGGTTAGCCAACGTCGAAACCTTCACGTGACGTACTTAGTGACGTCACAATACCAAGTTTGGCAGTTATCCGATTTTTTGTTTTTGAGTTACTTATGCACACACACCGCGCACGCACGACATGTTTCTAAAACTGCTTTCTTTGGATTCAGGAGGTCTCAAAACATGTATTTCTGGTGACATCTAGATATTGTTACCTGCTGGGTAAATGGCCTAAAAGTTCACATGAAAATTAAATTACTTTTGAGTACCCAGCACGTATATTGAGGGAACGTATACTTTACTTGGCTGCGGAGGACCGAAACGTGTGTGGAAGTTAAGAGGAAGGCGTGGGTTTTTACTGCACAAAATCTATAACACAAATCTACTCACATATTCCTAGATTTATTTGCCAACCGTTTGAGGTTCCTAAATTATTAAGGTGGGAGGAAATGTCCACCGATCCAAAGGCCGACTTGCACGCGCGATCCGCTTCTCACGGAATCCTAACTGAGAGTGACGCTATCCCCCACTACTCGTGGCTAACAAAGCTACCAGTCATGTGTCTGGAATGACAATTTAACCCCCCAAATTATTAATACGCCACAATCTCGGATGTTTGGGTGGAATACAATGCCTACTATGTACGTGATAGAGAAACTACAAATTTAACTGCTCAAGAGATCGGCCACTTTCAGTCTGACCGAGTGTACACAGATGAAACAGTAAGTATCTGAGCCTGTTTCTTTGGTTTTTAGCAGCTTCGCCATCAGGATCAGCTGTGCAGGTTATAAAGATAAAGGTAGAACGAACGGAGAAACCGGGCAGAACACCTCACGCAGGCCAGCCGGTCTCGTGTGCTTCTACCATGACCCTCAGGAGGGAGGGAGAGACCCGTAGGGCACCCACATCCGGATGACGACGTGCGCAAGTACAGATGGGGTCCCTAAATGAACGCCTCCAACGCCACCCGAGCCCACTATATTGAACCCCAAGCCTCCGAGGGGAGCTCCTGCCCGCAAGCACCCAGAGGCGGGTTCAAGCCTAGCAGTCCCCGGCCAACGATAGGATGAAACTTCCACAGAGCGTACAGCCAGCGACCAGCCGCAACCCGCCGAACAACGTCGCCCTGGCTCACAACGCTGAAACACATGACAAGGAAAATGATGGGTAAAGAGGAGTTGTGGTAGAAGATGAACCACTCAGGCACTACGAAAAACCCAAGGGTCAGAGTGGACGGTCGCCGGGGTTCGAACCTGGGACCTCCCGAACGCAAGTCGCACACGTTACCGCGGCGCCACTTCGCTAGGCTGTGCAGCTTGTAGTGACATTAGTGCTGGCTGGAGTTCTTCACCGCTGTAACACCGCTCCACCTGACGTCTGCGCTTCGTTGGTTTCCCTGGCAATTCCTGCCAGGCTTCCATTGCCCAGGGGTGGAAACCCCTAGTTACATCAGAGCGCTAGGCTCTAATGAAGTGGAGAAAATAACTTCTTTTTCCTTCTCTTTTATTTTATCGTTCATTCTCTCTCAATTTTTCCATCAGGCGTTATTTTCTTTATTTCTTTCTCCTTGTAGCTCACAAATCTTCGTTCTGTAGCAATTGCTGGCCTCTCATCAGTCAAGTAAATCTTGTGTCGTTAGCAATGGCCTTTGTGAGGGCCTCCCCTAATGTAACAATTCCTGGAACCCTATTATATATCCTACACCCAGAGATCCCCTCCATAATAACCCATGCACTGGAAACCGCAGGAAAACTCGGTGAAAAATGAGAGCGCTAGGGTTTATGTTGTTGACATTTTGAAAAATGAACAATATTTCCCTCGGATTCTCATTAAACTTAGCAGTGGACGATAAAGACACGATTCATTAACCCGACTTTCTGTTCGCCAGCCAGCAGTTTGAACAGCGACTCGCTCTGCAGTTTTGTTTACATTTCTAGAAATGACTAACCGAAATCCCTTCATTCCAGCGTAAACAGCAATTTAATTGACATCGTCGACGTTTACCGTTATGTCCTGTAAATATCTTAATTAAAACCCGATACTTTCGGAAGTGCTGCTAACCGCCTATTGTCCCTATATCGATTCCAGGACACTACCTCTTACAGTAAACAGACGAAATACTGTGTTTCATCCAAAAACTCGATACCGAGATTTAATGCACGTTTTGAGAAGTGTGTACGTGACTGTGAACAGCGTAAGTCATAATTCAAAAGTCGGCTAAATACCAAATTTCTTATTTAAGGCAACCCTGTGGTGAGATTTTGGTTCAAAAGTTCACACTTTTTACTTTCTCTAGCACGGACATAGTAGCAACCAAAAATTCTATACCGAGATTTCAACGGAAATACATGTTTTGAGAACCCCTGAATCCAAAAAAATTAGAAAAATGTCCATGTGTGTGTGTGTCTGCGAACACCATGACTCAAAAACGAATAGTCGAATAAATACTAAACTTGGTAGGGGAGGCCGGGGCAAGTTGACGAGCGGGGCAAGATGACGAATGACTTAGTTTAACTTTATATTATTAGGTAACACCAGCTTATGAATACTACCAGCGCTCCACACTGTTAGACACTAAAAACTCGTACGCGAAGTCGCTGCCGCCATTTCATTGTTTGTTAGATGACGTTCATGTATTTTGTCTCTGGTGTTGTAATTTTCAAGATCTTCGCCATACGATCTCGTGGTCTAACAGGTAAGATATCTGGTTATTCTTTGCTATACATTGATACCTTAGATAATATGCTTTTCACAACCTCTATTTATTTAAATTTAGTTCTTGTTAATCCTACCACAAAAATTAAAGACTTCTAGCGTTCCCGATCGGGGCAAGTTGACTGGGGCAAGTTGACGATCTCGTCATTTTGCCCCAAGTGCTTTTCACTGCTTTCGTTTTGTTTATATGCATTTTATTTCGTTTTCTGATTTTCTTGAGCTACATGATCCCCAAGCTGTTCCATAACGCGGCGTATGGACACACGCATAACATTTTAGTTCTCTCTTTTGAGCTATTTTAGTAATTTCTGCGATTTTGAATTTTCAGATATGGTTAGGAATTATAAAAAAGGTCTTCTAAAGGGAGCTGTTACAGAAATGATATGGCTGCTTTTTTGTTAGAGATCAAAGAGGGAAGAATGAATTGCTTGGGTGCAGCAAAAGCCCGAACTTCCGACTTCTGTGACGTCAGCCCAGAGTTCCAAAGAAATAGTGCAATGTCCTGCTTGTAATGAGATGTATGTTGATCCTCCATCAGAAGACTGGATAGAATGTTGCAAATGCCTCATATGGTGGCACGAGAACTGCTCAAACTTTGAAGGAGGAATATTTGTTTGTGACTTTTGTTAATGAAAAAACACAAATTATGAGTTATATTAATTTATTATGAAGTAAAATGTTCAACATATTAACCATTTAATTGTCTGCTATTCAACATAGGATACGTAAAAATGTATAAAATAATTACTGTACTGTTATGCATTCTAATAATAAAAATGTATTCAACTTGTATCAGAATTGTCATCTTGCCCCGATACCGGGGCAAGATGACACTTTTGCCGATTTTTTTTAAACGGACAAAATAATTCTGATTATATCAAAACAAAATTTTATCCAACTAGATACAGTACAACAAAAGGCCATCCTAATAATACATACAAAGGAAAAGAAATTACCTTAAAAAATGAATTTATTAAAATTGGTTAACTATTAACATCGTCAACTTGCCCCGGTCTCCCCTATTTAGATTTGTACCTTGCAGATGCGACATGAAGATTTTCAAGTAACTCGCCGCACCCCAAACTACCCTTTACCCGCACCGCATTTTATTCTCTAAAAAATGACTCTAACGATTTGTATTAAAACTCCATATACTAAATACATTTTTACATGAGAAATAAAAAGCACATCTTGAATTTCTAGGAATATCCTATGAAGTCCTCTTCATTTGGAAGGAATTTTGTATAACCTTGTATAACTGGTAAACGCAAAGCGATAGCCGAAAAGATACTTCACAAAAACGTAGATCTCTCTAAAAACCACACAATTTATTTCCAGCAAGAGTTTTTCTGACATAAGCCATTCATGAGCTATCCATTATTACTGGTTAGAATTGTTCATTACTTTGTCATTTTGCTAAAGTTTTGTCAACATGCAGTTGTTTCTCGCGATGTCATGGAAACAGTATGGAATTTTAAGGCAGCATATAGCGTCCAGTTGTTAAACATTTGACTATCGCTGTTCTCTTTGTATCTATAACGAAATGTGTAATGTAGCTGTTTCTATAAGGGTTTATTTGGATTAAAATGAAGTAAATAGAAAAATAAGCTTTGGTAAAAATAGTTTGTGTACTCACTAATAAACTATGGAGGGTAGAGAAAGTCATGTGAGTGTATCACATCAGATTTTTTTTGCCTTTGCATTTTCTAATAATTTAGAGCCTATAGCAACATATTATTAAGTAGATATTTTCCACTTATGGCATTAATGAAGCATCTGTGACCGCACATCAAGCCCAGAAACACAAAACAGTGGCATGTGAATGCATAAACTTGTTTTTAAAAGAAACAAAATTTTCCACATTTTTCAATACATAAAATGCCTCTCGTGATGCAATGTTAAACCAATTTTTCTAAAATTTGCAAGCTAGGCACACAAAACATAGATATAGAACTTCAAAAACCCCTTTAGACTTTCTCTACTACGATAGTATGTAGGAGAAGTATTGCATTTCACCCAAAAATTCTATGTTTTCATGTGCCCTGAATCCAAATAAAGCATTTTTGAAACATGCCCGTGTATGTGTGCAAACATCTTAACTCAAAAACGAAAAGTCATATAAATACCAAATTTGGTATATGAGTTTAATATCTTCCGAGGATGCGACACGAAGATTTTCAACAAAATCCCCAACCGAGAGTACCCTTTACATGGCACATTTTTTGAAAATTTTGATTATCTCAAAAATAGATCTTACGATTTCTATTAAAATATCATATACTTAAGATATTTTTATCACAAATGAAATGTATATCTTGAATTCTCTGGGAATGTTCCCAAAACTCCTCTTCATTCTGAATGACTTTCGCATAACTGGTAAACGTAAGAGGTGGACAAAATTTTACTACACAGAAAATGTAGACCTCGTTAAAACACACAATTTTGTCAGTGAACCATTTCCGAGATATTCCTTGTTAATTGTTTGAATTTTCCAATACCTATCCTTTTTCTCAAATGGGAATTCGTTATTCGTTTTTTTTTGTCCTGGTAATACAAAGAGAATGGAATACTCCACATAGCAACCAGCTCTTAAAACATTTGACTATCGCTTAAAGCCTACCATATTCCACTTGCATCTACAAGAAAATTAGCAATAAGATAGTTTCTGCAAATGTTTATCTCGATTAACATGAAGTGGATGGAGAATAAGCGTTTCGAAAAATAGTTTGTACAAGAGTAGAGAAAGTCATGTGAGTGGAACACATCAGATTTTTTTACTATAGTTAAACAAATATGGAAAAAAAGGCCGATTTGAATGTCTTAGCAATATTTTAGCTAATGTCAGGAAAACATTTATTGTACGAAATTAAATAATTTTAGGTGTAAGAGATTTTATATAACTAACGATAGACAATAATAATAACCACTAAAACATTTGCATTACCTGCACGAAATTTTGTACTCAGTTATAAAACAACAGTCGGAGCATGTGTTAAAATTTCAAAACAATTGGTAAAGAACTACGGATTTTGGAGATTTCACCTTAGGATTGCTTTAAGTCCAGCATCTTCCAAGGATGCGAAAGTTTCTGCAGCCTAAACTACCCTTTACATGTAAAACATTTCGTTATTTTTTATTTTCCAAAAGTGGCTTTAAAGGTTTTGACTAAAGTGTCATATGTTTAAAATGTTTTGACAAGCGGCTATGGCCAAAGGCTATCGGGAGGTCGGTGCTGGGCGGCCGCAATAAACAACGATAAGTAGCGCTCGCCAGCGTAAACACCGGAAGCGCTATTGCTAGATAACCAGAGTCTTCTCATGTTTCTCCTTCTCGAACATTCGAGAACCCTGTGGGGATTTTCGTTGGCTGTATAAGCGAGTTTTCTTGCAGGAGCAGTCAGTCGCGTCGGTCATTTAGGGAGTGCGGTTCTCCGAGCGAGCTGGTGACGGCTTCTGTGACGTGTAGTGAGTGCTGCTGCAGGAGAGATTGTGGAAGTCGTGTGTTCGACTCCCCAGTGAGTGAACCGAGAATTGAACTGATTCACGTTAGTTAAAATGTAATTGAGTGTTATTTATGGATGCTCTTTAACTACTGTGGTCCTCCGTGGTGCAGTGGTCCCGTGTCGTAGATTTACGGCACGTAAAAGAACCTCAAGCCTGATAAAGAGGCCTCTGAGCAAAATTACCGGTCTTTCACGTCCAGTATAGAATGGGACGCTAAGAACCATAGTGAATTGAGTTTCTTATTTTTTATTTATGGACGCTGTTTAACTGCTGTGGCCCTTAGCGTCCCATTCTATATTGGGCTTGAAAGACCGCCAGCTTTACTTCCCTTCCGAAGGAAGCCATGCTAAGGATTTTAGGTCCCGGGTTTGAACCCGCGACCTTGGGAACTAGAGGGTAGCATGGTACCTCTAGAGCACGGAAGACGGTGAAATAATAGTGAACTCCCAGTGAAGCTGAAACTTACAACAGTAACTGTGAGAAGTGACAGTTGAAACACTGGACAAAGTCGCAGTATTTACATGACAGAAGTGAACAACCTTCTCTTCATCTGGAATGGCATTTGTATAATTGGTAAATCATAAGAAAACGACCCAAAAATGCACCTTTCAATTTTCAAATACCTTTATTAAGTCTCTTCGCTTTTTCTCGTTTTCATGCAGAGAGCATGAAATTTCAAGGCCATCGACACACTTCTTAAAAATCTGACTATCACTTTAGGCTACAGTATTCTTGTTATACCCACAACGAAATGTCTAAGGAATGTTTATCTGTATTAACAAGAATAAGATTTTATAACAATAGTTTTCCCTTAATCTGTAAGGAGAAATATCTCTAATTCTGATTTTTTTCACCCTTGACTCCTTTGAGTATTCAATAATTGTAAAAAACCTCCGCGTTCAGTGTCTCCATGGGGTTTCAATGTTCACACTTTTCCAGTGTGTATTTAGTTACTTTTTAGACTGAATACTTGCGTTTTACACAAAACGTTTTGTGGCATAGTATTTGTAAAAGTTAGTTAGAGAATATAATTTAAGACCTAAATGCCTTGAAACATTTTAAACTCGCGTGCTATCTCTCTGAAAATGCTTGAAGCAATAAAGGGACATCATTAGCAGTTTCTGACGAGCTCTCCCGGAGAGCTGACTCCCTTGTTTTCGCATCTTTCTTACCACCAGCTGTTTCTGCTCCAGAGAATTTTCAGCTCAAGCACTGCGAGCCATACCTGTAATTATTTTTATAGCATTAACAGACAGAAAACTGTCCAAATGACTTTCAGAAGAGGTGGGCGTGTAAATAAAGAAGATAAAATCATGTTTGAGAATACACCTTGAAGTACAGTTAACTCTTCCAAATATATTACCGGGCAAAAAGGCGTAACACTTGCATGGGTGATTACGCCAACCCACACTTTAACTGAGCCTCCTCCAGGGCCATTCCTAGTCTACGTGCTCTAGAGCAAAATAAAGAGGAGTTCATAGTGGTCCAGTGGCAGGTCTCGAGTTCTTCGCTGAAGTCGATATTGCGGGCATTTTCCAGAAGATTTCTCACCTCAACTGCTGTCATGTGACCATCTGCTAAAATCGCCATTCGTATGACCTTCTATCTTTATTATTCGCTATACAGGCTATTCTTACTCAACCTTATTTGGTCTTCTAATGCTTTTAATCCAAATACGCCTTTGCAGAAATAGTTACATCACAATTTCGTGACAGTATCTTTACCTCTTACATTCCACATTTCGTTATTGATACAAAGAGAACAGCGATAGTCAAATGTTTAACAACTGGACGCTATATGATGCCTTAAAATTCCAAACTGTTTCCATGACATCGCGAGAAACAACTGAACGTTGACACGACTTTAAAAGAATTGCCAAGAAGTGTTGAACAATTGGAACCATCAGTAACGGGTAAGGCGGAAATGGCTGATGTCACAAAAAGGTTATTTAAAATAAATTGTATGGTTTAAAGGTATCTAAATGTTTTGTGCAGTACGTTTTAGTCTATCGCTTAACTTTTACCAGTTGTTAAACATTTTACTATCGCTGTTCCCTTTGTATCTATAACGAAATGTGTAAGGTACGAGCTCGTAGGTATTTCTGCAAAAGTTTTATCTCGATTGAAATAAAGTAGATAGAAAAATAAACTTCGGTAACAGTAATTTGTATACCCATTAATAGGCAATATAGGACAGAGAAAGTCATGTGAATTTAGCACATCAGAATTTTTACTTTCTCTACTACGTATAGTAATTAGGGGAAGTATTGTATTCCACCCAAAACTTCAATACCGAGATTTCACAGGAAATATATGCTTTGAGGCCCCCTGAATCCAAAAAGAGCACTTTTGGAAACATGTCCGTGTGTGTGTCTGTGTGTCTGTGTGTGCGTCTATGAACAGTATAACTCAGAAACGAACAGTCACATAAACACCAAACTTGGTATTTAGGTTCAGTATCTTCCAGAGATGCAAATGAAGATTTTCAAGAAAATCCCCCCAACCCAGACTACCCTTTACATGGAACATTTTTCGAAAAAATTAGTTTTCTCAAAAATGGCTCTAACGATTTTGATTAAAATATCATATGTTTAAGATATTTTCATGACAAATGAAATGTATATCTCGAATTTTCTGGGAATCTCTCCAAAAGTGTTCAATGTGAACGACTTTTGCATAACTGGTAAGCCATAAGAGTTAGACAAAATTTTACTACACAAAAAATGTAGAACGCGTTAAAATACACAATTTATGTTATATAGTTTTTTGTTGTTGAGTGAAGCATTTTCGAGATATTGCTTGTTATTCCCTTAAATTTTCCAATACTTATACTTTTTCTCAAATTCGTTATTCATTTTTTTTTTGTCTTGGTAATGCAAAGATAATGCAATATTCCACATAGCAACCACCTTTTAAAATATTTGACTATCGCTTAAAGCCTAGCTAGCAATTCCCCTTGCATCTACAAGAAAATTAGCAATAAGATTAACATCTCGATTAACATGAAGCATATGGAGAATAAGCGTTTGTAAAAATAGTTTGTACAAGAGTAGAGAAAGTCATGTGAGTGTAACACATCAGATTTTTGTATCCTGGTAACGCAAAGAGAATGGAATACTCCACATAGCAACCAGCTCTTAAAATATTTGACTATCGCTTAAATCCTACCAATTACCCTTGCATCTACAAGAAAATTAGCAATAAGATTAACATCTCGATTAACATGAAGCATATGGGGAATAAGCGTTTGTAAAAATAGTTTGTACAAGAGTAGAGAAAGTCATGTGAGTGTAACACATCAGATTTTTTTAAAGGGATGTCGTTATTCAGCTACTTCCCGCGAATTCATGGAAAGAGAAAGGTGTTTCAAGGCCAGTATACAGCGACCAGTTTTTAAAAATTTGACTATCGCTTATTCCCCTCACACTTTAACGAAATGTGACATGAAATTGTTTGTGGAAATGGCTATCTCAGTTCCCTTGAAGTAGTACACTAGAACAAGTGTTTCCAATAATAGTTTGTGCTCGCTATATAAAACAATCGACAGCGGGTAGAGAAAATCATGTGAATGTGACATATATATATATATATTCTATATGTACACACCTTGTAATTTGGTAGACATGTTGTTAGTCCTATGAAGGGAGAAGCCAGTTTGAATAACAGCGGTGAGAAGTTATAAGGCAATCTTGGGCCACAGAGGACGTGGTCACATATACCGTATATTATCTCAGTTTTAATAAACCCAATCCACTAAAAACTTTAATCCTCATAAAGCTGTTCGATAGTTTTAAATATAAAAGGAGAACCACGTGTGCGAGTTATGTCCCCCCTACTTTAATTAGAAAAAAGGTCGCCTTGTAATCTAACAGTAAAGTACCTCAACTCGCAGACAAAAGGCACCTTCTGCCAATTTAATTAACTAAGCCAGGAAAAGATATTTAAACTAATGTATTATGTTGCTACCATTGTTACCTTTAACACGCGGTTAGCTAAACTAATGCCAATTTTACATATAAGAAGGTATAAGAATCTCATGTGATACTCTCACAGGACCTTCACTACCAACAACAACCGCGCGAGATGGCTCAGGCGGATGTCTGTGTCCTACATTCGGGAGGTCACAGGTTCGATTCCCCGCAACAGCCCATTCTGACCCATGGATTTTTTATGGTTTCGCGGGCTCAGCAGGCGAATGCTGGGATGGTTCATCTTCTACCACGATTCTCCTGCCCCTCATTTCCTGTCCCCATCATCTTGCTTGTCACGTGTTTCAAGGTTGTAGGGCCAGGCGGGTTGCGCGTACCTTCTTCCTTGAAGTCGCTGTGGGAACGGCTCAGTTAAGTCTCTCTGCGAGTGAACCTCGACCCGGGGGAAATGCCAGAGGTCGCTGGTTTGTGGGTAGGCCCGGGGGCGTCACATGCGTTATATCTGGAAACATTGGGGACCACGTCCGTGCTTGAGCGCCCTACGGTCTCTCCATTCATCCGTCCCTCCGGGGGACATACGGTGTTCTGCCCCGGTTTCGTGTACACCCTCCGTTCGAGCGAACTTTCACCTCATTACCAACAACGTATTCACATATATCCGTTATATGCCCTAATCACAATATTAACATGTTACACACGATAGATTTCTTTCTGTAGCGCCCACCTATAGTATAGGTGTAGAATACACAAGGCGCATCCTCATACACTACGACCTACATAGACCTATTGCAACTACCATACCAGAAGGAAGAAGGGATGAAGTGAAGAAGCCACAGGAGGTTACAGTATAGGTTATACAACGGAGGGGAACACATCGTGACCTACATAGATCTATTGTGACTACTACCACCAGGAGGAAGTGATGAAGTGAAGGAACACAGGAGACTACAGTATAGGTTATATAACAGAGAGGGACACCTCGCGACCTACATAGATCTATTGTGATTACCACCACCAGGAGGAAGGGATGAAATGAAGGAACACAGGAGACTACAGTATAGGTTATACAACAGAGGGGAACACCTCGCGACCTACATAGATCTATTGTGATTACCACCACCAGGAGGAAGTGATGAAATGAAGGAACACAGGAGACTACAGTATAGGTTATATAACAGAGGGGAACACCTCGCGACCTACATAGATCTATTGTGACTACAACCAAAAGGAGGAAGTGATGAAGTGAAGGAACACAGAAGGCTACAGTATAGGTTATACAACAGAGGGGAACACCTCGCGACCCACATAGATCTATTGTGACTACAACCAAAAGGAGGAAGTGATGAAGTGAAGGAACACAGAAGGCTACAGTATAGGTTATACAACAGAGGGGAACACCTCGCGACCTACATAGATCTATTGTGACTACAACCAAAAGGAGGAAGTGATGAAGTGAAGGAACACAGAAGGCTACAGTATAGGTTATACAACAGAGAGGGACACCTCGCGACCTACATAGATCTATTGTAACTACCACCACCAGGAGGAAGTGATGAAGTGAAGGAACACAGAGGACTACAGTATAGGTTATACAACAGAGAGGGACACCTCGCGACCTACATAGATCTATTGTGACTACCACCACCAGGAGGAAGTGATGAAGTGAAGGAACACAGAGGACTACAGTATAGGTTATATAACAGAGGGGAACACCTCGCGACCTACATAGATCTATTGTGACTACCACCACCAGAAGGAAGGGATGAAGTGAAGGAACACAGGAGACTACAGTATAGGTTATATAACAGAGAGGGACACCTCGCGACCTACATAGATCTATTGTGATTACCACCACCAGGAGGAAGTGATGAAGTGAAGGAACACAGGAGACTACAGTATAGGTTATACAACAGAGAGTGGCACCTCGCGACCTACATAGATCTATTGTAACTACCACCACCAGGAGGAAGTGATGAAGTGAAGGAACACAGGAGACTACAGTATAGGTTATACAACAGAGAGTGACACCTCGCGACCTACATAGATCTATTGTAACTACCATCACCAGGAGGAAGTGATGAAATGAAGGAACACAGGGGACTACAGTATAGGTTATACAACAGAGAGTGACACCTCGCGACCTACATAGATCTATTGTAACTACCACCACCAGGAGGAAGTGATGAAGTGAAGGAACACAGGAGACTACAGTATAGGTTATACAACAGAGAGTGACACCTCGCGACCTACATAGATCTATTGTAACTACCACCACCAGGAGGAAGTGATGAAGTGAAGGAACACAGGAGACTACAGTATAGGTTATACAACAGAGAGTGACACCTCGCGACCTACATAGATCTATTGTAACTACCACCACCAGGAGGAAGTGATGAAGTGAAGGAACACAGGAGACTACAGTATAGGTTATACAACAGAGAGGGACACCTCGCGACCTACATAGATCTATTGTGACTACCACCACCAGGAAGTAGTGATGAAGTGAAGGAACACAGGAGACTACATTATAGGTTATACAACAGAGGGGAACACCTCGCGACCTGCATAGATCTATTGTAACTACCACCACCAGGAAGAAGTGATGAAGTGAAGGAACACAGGAGACTACAGTATAGGTTATACAACAGAGAGAGACACCTCGCGACCTACATAGATCTATTGTAACTACCACCACCAGGAAGAAGTGATGAAGTGAAGGAACACAGCAGACTACAGTATAGGTTATACAACAGAGAGAGACACCTCGCGACCTACATAGATCTATTGTAACTACCACCACCAGGAAGAAGTGATGAAGTGAAGGAACACAGGAGACTACAGTATAGGTTATACAACAGAGAGAGACACCTCGCGACCTACATAGATCTATTGTAACTACCACCACCAGAAAGAAGTGATGAAGTGAAGGAACATAGGAGACTACAGTATAGGTTATACAACAGAGAGAGACACCTCGGGACCTACATAGATCTATTGTGACTAACACGATCAGGAGGAAGTGATGAAGTGAAGGAACACAGGAGACTACAGTATAGGTTATACAACAGAGAGAGACACCTCGCGACCTGCATAGATCTATTGTAACTACCACCACCTGGAGGAAGTGATGAAGTGAAGGAACACAGGAGACTACAGTATAGGTTATACAACAGAGAGAAACACCTCGCGACCTGCATAGATCTATTGTAACTACCACCACCAGCAGGAAGTGATGAAGTGAAGGAACACAGGAGACTACAGTATAGGTTATACAACTGAGGGGAACACCTCGACCTACATAGATCTATTCTGACTACCACCACCAGGAGGAAGGGATGAAGTGAAG
The DNA here is from genome assembly GCA_030765065.1 of Deroplatys truncata. Classification (NCBI taxonomy): domain Eukaryota; kingdom Metazoa; phylum Arthropoda; class Insecta; order Mantodea; family Mantidae; genus Deroplatys; species Deroplatys truncata. The sequence goes on along the minus strand of CM060981.1, from coordinate 304,901,949 downwards.
GAACACAGGAGACTACAGTATAGGTTATACATCAGAGAGGGACACCTCGCGACCTACATAGATCTATTGTGACTACCACCACCAGGAGGAAGGGATGAAGTGAAGGAACCACAGGAGACTACAGTATAGGTTATACAACAGAGAGGGACACCTCGCGACCTACATAGATCTATTGTGACTGCCACCACCAGGAGGAAGGGATGAAGTGAAGGAACACAGGAGACTACACTATAGGCTATATAACAGAGAGAGACACCTCGCGACCTGCATAGATCTATTGTGACTACCAGCACCAGGAGGAAGGGATGAAGTGAAGGAACACAGGAGACTACAGTATAGGTTATACAACAGAAGGGAAGACCTCGCGACCTACATAGATCTATTGTGACTACCACCACCAAAAGAAGTGATGAAGTGAAGGAACACAGGAGACTACAGTATAGGTTATACAACAGAGAGGAACACATCGTGACCTACATAGATCTATTGTGACTACCAGGACCAGGAGGAAGGGATGAAGTGAAGGAACACAGGAGACTACAGTATAGGTTATACAACAGGGAGTGACACCTCGCGACCTACATAAATGTATTGTGACTACCACCACCAGGAGGAAGGGATGAAGTGAAGAAACACAGGAGACTACAGTATAGGTTATATAACAGAGGGGAACACCTCGCGATCTACATAAATGTATTGTAACTACCACCACCAGAAGGAAGTGATGAAGTGAAGGAACACAGGAGACTACAGTATAGGTTATAGAACAGAGAGGGACACCTCGACCTACACAGATCTATTGTGACTACCACCACCAGAAGGAAGTGATGAAGTGAAGGAACACAGAAGACTACAGTATAGGTTATACAACAGAGGGGTACACCTCGCGACCTACATAAATCTATTGTGACTACCACCACCAGAAGGAGGTGATGAAGTGAAGGAACACAGGAGACTACAGTATAGGTTATACAACAGAGGGGAACACCTCGCGACCTACATACACCTATTGTGACAGACTACCACCACCAGGAAGAAGGGATGAAGTGAAGGAACCACAGGAGACTACAGTATAAGTTATACAACAGAAAGGGACACCTCGACCTGCATAGATCTATTGTGACTACCACCACCAGCAGGAAGTGATGAAGTGAAGGAACACAGGAGACTACAGTATAGGTTATATAAAAGAGAGGGACACCTCGCGACCTACATAGATCTATTGTAACTACCAGCACAAGGAGGAAGGGATGAAGTGAAGGAACCATAGAGGACTACAGTATAGGTTATACAACAGAGAGGGACACCTCGCGACCTACATAGATCTATTGTGATTACCACCACCAGGAGGAAGTGATGAAGTGAAGGAACACAGGAGACTACAGTATAGGTTATATAACAGAGAGGGACACCTCGCGACCTACATAGATCTATTGTGACTACCACCACCAGGAGGAAGTGATGAAGTGAAGGAACACAGGAGACTACAGTATAGGTTATACAACAGAGGGGGACACCTCGCGACCTATATAGATCTATTGTGACTACCACCACCAGCAGGAAGTGATGAAGTGAAGGAACACAGGAGACTACAGTATAGGTTATACAACAGAGAGAGACACCTCGCGACCTACATAGATCTATTGTGACTACCACCACCAGGAGAAAGTGATGAAGTGAAGGAACACAGGAGACTACAGTATAGGTTATACAACAGAGAGAGACACCTCGCGACCTACATAGATTTATTTAAACTACCACCACCAGGAAGAAGTGATGAAGTGAAGGAACACAGGAGACTACAATATAGGTTATATAACAGAGAGGGACACCTCGCGACCTACATAGATCTATTGTGACTACCAGCACCAGGAAGAAGTGATGAAGTGAAGGAACACAGGAGACTACAGTATAGGTTATACAACAGAGAGGGACACCTCGCGACCTACATAGATCTATTGTGACTACCAGCACCAGGAAGAAGTGATGAAGTGAAGGAACACAGGAGACTAACACCTCGCGACCTACATAGATCTATTGTGACTACCACCACCAGGAGGAAGTGATGAAGTGAAGGAACACAGGAGACTACAGTATAGGTTATACAACAGAGAGAGACACCTCGCAACCTACATAGATTTATTGTAACTACCACCACCAGGAAGAAGTGATGAAGTGAAGGAACACAGGAGACTACAGTATAGGTTATATAACAGAGAGGGACACCTCGCGACCTACATAGATCTATTGTGACTACCAGCACCAGGAAGAAGTGATGAAGTGAAGGATCACAGGAGACTACAGTATAGGTTATACAACAGAGAGGGACACCTCGCGACCTACATAGATCTATTGTGACTACCAGCACCAGGAAGAAGTGATGAAGTGAAGGAACACAGGAGACTACAGTATAGGATATACAACAGAGAGGAACACCTCGACCTACATAGATCTATTGTGACTACCAGCACCAGGAGGAAGTGATGAAGTGAAGGAACACAGGAGACTACAGTATAGGTTACACAACAGAGAGGGACACCTCGCGACCTACATAGATCTATTGTAACTACCACCACAAGGAGAAAGGGATGAAGTGAAGGAACCACAGTAGGCTACAGGTCATAAGCAGACGGGCCACAAAAAAGCGCGGAAGTCCTTAACATTTCCAGGCTCGAAGACCCGTCCCAGTGCTGAAGGTGCATAGAGAGGGCGACCAAGCTGCCCTCTAGTGTCCACGAGGAGTACTCTTTTCTTTGAACAAGCACCTGCACGCGATACCTAGAAGCTCACTTGAAGGATCAAAATGAAACGGAATGAAAGGAAATCCTAGATGATGAGAAACTGCTCCAGCAGTCGCCTACCGACCAGGGAGAATTATAAAAAGCCAAAGATCAGAGTGGCATTCGTTGAGAATCGAAACCGGGACGTTCCGAATGCAAGCCAACTCGCTCGGTTACCCATATTGCACCAAAAAATTGTATACTAAGATTTCACCGGAAATTCCCTTTTTGAGGCTGCCTCAATACAAAGACTCTGATGTGTTATGCTCAAACTGCTTTCTCTGACCACTATCGTTTATTTTTATATAGCTGTTACAAACTGATCGTATGAAAGTTTGTTTTTCTGTCTAATTCATGTTAATACACGTAAACCTGTGCAGAAATAGTTTCATTACAGACACAAGAGGTGAGGGCTCTATATGCTCATCTTTCCATTACAGCGCGAGAAACAACGGAATAGCGGCAGCTGTTTACCAAATGAGAAAGTACTGACATATTCAAACCAATAGAAACGGATATCTCGGAAATGGCTCATGTCACAGAAAAAGCTAGTGAATACAAATTGTGCGTTTTAAACGGATCTTCTTTTTTGTGTATCTCTTATGGTTTACCAGTTATACAAAACTATAAAAAAGGCTCTTCTTAATGAAAAGGACTTTACAGCCTATTCCAGAAAATTGAAGATGTACATTTTATTTGCATGCAAATATCTTAAACACGTGATATTTTAATAAAAAACGTTAGACGCAGGTTTGAGAAAACAACGAACGATTTCCCATGTAACGAGTAGGTACTTTGGAGTGGGGAATTTGTTGAAAATGTTTCCGTCGCATCTTTGGAATATTATGTATTTAAATACACAATTAGGTATTTAAGCGACTTTTCACTTTTGATTTGCGCTGATCCCAGTCAGACAGACAGACTTACACACGGATGTTTTTCTAAATTTTATTTTTTCTACCATAAGATATTGCATTCCACCCAAGAACTCGATACCGTGATTTCACCGGAAATACGTGTTTGGAACTCCCTTGAGTTCTAAAAACCAGCATTTTTAGACAAAGGTCCACATGTGTGTGTGTGTGTGTGTGTGTGTGTCTGTGACAGCATAAGTGAAAAATAAAAATTCGGATAAACCCTAGTAAACTTAGTATTTAGGTTCAGTAGCTTCAGAATCCGATACAAAGGTTTTATAGAAAGTCCGCAACCCCAAAATCCTCCATACATGGAACATCTTTTTTAATTTTTGAGTTTCTAAAAAACGACTCTAACGATTTTCGATTAAAATTGCATATATTAAAGATGTTTACATGACAAATAAAACGCATCTCCTGAATTTTCTGGAAATAACCTGTGAAGTCCTCTTCATTCGAAAGGAATTTTCTATAATCTTGTATAACTGGTAAACGTTAAGCGATAGACGAAAGCATACTGCACAAAAAATGTAGATCTCTTTAAAACATACAATTTATTTCAAATAACCTTTTTTGTGGCAGCACCCATTTCCGAGATATCTGTTATTAATGCCTGACTTGTTCGTCATTCTCGTTAATTACCGTCAATTTTCAGTTGTTTCTCGCGATGTCATGGAAACAGTATTGAATTTTAAGGCCAGCATATAGCGTCCAGTTGTTAAACATTTGACTATCGCTGTTCTCTATAACGAAATGTGTAATGTAGCTGTTTCTGTAAAGATTTATTTGGATTAAAATGTAGTAGATAGAAAAATAGACTTTCGTAACGATAATTTGTATATTCACTAATTAACGAGAAAGTTATGTGAGTGTAACACATAGGATGTTTTTGTTTGTTTAAGATTTACGTAATATAAAGACATTTTTGCATTTGAATGTCACCAATGGTTTTAACTACTGATAGTTTTGCGTTGAAAACGCGACCTGGAACATTGTGTGTCTGCGCATGCGTGCTATTGCCGCTAGACAGATTGATATCGCCTTGCATGCATGATTGGCTCACGCTGCCCGAATCAAACAGTTCATTAATAAATGCTGCAGTTCTCTTTTGAAGCGCCAGAGTGAGCTCCTTTGTTGAACAAAGAGGCCAGTCACCTGGCAACTGGAACTAAACGAATTATCGATGTGACAAAGGAACAGGTGGGTTCACGGGTCACGGCTAATCCGGCAGAGAGACGAGGCAGGCGATTTTACACCGTAGACTCGGCGCTTGTCACCTGATGCGTGTCTAAGTCGAACCTGCTTTTGGTTTCGATAATCTTGATACAACTGCCTTTATGTTAACAGGTCTCTCGAAGAGAAAGCTTGTGGATGGGAATGTAACACTTCACATTTTTACTTTCTCTAACACGTACATAGAAGGTATGACATTCCACCCAAAAATTCAATACCGAGATTTCACCGGCAATACATGTTTTGACGGCACCTGAATCCAAATAAAGAATTTTTAGAACAATGTCCGTCTGTGAACATGAACTGCATAACACAAAAATGAAAAGTCGGATAAATACCAAAGTTGGTATTTAGGTTCAGTATCTTCCAAAGATCCGACAAGAGGATTCTCAAGAAAATCCCGCACCCTAAACTACCCTTTACATGGAACACTTTTGGAAATTTGTAATTCCCTAAAAATGGCTTTAACGATTGTGATTAAAATGCCACATATTGGAGATAAATGTACATCTTGAATTTCCTGCGAATACACTGTGAAGTTCTCTTTATTCGAAAGGAATATTGTACAATGTTATATAAATGTTAAAGGTTAAACCACAGACGAAAACGTACTGCAAAAAAATGTACATCTCATTAAAACACACAATCCTTTTGTGGCATAAGTAATGTGTTAGATATCCGTTATTAAAGATTCGAGTTGTTCATTTCCTGGTAATTCCTTTAAGGTCCTGTCAGCATTCAGTTGTTTCTCGCGATGTCATGGAAACAGTATGGCAGCATATAGCGTCCAGTTGTTAAACATTTGACTATCGCTGTTCTCTTTGTATCTATAACGTAATGTGTAATGTAGCTGTTTCTGTAAACGTTTATTTGCATTAAAATGAAGTAGATACTAAAACAAACTTTCGTAAGAATAATTGTATAAACGCTAGAGGATAGAGATAGTCGTGTGAATGTAACATATCAGATTTTTACTACTGTTTCCCAATTGGAGCAGACAACAATGGTTTATACACTAACATAGGTATCTAAACGTAATGACGTAAATAAAAAAAACATTTTATTCATAAAGTTTGTAGCACTGTATGTTTCATACCAACAGATCTAAACTTAATGACTTAAATAAAAAACATTTTATTCATAAAGTTTGTAGCACTGTATGTTTCATACCAACAGATCTAAACTTAATGACTTAAACAAGAAGCATTTTATTCATAAAGTTTGTAGCACCGGATGTTTCATACCAACTGATCTGAACTTAAGGACTTAAATAAGAAGCATTTTTTTCTTAAGTTTGTCACACTATACGTTTCATATCAACAGAATTTGTATTTTTTAAACAAAAATGTTTAACTCACTTCAAAGAATACCTTTTTGGTGTTACATGATAATTTTAGTAAATCTGTCACTGCAATATGTATGTAATAATGCATAGAGCTTTTGCTTCACAACGTGGCCACCGCACGCGGCTCGAACTCGTACTCCGCCGAAACGATTATAATACTCTTACTCACGTTCTCATAGTTACTATTACAATGATAACAAGACATACCTTATCATGGGAGATGCTGTCCTTCTCTATCCACACATCACAGGCATCTTCTCCAGAAATGTTCATTCACACGGTATGGGGTTTGTTGCACACACCGTAATTGTTGACGTGATCATCAGAGTTGGGTAATTAGATTTTGCGAAGTAATAGAGTAACTGCTCCAGGTGTGATATTCTTCTCTGACGAAGCAGGGTTCCAACTATAAGGCTAAGGGCGGGTTTCACCTACAGATGCTAAATTTTAACACAGTGTCAAACGATTTAACAGTGAAGTTAACACAAATTCTGTTTCATCAAACAATGTTAAATTTAACATTAACTTAACTCGGTGTTAAGTTAACATCGCCGTACCCCTGTGTTAAGCCGTTTAACAAATGTTAGAAGTTGGAAAATGGCTGCTGTTGAAGCGAATTTGCTAAGTTAACATTTTTAATGCCATTCCTAATAGAAGAGCAGGCATACGTCATAATAAATTTGAAACCCTGCAAAAGCAGGAGTTTTAAAACCCATATAGACTATCGAAGGCGTCATGAGCGTGGTTTTATGGGAAATAGAGAGAAGCCAATAGAAGCTGCCTCTTTCTCCTTCGCTACAAGTGTTAATTAGGATTTTATGCTACTAATATTCTTCATTTACTTGGTGAGTGATAATGTTGGTGTTTACAAAGGTACCTTTTGTGGATTGATCCGGATGATTTCTAAAGAAAACAGTAATTTTTTCGGGTGTACTTGATTAATCAGCGATAACACGTTTTTGTCCACTTTAGTTTGCAGTGTCCACCACCAGTTTTAAACCGTCTTAAACGCTCTTCGCACCAAACGTTTCTGGTGCCGCAGTTGCTTACTGGACATAGAAGAAACGCGTCCATTCCAATTAAATTACTCGTGGATTTTGTCCCAGGAGCAATCTTATCCTTTAATGTAAGACTGTTGAGTTTTTTGCTTGATAATAAGTCTATACTTATTAACCAGATGTTAATTAACGCGTTTCAAACTGTGAAATATTTATTTCAGTTGACATAGCGATTCTAACCTCAAACAATCGGGAAAAACATAACATGGCAACTGCTATGAATATTGTCTGCTACTAACACAGAGAGCGCAGCGATACGTAGACAAAGGTGCATCGGAGCACGTTCAGAAGCAGTGTAGCTTGGCCACCGCCTTCTCGAAAGCTAGCGTTTGGGTTGTCTTTGACGTTAACAAGATGTTAGCTAACAATTTGCTGTAAAAGCTTGATGAAACGCAAAGGTACTAACATTATGTCTAACTTTGAACACCTTGTTAACAAACAAGTTGTTAGAGTATCTTTAACATCAGTTGGCAGAACCGGCTCTATGTTTCGTCAGAAAATAGCATATATTGGAGCACAGAGAAACCTATTTTACACATGAGATTCACTTGCATGACGCCAAAATTGATGCGCAGTAAATGCATACAAAATGGGACGTATATTTGTTGTACAAACAATAAATGCACAGACACAGAAATAACTTACCCACGCCGTGGTTTTTTGAACAGTTGGCCGACCTTGAATGTCAGTCTCGATTTTTCCAACAAGACTATGCTACCGCGCATACCGCTGATGAGTAGTTAAATTTAATTCAGGAATTATTTTAAGATAGGGCACTCACGATCCCCTGATCATTTTTAACTATGAAAAAACAAGGTATATGCAACAAACTGCCATACTTGTAAGATAGGGCACTCACGATCCCCTGATCAACTGTAGGTCATTTTTAACTATGAAAAAACAAGGTATATGCAACAAACTCCCATACTTGTAAGATAGGGCACTCACGATCCCCTGATCATTTTTAACTATGAAAAAACAAGGTATATGCAACAAACTGCCATACTTGTAAGATAGGGCACTCACGATCCCCTGGTCATTTTTAACTATGAAAAAACAAGGTATATGCAACAAACTCCCATACTTGTAAGATAGGGCACTCACGATCCCCTGATCATTTTTAACTATGAAAAAACAAGGTATATGCAACAAACTGCCATACTTGTAAGATAGGGCACTCACGATCCCCTGATCAACTGTAGGTCATTTTTATCTATGAAAAAACAAGGTATATGCAACAAACTGCCATACTTGTAAGATAGGGCACTCACGATCCCCTGATCAACTGTAGGTCATTTTTAACTATGAAAAAACAAGGTATATGCAACAAACTCCCATACTTGTAAGATAGGGCACTCACGATCCCCTGATCATTTTTAACTATGAAAAAACAAGGTATATGCAACAAACTGCCATACTTGTAAGATAGGGCACTCACGATCCCCTGATCAACTGTAGGTCATTTTTATCTATGAAAAAACAACGTATATGCAACAAACTGCCATACTTGTAAGATAGGGCACTCACGATCCCCTGATCAACTGTAGGTCATTTTTAACTATGAAAAAACAAGGTATATGCAACAAACTGCCATACTTGTAAGATAGGGCACTCACGATCCCCTGATCATTTTTAACTATGAAACAACAAGGTATATGCAACAAACTGCCATACTTGTAAGATAGGGCACTCACGATCCCCTGATCATTTTTAACTATGAAAAAACAAGGTATATGCAACAAACTGCCATACTTGTAAGATAGGGCACTCACGATCCCCTGATCATTTTTAACTATGAAAAAACAAGGTATATGCAACAAACTGCCATACTTGTAAGATAGGGCACTCACGATCCCCTGATCATTTTTAACTATGAAAAAACAAGGTATATGCAACAAACTGCCATACTTGTAAGATAGGGCACTCACGATCCCCTGATCATTTTTAACTATGAAAAAACAAGGTATATGCAACAAACTGCCATACTTGTAAGATAGGGCACTCACGATCCCCTGATCATTTTTAACTATGAAAAAACAAGGTATATGCAACAAACTGCCATACTTGTAAGATAGGGCACTCACGATCCCCTGATCAACTGTAGGTCATTTTTATCTATGAAAAAACAAGGTATATGCAACAAACTCCCATACTTGTAAGATAGGGCACTCACGATCCCCTGATAATTTTTATCTATGAAAAAACAAGGTATATGCAACAAACTCCCATACTTGTAAGATAGGGCACTCACGATCCCCTGATCATTTTTAACTATGAAAAAACAAGGTATATGCAACAAACTGCCATACTTGTAAGATAGGGCACTCACGATCCCCTGATCATTTTTAACTATGAAAGAACAAGGTATATGCAACAAACTGCCATACTTGTAAGATAGGGCACTCACGATCCCCTGATCATTTTTAACTATGAAAAAACAAGGTATATGCAACAAACTGCCATACTTGTAAGATAGGGCACTCACGATCCCCTGATCAACTGTAGGTCATTTTTATCTATGAAAAAACAAGGTATATGCAACAAACTCCCATACTTGTAAGATAGGGCACTCACGATCCCCTGATCATTTTTATCTATGAAAAAACAAGGTATATGCAACAAACTCCCATACTTGTAAGATAGGGCACTCACGATCCCCTGATCATTTTTAACTATGAAAAAACAAGGTATATGCAACAAACTGCCATACTTGTAAGATAGGGCACTCACGATCCCCTGATCATTTTTAACTATGAAAAAACAAGGTATATGCAACAAACTCCCATACTTGTAAGATAGGGCACTCACGATCCCCTGATCATTTTTATCTATGAAAAAACAAGGTATATGCAACAAACTGCCATACTTGTAAGATAGGGCACTCACGATCCCCTGATCATTTTTATCTATGAAAAAACAAGGTATATGCAACAAACTCCCATACTTGTAAGATAGGGCACTCACGATCCCCTGATCATTTTTAACTATGAAAAAACAAGGTATATGCAACAAACTGCCATACTTGTAAGATAGGGCACTCACGATACCCTGATCAACTGTAGGTCATTTTTATCTATGAAAAAACAAGGTATATGCAACAAACTGCCATACTTGTAAGATAGGGCACTCACGATCCCCTGATCATTTTTAACTATGAAAAAACAAGGTATATGCAACAAACTGCCATACCTGTAAGATGGGGCACTCACGATACCCTGATCAACTGTAGGTCATTTTTATCTATGAAAAAACAAGGTATATGCAACAAACTGCCATACTTGTAAGATAGGGCACTCACGATCCCCTGATCATTTTTAACTATGAAAGAACAAGGTATATGCAACAAACTGCCATACTTGTAAGATAGGGCACTCACGATCCCCTGATCATTTTTAACTATGAAAAAACAAGGTATATGCAACAAACTGCCATACTTGTAAGATAGGGCACTCACGATCCCCTGATCAACTGTAGGTCATTTTTATCTATGAAAAAACAAGGTATATGCAACAAACTCCCATACTTGTAAGATAGGGCACTCACGATCCCCTGATCATTTTTATCTATGAAAAAACAAGGTATATGCAACAAACTCCCATACTTGTAAGATAGGGCACTCACGATCCCCTGATCATTTTTAACTATGAAAAAACAAGGTATATGCAACAAACTGCCATACTTGTAAGATAGGGCACTCACGATCCCCTGATCAACTGTAGGTCATTTTTATCTATGAAAAAACAAGGTATATGCAACAAACTCCCATACTTGTAAGATAGGGCACTCACGATCCCCTGATCATTTTTAACTATGAAAAAACAAGGTATATGCAACAAACTCCCATACTTGTAAGATAGGGCACTCACGATCCCCTGATCATTTTTATCTATGAAAAAACAAGGTATATGCAACAAACTCCCACACTTGTAAGATAGGGCACTGACGATCCCCTGATCATTTTTAACTATGAAAAAACAAGGTATATGCAACAAACTCCCATACTTGTAAGATAGGGCACTCACGATCCCCTGATCATTTTTATCTATGAAAAAACAAGGTATATGCAACAAACTGCCATACTTGTAAGATAGGGCACTCACGATCCCCTGATCATTTTTATCTATGAAAAAACAAGGTATATGCAACAAACTGCCATACTTGTAAGATAGGGCACTCACGATCCCCTGATCATTTTTATCTATGAAAAAACAAGGTATATGCAACAAACTCCCATACTTGTAAGATAGGGCACTCACGATCCCCTGATCATTTTTAACTATGAAAAAACAAGGTATATGCAACAAACTGCCATACTTGTAAGATAGGGCACTCACGATACCCTGATCAACTGTAGGTCATTTTTATCTATGAAAAAACAAGGTATATGCAACAAACTGCCATACTTGTAAGATAGGGCACTCACGATCCCCTGATCATTTTTAACTATGAAAAAACAAGGTATATGCAACAAACTGCCATACCTGTAAGATGGGGCACTCACGATACCCTGATCAACTGTAGGTCATTTTTATCTATGAAAAAACAAGGTATATGCAACAAACTGCCATACTTGTAAGATAGGGCACTCACGATCCCCTGATCATTTTTAACTATGAAAGAACAAGGTATATGCAACAAACTGCCATACTTGTAAGATAGGGCACTCACGATCCCCTGATCATTTTTAACTATGAAAAAACAAGGTATATGCAACAAACTGCCATACTTGTAAGATAGGGCACTCACGATCCCCTGATCAACTGTAGGTCATTTTTATCTATGAAAAAACAAGGTATATGCAACAAACTTCCATACTTGTAAGATAGGGCACTCACGATCCCCTGATCATTTTTATCTATGAAAAAACAAGGTATATGCAACAAACTCCCATACTTGTAAGATAGGGCACTCACGATCCCCTGATCATTTTTAACTATGAAAAAACAAGGTATATGCAACAAACTGCCATATTTGTAAGATAGGGCACTCACGATCCCCTGATCATTTTTAACTATGAAAAAACAAGGTATATGCAACAAACTCCCATACTTGTAAGATAGGGCACTCACGATCCCCTGATCATTTTTATCTATGAAAAAACAAGGTATATGCAACAAACTGCCATACTTGTAAGATAGGGCACTCACGATCCCCTGATCATTTTTATCTATGAAAAAACAAGGTATATGCAACAAACTCCCATACTTGTAAGATAGGGCACTCACGATCCCCTGATCATTTTTAACTATGAAAAAACAAGGTATATGCAACAAACTGCCATACTTGTAAGATAGGGCACTCACGATCCCCTGATCATTTTTAACTATGAAAAAACAAGGTATATGCAACAAACTGCCATACTTGTAAGATAGGGCACTCACGATACCCTGATCAACTGTAGGTCATTTTTATCTATGAAAAAACAAGGTATATGCAACAAACTGCCATACTTGTAAGATAGGGCACTCACGATCCCCTGATCATTTTTAACTATGAAAAAACAAGGTATATGCAACAAACTGCCATACTTGTAAGATGGGGCACTCACGATACCCTGATCAACTGTAGGTCATTTTTATCTATGAAAAAACAAGGTATATGCAACAAACTCCCATACTTGTAAGATAGGGCACTCACGATACCCTGATCAACTGTAGGTCATTTTTATCTATGAAAAAACAAGGTATATGCAACAAACTGCCATACTTGTAAGATAGGGCACTCACGATCCCCTGATCATTTTTAACTATGAAAAAACAAGGTATATGCAACAAACTGCCATACTTGTAAGATAGGGCACTCACGATCCCCTGATCATTTTTAACTATGAAAGAACAAGGTATATGCAACAAACTGCCATACTTGTAAGATAGGGCACTCACGATCCCCTGATCATTTTTAACTATGAAAAAACAAGGTATATGCAACAAACTGCCATACTTGTAAGATAGGGCACTCACGATCCCCTGATCAACTGTAGGTCATTTTTATCTATGAAAAAACAAGGTATATGCAACAAACTCCCATACTTGTAAGATAGGGCACTCACGATCCCCTGATCATTTTTATCTATGAAAAAACAAGGTATATGCAACAAACTCCCATACTTGTAAGATAGGGCACTCACGATCCCCTGATCATTTTTAACTATGAAAAAACAAGGTATATGCAACAAACTGCCATACTTGTAAGATAGGGCACTCACGATCCCCTGATCATTTTTAACTATGAAAAAACAAGGTATATGCAACAAACTCCCATACTTGTAAGATAGGGCACTCACGATCCCCTGATCATTTTTATCTATGAAAAAACAAGGTATATGCAACAAACTGCCATACTTGTAAGATAGGGCACTCACGATCCCCTGATCATTTTTATCTATGAAAAAACAAGGTATATGCAACAAACTCCCATACTTGTAAGATAGGGCACTCACGATCCCCTGATCATTTTTAACTATGAAAAAACAAGGTATATGCAACAAACTGCCATACTTGTAAGATAGGGCACTCACGATACCCTGATCAACTGTAGGTCATTTTTATCTATGAAAAAACAAGGTATATGCAACAAACTGCCATACTTGTAAGATAGGGCACTCACGATCCCCTGATCATTTTTAACTATGAAAAAACAAGGTATATGCAACAAACTGCCATACCTGTAAGATGGGGCACTCACGATACCCTGATCAACTGTAGGTCATTTTTATCTATGAAAAAACAAGGTATATGCAACAAACTGCCATACTTGTAAGATAGGGCACTCACGATCCCCTGATCATTTTTAACTATGAAAGAACAAGGTATATGCAACAAACTGCCATACTTGTAAGATAGGGCACTCACGATCCCCTGATCATTTTTAACTATGAAAAAACAAGGTATATGCAACAAACTGCCATACTTGTAAGATAGGGCACTCACGATCCCCTGATCAACTGTAGGTCATTTTTATCTATGAAAAAACAAGGTATATGCAACAAACTCCCATACTTGTAAGATAGGGCACTCACGATCCCCTGATCATTTTTATCTATGAAAAAACAAGGTATATGCAACAAACTCCCATACTTGTAAGATAGGGCACTCACGATCCCCTGATCATTTTTAACTATGAAAAAACAAGGTATATGCAACAAACTGCCATACTTGTAAGATAGGGCACTCACGATCCCCTGATCAACTGTAGGTCATTTTTATCTATGAAAAAACAAGGTATATGCAACAAACTCCCATACTTGTAAGATAGGGCACTCACGATCCCCTGATCATTTTTAACTATGAAAAAACAAGGTATATGCAACAAACTCCCATACTTGTAAGATAGGGCACTCACGATCCCCTGATCATTTTTATCTATGAAAAAACAAGGTATATGCAACAAACTCCCACACTTGTAAGATAGGGCACTGACGATCCCCTGATCATTTTTAACTATGAAAAAACAAGGTATATGCAACAAACTCCCATACTTGTAAGATAGGGCACTCACGATCCCCTGATCATTTTTATCTATGAAAAAACAAGGTATATGCAACAAACTGCCATACTTGTAAGATAGGGCACTCACGATCCCCTGATCATTTTTATCTATGAAAAAACAAGGTATATGCAACAAACTGCCATACTTGTAAGATAGGGCACTCACGATCCCCTGATCATTTTTATCTATGAAAAAACAAGGTATATGCAACAAACTCCCATACTTGTAAGATAGGGCACTCACGATCCCCTGATCATTTTTAACTATGAAAAAACAAGGTATATGCAACAAACTGCCATACTTGTAAGATAGGGCACTCACGATACCCTGATCAACTGTAGGTCATTTTTATCTATGAAAAAACAAGGTATATGCAACAAACTGCCATACTTGTAAGATAGGGCACTCACGATCCCCTGATCATTTTTAACTATGAAAAAACAAGGTATATGCAACAAACTGCCATACCTGTAAGATGGGGCACTCACGATACCCTGATCAACTGTAGGTCATTTTTATCTATGAAAAAACAAGGTATATGCAACAAACTGCCATACTTGTAAGATAGGGCACTCACGATCCCCTGATCATTTTTAACTATGAAAGAACAAGGTATATGCAACAAACTGCCATACTTGTAAGATAGGGCACTCACGATCCCCTGATCATTTTTAACTATGAAAAAACAAGGTATATGCAACAAACTGCCATACTTGTAAGATAGGGCACTCACGATCCCCTGATCAACTGTAGGTCATTTTTATCTATGAAAAAACAAGGTATATGCAACAAACTTCCATACTTGTAAGATAGGGCACTCACGATCCCCTGATCATTTTTATCTATGAAAAAACAAGGTATATGCAACAAACTCCCATACTTGTAAGATAGGGCACTCACGATCCCCTGATCATTTTTAACTATGAAAAAACAAGGTATATGCAACAAACTGCCATATTTGTAAGATAGGGCACTCACGATCCCCTGATCATTTTTAACTATGAAAAAACAAGGTATATGCAACAAACTCCCATACTTGTAAGATAGGGCACTCACGATCCCCTGATCATTTTTATCTATGAAAAAACAAGGTATATGCAACAAACTGCCATACTTGTAAGATAGGGCACTCACGATCCCCTGATCATTTTTATCTATGAAAAAACAAGGTATATGCAACAAACTCCCATACTTGTAAGATAGGGCACTCACGATCCCCTGATCATTTTTAACTATGAAAAAACAAGGTATATGCAACAAACTGCCATACTTGTAAGATAGGGCACTCACGATCCCCTGATCATTTTTAACTATGAAAAAACAAGGTATATGCAACAAACTGCCATACTTGTAAGATAGGGCACTCACGATACCCTGATCAACTGTAGGTCATTTTTATCTATGAAAAAACAAGGTATATGCAACAAACTGCCATACTTGTAAGATAGGGCACTCACGATCCCCTGATCATTTTTAACTATGAAAAAACAAGGTATATGCAACAAACTGCCATACTTGTAAGATGGGGCACTCACGATACCCTGATCAACTGTAGGTCATTTTTATCTATGAAAAAACAAGGTATATGCAACAAACTGCCATACTTGTAAGATAGGGCACTCACGATCCCCTGATCATTTTTAACTATGAAAAAACAAGGTATGTGCAACAAACTGCCATACTTGTAAGATAGGGCACTCACGATCCCCTGATCAACTGTAGGTCATTTTTATCTATGAAAAAACAAGGTATATGCAACAAACTGCCATACTTGTAAGATAGGGCACTCACGCTCCCCTGATCAACTGTAGGTCATTTTTATCTATGAAAAAACAAGGTATATGCAACAAACTGCCATACTTGTAAGATAGGGCACTCACGATCCCCTGATCAACTGTAGGTCATTTTTATCTATGAAAAAACAAGGTATATGCAACAAACTGCCATACTTGTAAGATAGGGCACTCACGATCCCCTGATCAACTGTAGGTCATTTTTATCTATGAAAAAACAAGGTATATGCAACAAACTCCCATACTTGTAAGATAGGGCACTCACGATCCCCTGATCATTTTTAACTATGAAAAAACAAGGTATATGCAACAAACTGCCATACTTGTAAGATAGGGCACTCACGATCCCCTGATCAACTGTAGGTCATTTTTATCTATGAAAAAACAAGGTATATGCAACAAACTGCCATACTTGTAAGATAGGGCACTCACGATCCCCTGATCAACTGTAGGTCATTTTTATCTATGAAAAAACAAGGTATATGCAACAAACTGCTATACTTGTAAGATAGGGCACTCACGATCCCCTGATCAACTGTAGGTCATTTTTATCTATGAAAAAACAAGGTATATGCAACAAACTCCCATACTTGTAAGATAGGGCACTCACGATCCCCTGATCATTTTTAACTATGAAAAAACAAGGTATATGCAACAAACTCCCATACTTGTAAGATAGGGCACTCACGATCCCCTGATCATTTTTATCTATGAAAAAACAAGGTATATGCAACAAACTCCCATACTTGTAAGATAGGGCACTCACGATCCCCTGATCATTTTTAACTATGAAAAAACAAGGTATATGCAACAAACTCCCATACTTGTAAGATAGGGCACTCACGATCCCCTGATCATTTTTATCTATGAAAAAACAAGGTATATGCAACAAACTGCCATACTTGTAAGATAGGGCACTCACGATCCCCTGATCATTTTTATCTATGAAAAAACAAGGTATATGCAACAAACTGCCATACTTGTAAGATAGGGCACTCACGATCCCCTGATCATTTTTAACTATGAAAAAACAAGGTATATGCAACAAACTCCCATACTTGTAAGATAGGGCACTCACGATCTCCTGATCATTTTTAACTATGAAATAACAAGGTATATGCAACAAACTGCCATACTTGTAAGATAGGGCACTCACGATCCCCTGATCATTTTTAACTATGAAAAAACAAGGTATATGCAACAAACTGCCATACTTGTAAGATAGGGCACTCACGATCCCCTGATCATTTTTAACTATGAAAAAACAAGGTATATGCAACAAACTGCCATACTTGTAAGATAGGGCACTCACGATCCCCTGATCATTTTTAACTATGAAAAAACAAGGTATATGCAACAAACTGCCATACTTGTAAGATAGGGCACTCACGATCCCCTGATCATTTTTAACTATGAAAAAACAAGGTATATGCAACAAACTGCCATACTTGTAAGAAGTAAAACAAAACATCAGGCGAGAAATTTCTGATATTGAACTCTCGAGTGTGAATGAAACTTTTCTGAGATAATACCAGAAATGTGTACACAGAGAAGGGCATGTGCTTGTAGTTGGAATCGTATGAGAATGTGAGGCAGTTGCGGGGATATTATGCCTCTTTCGGCGGTAGACGGCGCCGAGGCGGCCGCAGTGTGAGGGGAAAGCATTGTATATCAAGAGTCCATAAATAACACAACTTGGATAAAAAGACAGAGTCCCTTTTAACAATGGTAGATGTTGATCCTATTATCACCATTATATAAAACATGTAATTAAAACTGAGAGTATTAAAAACAGTAACTAGTTTGAATGACATTTTTACGTTCTCTTTTCTTGTTATTAGGTCGTTTTATACGTCTTCAACTTCGGAGTCGTAGTTATGAATCAGTGCCACATAATTCAAGGCTCTCCAGAAGTTAGAGGTTTCAGCTTCAAGCAATTATTTCTACTTCAGTAATGAGTTCAAATCCTTTAGGCTAATAAATTAAATAAAAACTAAAGTAATGGATGTCGTTTTCGTCGCAGATTATAACAAAACGCGGTGCGGTGTTCCTTAATGGGAATTATATGGGTATTAAACCCCACTGCTGGGCTTGCATTTAATCTCCGTCCCCTTTAAATTATTTCGGAACCGAATTAATTAAAGGCGGGTTTTATATTCGCGGAGACATCATTTTATAAACTTGTTTCGAGTCTTTGTGTGGTTCACTTGGATGTCAAACATGTTTTATGCTCAGGTACGACTGCGCAGTTTTCGGCGACTGTGGAGTTAGCATTATCTGTGTAGAGATACTGCAATTGTTTCACGAGTGTTTTGTGACAGTTGTGGTCCAGTACCCGATGTTGCAGATGTAACTTCTCAAACTGGAATTCGTTTACCTCCCACGGTTTTTATGAAATTACTGTAAAAACGTAAACGTAAGGACCCAAGATACAGGGGCAGAGCACCGCACCCAGGCCGTCCGGCCCCTTGTGATTCTACCGTGACCTCTGGGAGGGATAAGGGTTGAGACCCGAAGGGCGACCGCACCGATTGGCGACGGGCGTAACCATGCATGGCTCCCTAATGTTTCCAGATACAACATATCCAACGCCACCCGGGCCTACCTATAGGCCCCAAGCCTCCGAGGGAGGAGTCCCGGAAGGACCGCCTGCCCGAAAGCACCCGGGGGTGGGTCCTAACCGAGCTGTCGCTGGAACGACGACAGAAAGAAACCTCCAGAAAACGCAAGCCACCAACCAGCCGCAACCCGCCGTCGCCCGGTCCTACAACCCTGAAACAGATGGCAAGAAAGATGATGGGTACAAGGAAGGGGTAGGAGAGTCGTGGTAGAAAGTGAACCACTCCAGCATTTGCCTGTTGATCCGGAGAAACCATGAAAAAGGCATGGGTCAGAGTGGACGGTCGCCGGGGATCGAACCCGGAATTCCCGAATGCGAGTTGCACACGTAAACGCGGTGCCACCTAGATGGACATTAAATTATTGTACTGCAAAATCTAAAATATTTATATGATTAATTCTCCCCTTTGCTCCTTATAATTTTAATTTCGTACACTCACGGGTATTCCTAATAATGGATGAAAAATCCCCTGATATTCATGCAAAAGAATGTGAAACATTGGAGGAACGTCTGACTTCACTAACCTCACCTCCCCGACGACCTTGCAAGTTCTGCAAATGCTACATAGCCATAGGTACCCTTTGGTGGTGGAACAATCATCGGTCGGAATGCTTGTACATAACCAAAGTAGGTAAAATTATAATCCTTGAAACTTCTCTTTGGTCCCATAGTTATTTAACAACATAAAATCTTCACAGTATTCACATAATACAGAAACCTTAACAAAGGTGAAGCTGGTTAATATGAAGATTCCGTACTTCCAGGCGGCCAAGTTAACCTCTTTGAAAAAGACGATGCGCAACCATCCAGAAAAACCAACTTCTCAGTTAATAATTAAAACATAGTCGTTCACTCATTTCTATTGTTACCAATTGTGTCTGTTTGTACAATGAAGTTGATTACACCGTAAGTAGAAAGGAAATAAAGCAAAGCTTCTTACGTGAGTGTTATTAAAACATTTTGGCATTTATATCGCAGCGTATCGTAGCGTTATAAACAAGTGCGTTTATCTTTTGTTTGGTTTGTCTTAGGACATAATACGAGAGTAAATCAAAAAGTCTTTGCCCCTATTTTTCCTGGTAACATAAGATACATACAGCCAACCAAACATGAAGATATTATTACTTGAACCTTTCACTATTTTTCCACACAGTCCCCGTGCCGGTTCAGACATTTGTTCCATTGCAGCACTAATTTTGCGATGCCGCTGCGGTAGAAGTCGACTGTCGCACTGTTCTCTTAACTTCGTCGTCGCAAGTGAATCGCTGTCCTGCCAGGAACTTCTTCAGCGGACTGAAAAGATGGAAATCACTAGAGGCAAGATCCGGGCTGTGTGGTGGATGCTCTAGAAAGTGGAAGTTCTTTAACTTGCCGACAGTCTTGTTTGCCACATGTGGTCTCGCATTGTCGTGGAGGATGATCACGTTGTCAACATCGAGAATCCCGCGGCGCTTCTTTCTGATCGCAGCCCGCAGAAGTGACAGTGTGGAACAATATCTGTCGGCATTGATGGTGGCACCTCGCGGCATGAAATCCAGCAAGAGCGGTCCACGGCAATCCTAGAATGCCGTTAACATAATTTGTGAACAGATGGCGCAGTACGGAATTTATTCTTCACAGGAGACTGCGGATGTTTCCACACCACACTCTACTGTTTTGATTCCGGCGTGTAATGCAGTACTCACGTTTCATCGCCAGTAACAATGTGATCCAGGAAATTGTCACCCTCCTCGGAATATCGTTGCAGATGATTCAAAGCAGCAATCATTCGCTTGCCTTTCATCACGTCATCCAACTGCTTAGGAACCCATCGACATGAAACCTTCCTGTACTCTAAGCACTCGTGAATGATGTCGAAAGCACTCCCAAAAGAAATGTCGAGTTCCTGAGCAATGTCTTTGATGCGCACGCGCCACTCTGCTTTCACCGTCGCATCCAAGCGAGAAATATTATCATCAATCACCGATACACGCGGTCTCCCCGCACGCTCATTGTCATGCAGATTTGCAGGGATGTCTTGTGTCAGCAGTCTGTTGAGGAGCAGGCAAACTCTGGATCATAGTATATCCAGGATGTGTGATCAGTCCAATGTCTTGTGTCAGTAGTTGTTGAGGAGCAAGCAAACTCTGGATCATAGCATGTCCAGGATGTGTGATCAGTCCAATGTCTTGTGTCAGTAGTCTGTCGAGGAGCAAGCAAACTCTGGATCATAGCATGTCCAGGATGTGTGATCAGTCCAATGCTTTGGGTCAGTAGTCTGTTGAGGAGCAAGCAAACTCTGTATCATAGCATGTCCAGGATGTGTGATCAGTCCAATGCTTTGGGTCAGTAGTCTGTTGAGGAGCAAGCAAACTCTGGATCATAGTATATCCAGGATGTGTGATCAGTCCAATGTCTTGTGTCAGTAGTCTGTCGAGGAGCAAGCAAACTCTGGATCATAGCATGTCCAGGATGTGTGATCAGTCCAATGCTTTGGGTCAGTAGTCTGTTGAGGAGCAAGCAAACTCTGTATCATAACATGTCCAGGATGTGTGATCAGTCCAATGCTTTGGGTCAGTAGTCTGTTGAGGAGCAAGTAAACTCTGTATCATAGCATGTCCAGGATGTGTGATCAGTCCAATGCTTTGGGTCAGTAGTCTGTTGAGGAGCAAGTAAACTCTGTATCATAGCATGTCCAGGATGAGTGATCAGTCCAATGCTTTGGGTCAGTAGTCTGTTGAGGAGCAAGTAAACTCTGTATCATAGCATGTCCAGGATGAGTGATCAGTCCAATGCTTTGGGTCAGTAGTCTGTTGAGGAGCAAGTAAACTCTGTATCATAGCATGTCCAGGATGAGTGATCAGTCCAATGCTTTGGGTCAGTAGTCTGTTGAGGAGCAAGTAAACTCTGTATCATAGCATGTCCAGGATGTGTGATCAGTCCAATGCTTTGGGTCAGTAGTCTGTTGAGGAGCAAGTAAACTCTGTATCATAGCATGTCCAGGATGAGTGATCAGTCCAATGCTTTGGGTCAGTAGTCTGTTGAGGAGCAAGTAAACTCTGTATCATAGCATGTCCAGGATGTGTGATCAGTCCAATGTCTTGTGTCAGTAGTCTGTTGAGGAGCAAGTAAACTCTGTATCATAGCATGTCCAGGATGAGTGATCAGTCCAATGCTTTGGGTCAGTAGTCTGTTGAGGAGCAAGTAAACTCTGTATCATAGCATGTCCAGGATGAGTGATCAGTCCAATGCTTTGGGTCAGTAGTCTGTTGAGGAGCAAGTAAACTCTGTATCATAGCATGTCCAGGATGAGTGATCAGTCCAATGCTTTGGGTCAGTAGTCTGTTGAGGAGCAAGTAAACTCTGTATCATAGCATGTCCAGGATGTGTGATCAGTCCAATGCTTTGGGTCAGTAGTCTGTTGAGGAGCAAGTAAACTCTGTATCATAGCATGTCCAGGATGAGTGATCAGTCCAATGCTTTGGGTCAGTAGTCTGTTGAGGAGCAAGTAAACTCTGTATCATAGCATGTCCAGGATGTGTGATCAGTCCAATGCTTTGGGTCAGTAGTCTGTTGAGGAGCAAGTAAACTCTGTATCATAGCATGTCCAGGATGAGTGATCAGTCCAATGCTTTGGGTCAGTAGTCTGTTGAGGAGCAAGTAAACTCTGTATCATAGCATGTCCAGGATGAGTGATCAGTCCAATGCTTTGGGTCAGTAGTCTGTTGAGGAGCAAGTAAACTCTGTATCATAGCATGTCCAGGATGAGTGATCAGTCCAATGCTTTGGGTCAGTAGTCTGTTGAGGAGCAAGTAAACTCTGTATCATAGCATGTCCAGGATGAGTGATCAGTCCAATGCTTTGGGTCAGTAGTCTGTTGAGGAGCAAGTAAACTCTGTATCATAGCATGTCCAGGATGTGTGATCAGTCCAATGCTTTGGGTCAGTAGTCTGTTGAGGAGCAAGTAAACTCTGTATCATAGCATGTCCAGGATGAGTGATCAGTCCAATGTCTGGTATGGCGGTGAGGAAGAAGGATTTGAAATGTAGTGATGATAGGAAAATTCCCGGATCAAATTATCCAACCCAGCATTCGCCTAGTAACCGAGGAAAACCGGGAAAAACCTGCAGTCAGATTGGTCGGCCCCAAGGGTTTGAACCTGGGATCCCCCGAATACGAGTCATACACGTTACCGTGGCACCACCTCGCTCGGCGAGAAACTAAAATTAAGATGCTAAATTTATGATTCCAAAATGTTAAAAGTTGGCACTCCTGGCAATGTGCCAACAGTAAATGCTAGATGTAGCTTCATGTAGGCTTGTGCTCACCGATATACATGCTGGCAATATTTGTTGCAGCTGTCAACTCCAGGTCGAGGCGACGTCGGAAACTACTGTCGTGGTTGAGGCAGGCGGTACCAACTGGTCGGCAAGTTCCCAATCTGACCACGGTGTGGCGCGATGGTACAATCCTGTGCTCTGTCATCGAGATAGCAATACCAGGATCATGCACCGAGTTACACCGGAAGCAGTATCGACACTACTCTCTACAACACGCCCAGATGTTGGCTTCCAGACATCTCGGAGTGCAACCAGTAAGTTATTTCTGGCTTTTACACTTTGGTCGACCGCGCTGCAATACCCTGGCTACATGTGACGTAACTGAACTGTATCCATAACA
This sequence comes from Deroplatys truncata, assembly GCA_030765065.1. Taxonomy (NCBI): domain Eukaryota; kingdom Metazoa; phylum Arthropoda; class Insecta; order Mantodea; family Mantidae; genus Deroplatys; species Deroplatys truncata. Next base: position 304,878,059 of record CM060981.1, on the reverse strand, counting down.
CTTGAGCGACGCATTATAATATTACTCGGCGGCGCGCGCTGCTCTCCATAACTTTTAAAACCTTCAGGGCAGCAGTCCATTGGAACCCAATCCCAGATAAACAATGAAATATGTGTATTTAAAATAAAATAAATTCTGTTCATTGTAATTGTAATATTCCAATAAATTGTATTCATTTTCTTTGCGTCAATGTGTTGCTTTCACGTTACCTGCAAAATTCAATAACTACGGTGCGGACTCAACAGTACTGCCATTTGTTGCACTAGTCGTATACAGCTCAAGATCCTGCCATCCGATCAACGTTTAATTACACACAGTTAACAAAGTAAGATCTTTTTGTAATAACTGAATTGTTTTTAAATTATAATATGGCTGAAAAAAACAGTGTTATGCCACGTGACTATATTGGTGATTTGGAAGCTCGTGTGAAAATTATCAAACTCGCTACCGCTTGTTTCATGAACATACTCAAGTCTTAATTACTACCATTACAGACATGTTGCATAATATACCATTAAAACGTCCCAAATAGATTTATCTTCTGTCTTCGCACTACACATTCACTGCAACATGTTACAGTGCGCATATACACAGATGTTCTAATTCTAATATTAAGTATCCCAATGATTTTCTCTGCTACCCCTAGAAATTTATGGTACTCAGTCAATCATTTATGCAGTATCAAAAATGCATTATTAAAATTAATCACAGCAACAAAGACACAGACTTTGATTACTTACATTCACATGATTTACTCCTGTCACTCTTCTCAAAATATTCTTACAAAAGCTTGTTCTTCTATCTGCTTGTTAATACAGATAAACTTTCATTACACATTTCGTTGTAGCTGTAAGAAGGGTGAAACGATAGTCAATTTTTAAAAAGTGGATCGCTAGGTGATGCCTTCGAAATTCCAAGCTCTTTGTATGACCACGAGAAAACACGAATAGCAACTTACGGCCTCAAAAAGTATATGTATCTGAAAATTCAAGCCTATAACAAAGAATATCTCGGAAATGGTTAACCACACAAAACATTATTTGACACATATTGTGTGTTTTAACGAGATATATATTTTTGTGTAGTAAGATTTTATCTCCCTTTTATGATTCAAAAACAATTCAGAATGCATAGGTCTTCACAGGCTGTTCACAGAAAACGAAAATGTCTTATAACATGCTGATCAAAATCCTTAGATTCAATTTTGAGAATAACTCAAAATATCATTTAAAAGGTAGTTTGGGGTGGGGGGATTTTTTGAAAATGTTAGTGTTGTATATTTAACAGATGCTCAACTTTTAAATAACAAGTTTGGAATTTTATACATTTTAATTATGGTGTTCACACGAGCGTTTTTCTAAAAACGCTTTTAATTTCTGTAGTGCATACTTATATTAAGTAAACTTTTTGAAATTCCCTAAAACAAAACAAGAAGTATTTTTGAGAAAAAAACCTTCTGTGTGTGAGTGTGAGAGAGAGGGATGGAGGGAGGGAGAAAGGGAGAGAGAGATCAGCATTACTCAAAAACAAAAATTCGGTTAAATATCAAAGTTAGTGTTTAAGTTCAGCATCTTCAAATATACGACACATAGATTTTCAAAACAATCCCCCAGCCCCAAAATACCCATTACATGGAAAAATTTAATTTTATCAAAAATGTTTGTAAGACTTTGAACAAAACAGCACATATTTAAGACATTTTCAAGATAAATAAAATGTATATCTTGAATTTTCTGGGAATAGCCTGTGAAGTCCTCTACATTCTAATGGCTTTTGTATAACTAGTAAACCGTAAGAGATAGACAAAGCCTTACTACATAAAAAATGCACACAATATACTTCAAATAATTTTTTGCGACAACAGTCACTTCCGAGATATCCGTTATTAATGGTTCGATTTGTTCAATACTTTGTTATTCTTTTAAAGTCGTGTCAACATTCAGTTGTTTCTCGCGATGTCATGGAAACAGTAAGGAATTTTAAGGCCAGCATATAGCGTCCAGTTGTTAAACATTTGACTGTCAACATTCAGTTGTTTCTCGCGATGTCATGGAAACAGTATGGAATTTTAAGGCCAGCATATAGCGTCCAGTTGTTAAACATTTGACTATCGCTGTTCTCTATAACGTAATGTAGCTATTTCTGTAAAACAAAATTTTCTGATCAACCACTGGCAGTACTAAGCATTATGTCTTGAGATTCTTCTGCTGATCTCGCCTTAAGATTCCATGCTCTTTGCATGACATCGCGAGAAACAACTGAAAATCGACAGGGCGTTAAGAGAAAGACAAAGTAATGAACAATTCGAACCATTACTGGCCCCATAGCTCAGTCGGTAGAGCACCTGCCTACTGTGCGAGGGTCCCGGGTTCGATTCCTGGCCGCAAGTGGGAATGTTTCTGTAGCCTATCCTCCCAGAGTCTGGAAGTATGAATGAGAGTGTTAATGCATGTATGATATAATGTATAAAACCCCAAGAAAAATCAGAAATTCGGTGACAACGGATTACAAATCAACGACACCATTCATAATGGATATCTCGGAAATGGTTTATGTCAGCAAAAACGTATTTCAAATAAATTGTGTTTTAAAGAGTTCAAATTCTTTTGTGTAGTACGTTTTCGTCTTTCGCTCAGGGTTTACCAGTTATACAAGTTTATACAATTCATTCAGAATGAAGAGAACTTCACAGGCTATTCCCAGAAAATTCAAATATACGTTTTATTTGTCATGTAGCTATCTTTAATATCTGGTATTTTAATCAAAATTGTTATAGATTTTTTCAGAAAAATAAAAATTTCGAAAAATCTTTCACATAAAGGATAGTTTCGGCTTGGATTTTTTTAAATCTTCATGTCGCATCCTTGAAAGATACTGAACTTAAATATCGAATTTGGTGTTTATCCAAATTTTTGCGCTTGACTTATGCTGTTCACAGGCACACAGACAGATAGACACCTTTTTCTAATGTTGCTCTTTTTATTCAGGGGCCTCAAAACATGTATTTCCAGGAAATCTTCGTATCTAATTTTTGGATGGAATGCAATACCTTATCTACTAGTATAGGGTAGTTAAATTATATTCGAACCCACTCGCGGCCTCTCTCTACTGCGCGGCAGTCGCCGGGGAAATTACGCCGGCGGAGGCGGACTAAAATCCTTACCTTATAAAAGATGCTGGAAATGTTGACCTTCTGCTCTCAAACAGGCAGCATATCTCGTGTAAATATTCTCGCTCACTCTCCGAAGCTCAGCATCAGGAATTCTTGTGATTTCTTGCACAATGTTTTCTCTAAGTTCCTGTAGTGTGCGAGGATTGGAACGATACACTTTGTCTTTTAAAGAACCCCATAAACAAAAATCACAACTCGTTAGATCAGGAGAACGAGAGGACCACAAATCAACACTAATTATTCTGTCGTCAAACAGCTCTCTTATTGCATGTAACGATTCGGCAGCCGTATGTGCTGTTGCAGAATCTTGCTGGAACCAACCATACGATTTCTCTTCTTCTGTCAAGCGTTTGCAAATAGCCTCAGAAATAACCTCTGATATCGCTCTGCATTTATTGTTTCATAAAAGAATATGGGCACTATTATTCTTCTAGCACTTATCGCACACCACACTCCAATTTTCTGATCATAATGAGGTGTTTCATCACAAGAATTCCTGCTGCTGAGCTTCGGAGAGTGAGCGAGAATATTTACACGAGATATGCTGCATGTTAGAGAGCAGCAGGTCAACATTTCCAGCATCTATTATATGGTAACGATTTTAGTCCGCCTCTGCAGGCGTAATTTCCCCGGCGACTGCCAGCTGACTCGCGCAGTAGAGAGAGGCCGCGAATGGGTTCGAATATAACTTTAACTATCCTATATGCACGTGGTAGAGAAAGTAAGTCTACCTCTTTAGCCTGCTATATTCCTTTTATAGCTATAATTGAAGATGATTTTGTGATCCAAATAAAATATTTTTACAAAAGATATTAATTAATTGGTCAACTGGATGAGACTCGTGGCACCGAAGTGGGTATCAGGGATGTTTGTTGTTTGAACTGATTGAACAAGAAGTCAAGTTATGTAATATTTATATTGTTGTTTATTTAAAACTATTGTTAAAATTTGTCAAAAAAGTCTTATGTATTTCTTGTTCTTTTAAAACACACGTTTTAGCAAAAATAAAGCAATGCGTTCCTTTAATTCACCGAAATTACGAATGTAACATAATTACAATTAATAAAATTTCAGAATAACTGGTTAACTAGTTTTACTTTCTCTACTACGTATAGTAAGTAGGGGAAGTATTGTATTCCACCCAAAATTTCGATACCGAGATTTCAACGGAAATACATGTTTTGAGACCCCCTGAATCCAAAAAAAGCATTTTGGAAACATGTCCGTGTGTCTGTCTGTGTGTGTGTCTGTCTGTGTGTCTGTCTGTGTGTGTGTGTCTGTGAACAGCATAACTCAGAAACGAACAGTCGGATAAACACCAAACTTGGTATTCAGGTTCAGTATCTTCCAAGGATGCGACACGAAGGTTTTCAAGAAAATCCACACCCCAGAGTACCCTTTACATGGAAGATTTTTCGAAAATTTTAATTTTCTCAAAAATGGCTCTAACGATTTTGATTAAATATCATATGTTTAAGATATTTTTATGACAAATAAAATGTATATCTTGAATTTTCTGGGAATGTCTCCAAAAGTATTCTTTATTGTGAACGACTTTTGCATAACTGGTAAACCATAAGAGATAGACAAAATTTTACGACACAAAAAATGTAGATCGCGTTAAAATACACAACATTTGTTTTGTTGAGTGAACCATTTTCGGGATATTGCATGTTATTCCCTTGAATTTTTCAATACATATTTTCTCAAATGGGAATTCGTTATTAATTTTTTTGTCTTGGATATGCAAAGAGTATTAATCTGTGGCAAAGAGAATGGTGCTGTACCTAGCAACCAGCTATTAAGAGTTATGTATGTGCTTAAAGGCTACTGTTTTTCTATATTGCCCTTGTAAATATATTTTCCCCTACATCTACAACAAAATTAGCAATAAGATAGAGTTTGCAAATGTTTATCTTGATTAACATGAACTAGATGGAGAATAAGCGTTTGTAAAAATACTTTGTACAAGAGTAGAGAAAGTCATGTGAGTGTAACACATCAGATTTTTTACTTTCTCTACTATGCATAGTAAGTAGGGGAAGTATTGCATTCCACCCAAAACTTCGATACCGAGATTTCACCGGAAATATATGTTTTGAGACCCCCTGAATCCAAAAAAAAACATTTTTGTAAACATCTCCGTCTGTGTGTGTGTGTGTGTGTGTCTGTGTGTGTGTGTGAACAGCATAACTCAGAAACGAACAGTCGGATAAACACAAAACTTGGTATTTAGGTTCAGTATCTTCCAGAGATGCGACACGAAGGTTTTCAAGAAAATCCCCCCACCCCAGATCACCCTTTACATGGAACATTTTTCGAAAATTTTAATTTTCTCAATAATGGCTCTAACGATTTTGACTAAAATATCATATATTTAAGATGTTTTCATGACAAATAAACTGTACATTTTGAATTTTCTGGGAATGTCTCCAAAAGTATTCTTTATTATGAACGACTTTTTCATAACTGGTAAACCATAAGAGATAGACAAAATTTTACTACACAAAAAATGTAGATGACGTTATCATACACAATTTATGCCATATACATTTTTACTTTCTCTACTACGTATAGTAAGTAGGGGAAGTATTCCATTCCACCCAAAAATTCGATACCGAGATTTTACCGGAAGTACATGTTTTGAGACCTCCTGAATCCAAAAAAAGCATTTTTGGAAACATGTCCGTGTGTGTGTCTGTGTGTGTGTGTGTGTGTGTGTATCTGTGTGTCTGTGTGCCTGTGTGTCTGTGAACAGCATAACGCAAAAACGAACAGTCGGATAAACACCAAACTTGGTATTTAGGTTCAGTATCTTCCAGAGATGCGACATGAAGGTTTTCAGGAAAATCCCCCCACCCCCGACTACCGTTTACGTGAAACATTTTTCGAAAATTTTAATTTTCTCAAAAATGGCTCTAACGATTTTGATTAAAATATCATATATTTAAGATATTTTTATGACAAATAAAATGTATATCTCTAATTTTCTGGGCACGTCTCCAAAAGCATTCTTCATTGTGAACGACTTTTGCATAACTGGTAAACCATAAGAGACATAGAAATTTTAGTACACGAAAACTGTAGATCGCATTAAAATACACAACTTATGTCATGTACATTTCTTTTGTTGAGTGAACCGTTTTCGAGATATTTCTTGTTATTCCCTTAAATTTTCCAATACTTATACTTTTTCTCAAATTCGTTATTCATTTTTACTTTCTCTACTACGTATAGTAAGTAGGGGAAGTATTGTATTGCACCCAAAATTTCGATACGCATATTTCACCGGAAATACATGTTTTGAGACCCCCTGAATCCAAAAAAAGCAGTTTTGGAAACATGTCCGTGTGTGTGTCTGTGTGTCTGTCTGTGTGTGTCTGTGTGTGTGTGTGTGTGTCTGTGAACAGCATAACTCAGAAACGAACAGTCGGATAAACACCAAACTTGGTGTTTAGGTTCAGTATCCTCCAGAGATACGACACGAAGGTTTTCAATAAAATCCCCCCACCCCAGAGTACCCTTTACATGGAAGATTTTTCGAACATTTTAATTTTCTCAAAAATGGCTTTAACGATTTTGATTAAAATATCATATGTTTAAGATATTTTTATGACAAATCAAATGTATATCTTGAATTTCCTGGGAATGTCTCCAAACGTATTCTTTATTGAGAACGACTTTTGCATAACTGGTAAACCATAAGAGATAGACAAAATTTTACTACACAAGAAATGTAGATCGCGTTAAAATATACAATTTATGTCATATACATTTTTTTTTGTTGAGTGAACCATTTTCGAGATATTGCTTGTTATTCCCTTAAATTTTTCAATATTTATTTTCTCAAATGGGAATTCGTTATTCATTTTTTTGTCTTGGATATGCAAAGAGTATTAATCTGTGGCAAAGGGAATGGTGCTGCACCTAGCAACCAGCTATTAAGAGATATGTATGTGCTTAAAGGCTACTGTATTTCTATATTGCCCTTGTAAATATATATTCCCCTTACATCTACAAGAAAATTAGCAATAAGATAGATTCTGCAAATGTTTATCTCGATTAACGTGAAGTAGATGGAGAATAAGCGTTTGTAAAAATAGTTTGTACAAGAGTTGAGAAAGACATGTGAGTGTAACACATCAGATTTTTACGTATTCCTTTCTACTTACAAAATCTCAAGAAACGCAGTTCCTTGTTTGTATAATGTAGGAGCTATATTTTGATGCAACAAGGTTTATATTATTATCATTATTAGCAAATTTAGCTTTCAAGACGTCTTTCCAATAATGCGTGGAGTGATTATTTTATATGCACTTCGTGATTAGATAAGCCCAGGTACTTTTCAACAGAATGTAATTCTTTCATGTACACGACTTGTTTTGTTGGAGGATATATTATTTGCTTACCGAGACTTTCCCCCCCCCCACGGTAATTGCTCCTCTCCTCAACCACTCGCAGTATTAAACATTATGTCTTGAGATTGTTCTGCGTTGATCTAGCACGTGTGCTGCGTGTAGCTTCCTCTCGCGTTTCCTAAAATGTGTCGCTCTTCCCCTCCTTCCTACAATGCCAACACGTTGTTGGTTTCCCTCCGTTTTTCTACTCTTTCAACTGTTTATGATTTTTACACATTAATAGCATATTTGTTTATATGACGCATTATTTATTAATACCTTCTTCTTTTAAAATCCTTTCTTTCCTTGAGATTTTGTTTCACAGCGTTACTTTGACAAATATTTCTTTCTTTAACGAATTGACTGCGTTTATTACGTAACTGTCATGTTACTTCTTCTTCTTCCCTGTTTGTTTTACATATGTATACAATTTAAACAATTTTTTTCTCTATTTTATTTTACGACCCCTTAACTCCTTGGTCATACCGCGACGGATCCGTTGGTGGATAACTCTTGGAACGATATGTGATAGACAGTTAGTCTTCTAGGTCTCATCCCTGTAACCACCTGCTTCGTGCCGTGCAGATGACATTAGGGTGCCGTCCAGTCCAACTGCTTACATTGTCTGCTGATATATGGCATAGCATTCGCTATTGCCACTTGTTTTTCATTTTACTATTGTTTTAGACTTAAGATGGAACTTTGGGTCGTGGTATTAAATATCCAATGCGGTATTTACCTTGGCGACCGAGGAAAACCACGAAAAAGCCTGACAGATTGGTCGGCCCACGGAATTTGAACCCGAGACCTCCCGAATGCAGCCACAGACTTTACCGCCAACTCATCCGCTCGGTAAAACAATTATTCTGGCAATTAAATACCGTTCCACAACGAATGTGTAGTTATCTGTATTAACAAGGAGAAAGAAGCGTAAGATGTAGAGAAAGTTGTGTGAATGTAACACATGACCTCGTTTTGGTGGAGTGCAGGTAGCGAAGTGTGACAGAGGAGCGGGGTCAGTCACGGTACATACGTGTTGTGTAGCAGCAAGCTCGTATGTTACGCCCTGCAGACCATTTAGAGGTGAACCACAGCTATAGTAAAGTCTCTAGGATTCATGACCGTGCTCACAGCTGCAATGCGCAAGCGTCGCTCTGCTGTTTCAAACTTCCTCCATTACTATACACGGCCAGTAACAGTCATTTGTTTCGGCAAATACAACATTACAATTTTCGAGGCAAAGATGTTTACAACTAAAGCAAGTGTGAACTTTCGCTTGAGCACGAATTCATCAATCAGCTGTAACCGGAAGTGGGGTCAAACAGGATATCACCATATGAACAGCATAACTCAAAAACAAAAAGTCAAACAAATATCAAATTTGATATTTAAGTTTAACATCTGTCAAAGATCGACATGAAGATTTCCACCCCAAAATCCTTCACAACGAAACTGTTTCGTTATTTGTTTATTTTCTCAAAAATAACGTTAACGATTTTGATTAAAATACGATACGTTTAGGCCATTTGCATAAAAAATGAAATGTGTATCTTAAATTTTCTGAAAACAGCCTGTGAAGTCCTCTTCATTAGGAATATCTTTTGCATAATTGGTAAATCGTAATAGACAGACAAAGTCTTACTGCACAAAACATGTAGGTCTCGTTAAAGCATACCTTTTATGTTAAATAAACCTTTTTTATGGCGTTAACCATTTCCGAGGTATTTTTGTCATTGGTTTAAATTTTCAAGTAATTGTGCCTTTTTTAGGTATTAACTTGCTATGCTTTATTTCCATGGTCACGAAAACGAACCCAATTTCAAAGGCATCACATAGCGACGAGATTTTTAAAAATCTGAGTAATACTTTAGCCCACCGTATTCTTCTACGCACAACGAAACGTGTAATGAAAGTTTATCTGTATTAACAAGAAGTAGACTTGTGTTTTGTAGGGTTAGCAAGAAAGTTCCAAATAAATGTGATGTGTTACACTCACATAGCTTTTTCTAACCTCTATCGCTTATTAGTGGGTATACAAATTGCTCTTACGAAATTTTGTTTTAGCATTTAATTCATTTTACTGCAAATAAACCTTTGCAGAAACAGCTACATTACACATTTCGTTATAGAGAACAGCGATAGTCAAATGTTTAACAACTGGACGCTATATGCTTGCCTTAAAATTCCATACTGTTTCCATGACATCGCGAGAAACAACTGAATGTTGAAAACACTTAAAAAGAATGGCTAAATATTGAACAATTCGAATCATTAATAACCGGTATCTCGGAAATGGCTGATGCCACAGAAAATGTTATGCGAAATAAATTGTGTCTTTTAAAGAGACCCACATTTTTACTTTCTCTACTACGTATAGTAAGTAGGGGAAGTATTGTATTCCACCCAAAAATTCGATACCGAGATTTCACCGGAAATACATGTTTTGAGACCCCCTGAATCACAAAAAAGCATTTTCGGAAACATGTCCGTGTGTGTCTGTGTGTCTGTCTGTCTGTGTGTGTGTGTCTGTGAACAGCATAACTCAGAAACGAACAGTCGGATAAACACCAAACTTGGTACTTAGGTTCAGTATCTTCCAAGGATGCGACACGAAGGTTTTCAAGAAAATCCCTCCACCCCAGAGTACCCTTTACATGGATGATTTTTCGAAAATTTTAATTTTCTCAAAAATGGCTCTAACGATTTTGATTAAAATATCATACTTTTAAGATATTTTTATGACAAATAAAATGTATATCTTGAATTTACTGGGAATGTCTCCAAAAGTATTCTTTATTGTGAATGACTTTTGCATAACTGGTAAACCATAAGAGATAGACCAAATTTTACTACACAAAAATGTAGATCGCGTTAAAATACACAATTTATGTCATATACATTTTGTTGTTGTTGAGTGAACCATTTTCGAGATATTACTTGTTATTCCCTTAAATTTTTCAATACTTATTTTCTCAAATGGGAATTCGTTATTCATTTTTTGTCTTGGATATTCAAAGAGTATTAATCTGTGGGAAAGGGAATGGTGCTGCACCTAGCAACCAGCTATTAAGAGATATGTATGTGTTTAAAGGCTACTGTATTTCTATATTCCCCTTACATCTACAAGAAAATTAGCAATAAGATAGACTCTGCAAGTGTTTATCTCGATTAACATGAAGTAGATGGAGAATAAGCGTTTGTATAAATAGTTTGTACAAGAGTAGAGAAAGTCATGTGAGTGTAACACATCAGATATTTTTTATGAATTTTCGCCTGTCGTTTAACGTTTATCACCTATACGATATTATACAAAACTGCTTCTGAAAGAGGACTTTACAGGCTATGCAGAACATTCTAGATATACATTTTATTTGTAATGTATGGTATTTTAATCAAAATCGTTGTAGCCGTCTTTTAGAAAATTGAAAATTTTGAAAACGCAAAGGGAAGTGGGGGATTATCTTGAAAATCTTCCTGTCGCATTTTTGAGGATATTGAAACTTAAATATAATTTTGCTATTCATCCGACTTTTCGTTTTTGATGCAGGCCTTTTTCTAAGAGCTCTTTTGTTGCAGGGCCCCTCAAAACAGATATTCGCCGTGGAACCTGGACATCGAATTTTTGGGTGGAATGCAATATTTTCTCTATTATTATTATTATTATTATTATTATTATTATTATTATTATTATTATTATTATTATTATTATATGTAGTAGAGAAAGTAAAAGAGAATTAGGCAGACGAATAGTTTATTATTTTGTTAAGTTATCGTGCAGTTTAAAAGAAATAGGGTGCAGTTGTAAAGCAACATAGGGTTTGGGCAGCCATGAACCTCGTACCCAGGTTCTGAAAAGACATCATCAGAAACCCGTTTAAAACGTAATAATCAAAGCGGGAACCCGGGCGAGGAGAGTCTGGTGGGATGGCTTTCCATTTTGCCCTCCAACAATTTGCTAATAATTATTCGAGGAGGCGACGGCGCGGAAGCGAATTAAGAGGGGAAAGTCTACAGGAGCAGTTCAATAAATAACCGGAAGGGAGCCCAGAGCTCATCTGCATTAAGGGGGAGTGGGATCGCTTTTACCTCTCAGATTTAATTCCCCCCAAATCTTTGAATTTAATGTAACACCTAACTGTAGATAAATACCAGAGCTGTTACTTTCTCTGGAGGAAGTTTTGTATTTTACCCAAAAATTCGGTACAATATTTCACCAAAAATACATGTTTTCAGGCCACCTGAATCCAAAGTTGAAAGTATTTTAGAAAAAGGTCTGTAAACAGCATAATTCAAAAACGAAAAATGCCCTCACCCCATATCACCTTTATGTAGAAATAAATTGGAAACTCTCAAATTTTCTCAAAAATTGCTTGAACGAGTTTTATTCAAATACGACATGTTTAATGTATTTCCATGACAAATAGCGTGTATTTAGGATTTTCTGTGAATTTCTCTTCATTCTGGATGACTTTTCTGCAACTTGTATGTCCTAACAGATACACAAAATCTTACTTCACAACAAATGTAAGTACATCTCGTTAAAGTACGCAGTTTATGTCATATAATTTTTGTGTGGAGTTAACAGTTTCCAAGATATTCTTTGTCATTGGGTTTATGTTTTTTTTTTCTCGTGATCATGCAAAGGGCATGGAATTTCATCAAAGCCATCACATAGTAGCAGGCACTTTAAAAAGCTGACTATTGTCTTACTGCTATATCTGCAAGAAATGTGCAAGTATGAATTGAAAGTTCATCTGGATTAGCAAGAAATAGATAGAAGCATAAGGTTTGTAAGGATTAGGAGAGAAAATCGTATGAGTGCAAACGTGTCATATTTTTAAACTTATTACTTTCTCTACTACGTATAGTAAGTTGGGGAAGTATTGTATTCCACCCGAAAATTCGATATCGAGCTTTCACCGGAAATACATGTTTTGAGACCCCTGAATCCAAAAAAAGCATTTTTGGAAACATGTCCGTGTGTGTGTCTGTGAACAGCATAACTCAGAAACGAACAGTCGGATAAGCACCAAACTTGGTATTTAGGTTCAGTTTCTTCCAGAGATGCGACCCGAAGGTTTTCAAGAAAATCCCCCCACCCCAGATTGCCCTTTACATGGAACATTTTTCGAAAATATTAATTTTCTCAAAAATGACTGACGATTTTGATTAAAATATCATATGTTTAAGATATTTTCATGACAAATAAAATGTATATCTTGAATTTTCTGGGAATGTCTCCAAAAGTATTCTTCATTGTGAACGACTTTTGCATAACTGGTAAACCATAAGAGATAGACAAAATGTCACAACACAAAAAAATGTATATCACGTTAAAATACACAATTTATGTCATATACATTTTTTTGTTGAGTGAACCATTTTCGAGGTATTGCTTGTTATTCCCTTAAATTTTTCAATACTTATTTTCTCAAATGGGAATTCGTTATTCATTTTTTTGTCTTGGATATGCAAAGAGTATTAATCGGTGGCAAAGGGAATGGTGCTGCACCTAGCAACCAGCTATTAAGAGATATGTATGTGCTTAAAGGCTACTGTATTTCTATATTGACCTTGCAAATACAAAATAAGGGGAACATGGTACGCCTTTGAAGCGATAGTCAAATATTTTTAGAACTGGTCGCTATGTGTAAAATGTAATTCTCTTTGCATGTCAAAAGATCGTTTCTGCAAATGTTTATCTCGATTAATATGAAATAGATGGAGAATATGAGTTTGTAAAAATAGTTTGTACAAGAGTAGAGAAAGTCATGTGAGTGTAACACATCAAATTTTTATTCTACTACTCCAAATTCGGTTATCAGCTCCTGTTGAAAAAGTCAGTTACTATCCTGGTTTATTTTCTAATTTTCGATACCGTCGGTATGCTTGCCAAAAATATGCAGAAGTGAGGAATGCAGTAGTGTTTTTATCAGAGACGGCACTATGTCCCAGTTCGCCGCGAGGTTGAGGTGTATAGAGTACTTGTGTTTATTGGTAGATACAAGATGTGGGCAGCGAAAATCAAGCGAGGGCTGGAGAGAATAGGGATGGGTAATATCTGGCTTGAAGGACTTGGAAATGGAGCGAATGTGTCAGAAAAGTACAGAAGTGGCTGAAAGATATAGATCGACAGCAGACTCCGTTACAGTGTAATCAGAAAGTACTATTAGCTTACAGTTGAAACAGAATGGGGTATAGAACAATATATTTTGTCCAGAAGTAGAGCCAGTAAGCAGGGGCTTGCTGGGCTTAGACTGGGATCATGGCGAGCGATTAAATTCATTAACAAAGAGAACATAAGCATCTGTCCCTGGTGCAGAGAGGTAGAAACTTAGATGGATATTCTGGCTCATTGTACCAAGATAGAACTGTTGAGGAGAAAGTATCCGCCAGGTTACAAGCTTGTTGGACCTTGCTGGTTGGGAGGGGGAAGCAAATGGTACATTTTTACAAAAGCTTATGGAGCTCAGATCGGAGTGTAAGGAAGAGGGTCAAGGGTGCGAGGGGGAGGGTTAGTGGCTTAGGGGCGGGTATTTGTTTGTTTTGTAAACAAAGCTTTTTCTCTTCTTCTTCTGTTTTGTTTGTGTGGTTTTTGTTGTTAGTTTATCTATTTCTTTGTTTCTTTTCTTGTAAATATCATTAACTTTAAAGTTCAGTGTGATAAATATAGTCTGAAACACATGGACTATAGTGTATTATATAAGCATGTACGGTCTGTGTGACCCGTTCCATGTAAGAGTTTGAACATTTAAAATGTTTAAGACCAATAAATACACCACTCTACTCTACTGGCAGATAAGGGCTCGCTGGTATAGATCAAGGTTTATACTGCTGTACGCTTGATTGTTTACAATATTACTTACAACACCATATACAGAACAGACAACTTACATACGAGCATTTATAATCTCTTCAAGTTAGCTACATGATTCTGATACAAACTGTATTCCGTTACAATATATAACAATTAGAAAAGTGAAATTCCTTTTGTTTCCATTAAAAATATACTTGTACTGCGGGAAAGCTCGCACAGTGGCATAGACAAACTAAACGCTATCCTCTATGTTATTAGAAACAAGCTGCATAGTGTTTATTTTACACGCTTCTGATTAGCCAGGAATCGTACGTTCGTTCTCCGAGACAGGTTCCCCTTTCCTTTCACAGTGGCTTTTGGCCTTCGTGACGTCACTATAAGTAAGCAAGAACCAACATAGGGCAGTGTCGTGGCAATACATGTGGAGGATCAGACACAGTGATTCAGGAATGAAGAATTAAATCTATAAGCATTTAATAACAACAATAATGATCTAGCGTAGTGGCACCTTGATTTAGAGATCGGCTCTCACACCGAGCAGGTAATCCGCTGCCAATAAGCCGCGAATCTGTTCCAAGCAATTTGATTTCTAGCGCAGACCATCAGCACTGTTTGAGGTTGGGTAGAGAGCGTCTGGGGGAGGTATCTCCGCACTGTATAACAGTTTGATACCACGCAAATTAATGCAACGACAAATTCTCTGTACACTACGAGGTAATGTGGCAACACTGTTCATAGAGGTCTGAATACATAAGGAGCGTTTGAGCGGCGATCATGTCTTATGAATCCACGTCTCTCTTCTCCGAGTCTCAGAAATAAGCATAAAAGTAAAGGTACGGAGGGGCACCCAAAAACCGGAGCACAGCGCTGCACGCAGGCCAGGCGGCCCCTTGTGCTTCTATCTTGATCCCCGGGAGGGAGGGAGGGAAGAGGGAGAGACCCCGAAGAGCGACCATATTCGGATGACGACGGATGCAAGCACAGACGGGGTCCGTAATGTTTCCAGATTGAACGCCTCCAACGCCGCCCGCGCCCACGGAGGTGCCCCCAAGGAGCTACGAGTCACCGCCCAGCTACAAGCTTCGCCTGCTCCTACAGCCCTGAAACAGATGACAAGGAACACTGTGGGCACAGAAATGGGGAGGCAGGAGAGTCGTGGTAGAAGATGAACCACTCCAGCATTCGCCTGCCGCGACGAAGAACCCGTAGGTCGCCGGGACCTCCGGAATGCGAGTCTCAGACGTTACCGCGGGCCACCTCACTCGGTGGGTCTCGCAAACTACACGACACGTACAGTACAAGTCTGCGGGAGGGGGTAATAGTGGATAAAACGTAAATGTCATCATGAATCACCTATGCCCATCGCGTTTAGCCGCCTCTCTCTCCTTGTACACATGAGAATTGCTTTCCTACATTTTAGTCTAGTATTGGAATTGACACTCACGAACTTGTGTATGTACGATCTTCGACCCCCTCCCATAAAATGGGTATATTATATAGGGTGGTTTATGAAGAACTGACACATTTATTTCTTTAATTGTTTCAAAACGAGTTATTCTAGCGACAACTTGTTATACCTGAAATGCAGAGGAATTTTTGGAGATTATTTACCTCTATAGCAAATGTTGAAAATGTCCTCCATCCTGCATAAGGCACAACTCAACACGTCGTTCCGTACTCTGTTGTCAATAGCTTGAATCTCCTGTGTAATGTTGTGCTTCAGATCGTCCAATGTGCGGCATAAACCCTGTCTTTTAAATAACCCCATAGAAAGAAGTCCAGCGATGTCAAACCCGGAGATATCGGTGGCCACACGTTCTTGGAAATTATCCGGTCGTCAAAGAAACGTTTCACTGGCCCAATAACGTGAGCTATTTAAATTCACATAGCCGGATAAATGGAACCATGCTTCATCTGTGAACCATGTGATGGACAATATGGCAGGATGAACGCCTGAAACCAACGACAATAATTCAGTCGTGTATCCTTATCTGGTTCCTGTAACTGATGGACAACCATAATCCTATACGGTTTTAGGCCTGCACTTTTCACAGCCCTATGACACATTGCGTAGCTGTACCCTGTCTCCTGCGACAAACGTGTTAATGATTTTTAGGGTGACTGATCCACTCATGCTCTTATGTCAACAACAACCGTGGGAAGCCTAGATGAACGAGTTTTGCCTTTTCACTCATCAGAGATCCAGTTGTTTACCAGTCCCAGTATTGTGTTTCTTTGGGTAGGATTCCGAACACCAAATTCTCTCTGGTATGCCCTTTGAGTAGCTGTAATTGAATTAGTAATCCAGTATTGCTTTACAAGGAAGAGTCGTTCATTTAATGTGTACTTCATTTTCACGTTGACTAGAAAAAAATCTCAAAAACAGTTGCCGACGATAAAACTAGCAATTACAAATAAAACATGAACATCTGCGCATCTAGTGACAGGCAATCGAAACTCCAGAACATTCTGCTTAATTTGGTGCTAAAACTGGGGAATTCAGTGAATTTCGAGAATAATTAAGGAATGAAATGTACCCTGTACAAAACCAGCAACTAAATTTAGGTTAAAAATTGCAAGTTTGTGTTTGAAAGACTTTAATGAGCATACTAAAATCAGATTTTTAAATCCTTATTTCTCCTTCCCCTCTCTCTCTCCCCCTCTCTGTTATATTAGTGATAGTTCTTTAGTTTCCCTACTACATGCTTACTGGAAGTAGACAAAGTGTTGCATCCCACACAAAAACTCCATACCCAGATTTCACCAGAAATACATCTTTTGAGGGTCCTTGAATCCAATATTGGCATTTTTAGAAACATGCCATATGCGTATGTGTGTGAACATAACTCAAAAACAAAATGTCGGACGAGTACCACACTTTTTATTTAAGTTCAGCATCTTCCAAGGTTGCAACACCAAGATTTTCAAAAAAAACTCCCACATCTCAAAATGCCTTTTACGTGAAAAACCTTTTGGCTACTTGTAATTTTCTCTGAAACGGCATCTGACGATTTTTCTGTGAATATTCTGTAAACTTACCTTTATTTGACTGAATTTTGTGTAACAAAGAAATCTTAAAAGAGAGGCAAAACCTTGTAGAGCTCATTAAATACACAATTTAAAGAACGTTTTCAAATATTCCAAGTTGCAAGTTTAGACCTTATGTAGGCGCCATCTGAAGTACATGCTTGAAAGTTTGTGATTCTTGTACCCTCCCCCCTTCATTTCGTTTCTTTTCGTCACAAGAGCTTGTTACCTCGAATAAACATTTTCCGCACGTTTAGAGTTTCTTGCTTAATTTAAAACTATTCCAAGGTAGAAACATATCGTAAGGCAGGGGAAAGAGTCACTTTTTACTAGTAATTATAGCTATACTGGATATATGTGAATTTGTTATAATACAGAAAATTGTGGGAATCATCACTTCAGATTTTTAAAGTGCTATCGCCATTCAGTTGTTTCTCGCGACGTTATGGGAAGAGTATATCTTGAATTTTCTGGGAATATAATGTGAAGTCCTCTTTTTTCTGAAAGATTTAGTGTAATTTTGAATAACCAGTAAAATATAAGATCACGAAAAATATGAATGGCCTTAAAACATTGTTTTTCTATAAAATAAATGTTTTTGTGGCATTAACCATTTCCGAGATACTCATTGTAATTGGTTTGAATCTTTCAAAACTTTTGTTAGTTTTACTTTCTCTACCACGTACGTATCTACCTAGTAACCTAAAAACTTGATACCGAGATTTCACCACAAATACATGTTTTGAGCTCTCCTCATTCTAAAAAAAAGCATTTTTATAAAAATGTTCAGTACCTTCCAAAGGTGCGACACGAAGGTTTTCAAGAAAATGTCATCCCCACATCCTAAACCACTACTTACATGGAACATGTTTCGAACTTTTTGATTTTGTGAAAAAATGCTTCTAGCTAATGCAACTAATAGTATACCTTAGATTTTCTGTGAACAGCTTGTAAGGTCCTCCTCATTCAGAAGGAAACTTATATAATCTTTTATAAGTGGTAAACGTGAAGCGACAGACAAAAACTACCACTCAAAGTATGTACGTCTCTTTAAAACACACCATTTACTTCAAATAAGTTTTTGTAGCATCAGCCACTTCCGAGATATTCGTTATTGATGGTTCGAATTGTTCATAAGATCCTGCCGATTTTCAGCTGTCTATCGCGATGTCATGGAAACAGTATGGAATTTTAAGGCCAGCATATAGCGTCCAGTTGTTAAACATTTGACTATCGCTGTTCTCTTTGTGTCTATAAGGAAGTGTGCAATGTAGCTGTTTCTGTAAAGGTTTATTTGGATTAAAATATAGTAGATAGGGAAATAAATTATAGTAAGTATAATTTGTAATCCCACTAACAAGTGACAGAGGCTGAGAAACTATGTGAAAGTATTTTTTCTTTGTTTGGTTATTTAAATGGCGTGGCACTTGGTGCTGCCGTAATGTTCCTCAAACACGGGCTGCTAGGGAACAAGAGAATGTGTTGGTGACCCTGTGATAAGCAATTCATCAAAGTCTCGTTGTCGTTCAGCACAGCAAACACAACACGAGCGAGTTGGCATACCAAAAACCAGAGGGCTTTTGTAAAGAGACCACGTCACAGTTTTGAACAGATGACCGGCTGCCATGGCAACAAAAGGGACACTGTTTACCCTTAGGACGTGATTTACGTCATTATTAATTAAAACTTTACTTTTTACTGTCCCCACTACGTACCTACAGAGGAAGTATTGTATTCCACCCAGAAATTCGATACCGGGATTTCAACAGAAATATACTTTTTGAGGCCCCCTAACCCAAAAAAGCACTTACAGAAAATCTACTGTTGTGTGGCTGTCTGTCTTTCTGTGAGCAAATAACTCAAAAAGAAAAATCAAATAAATGCAAGACTTGGTATTTAAGTTCAGAATTACATTACAAAATCCCCCGCCGTAAACTTACCTTTACATGGAACATTTTTTGACATATTTTATTGCTTTCTCTACTGCATATAGTAAGTGGGGGAAGTAAGGCATTTCAACCAAAATTTCGATATCGAGATTTCACCCGAAACACGTATTTTGAGGCATCCTGTATCCAAAATATATATATATATATATATATATATATATATATATATATTTTTAGAAAAAGGTCCATGTGTTAGTCTGTGTGGCTGTGAACAGCATACCTCAAAAACGAAAGTCGGATAAATACCAAACTTTATATTTAGATTCACTGTCTTTCAAAGATGCGACACGAAGATTTTCAAAAGCATCCCCAACCCCAAACCACCCGGTACTTTCTCAAGAATAGCTCTAACTATTTAATCAAAATGCCGTATATCTAAAACACTTACGTGACAAATGTGATGTCTATCTTCAATTTTCTGAGAACAGCCTCTGAAGTGTTGTTCAGTTGGAAGGAACTTGGTAAAGCAGACGGAAACAGAAATTAACATCTTGGCAGTGGAAATGGACGGAATAGTGCTAGAGTATCAAGGATGGAATTGAAGAGGTGAGACAGATAATGGATATGGAGGTAACGGTGGTGGAGAGAATTGAAAGGCGGGGTCTTCAATTGTATGGGCATGTGAAAAGAAAGAAGGATGATAGGTGGCCCAAAACCTTTTTAGAATGCTCACCTCGTGGAAAAAGAAAGCGAGGTAGACCAAGAGCAACCTGGAGAGTAAAAAAAGAAAGGTAAACCATAAGAAACAGACAAAAACGCAATGAAGAAAAACCGCAGATCTGTTAAAAATATGTAGGGTCTTTCAACAAGAGTGCCCTATCTTTGAACTTAAATAAAACACGTTCTATAAATGACCGAGGTTTATTTCTTTTTTATTTTGGAACATAATTAATGTCATTACGTGTGGAAGAGAACATCAGTTAAGTGACCGCCGCGACTTCGTTGGGTTGCGCGTATACGGTTGACCCAATTTTCAATGATAGAAGAACGTAAATTGGGTCCAACTTCACGAATAACACCCGTTATGTTATTCATAAGATCATTTACTGTTTCTGGCTTGTTGACGTAAACTCGAGATTTGACATAACCCCACAAGAAGTAATCCAACGGCGTTAAATCACATGATCTCGGGGCCAGTTAACATCACCACCACGGGAAATGATGAAACCTCTGAACTTCTCCTTCAAAAGGTCGATTGTTTCGAAAGCAGTATGACATGTGGCACCATCTTGCTGGAACCAGATGTTTCTGAGATCCATACCATCCAATTGAGGCAAAAAATAGTCCCTTATAAGAGCCCGGTATCTTTCTCCATTGACAGTTAGAGCTTCTCCATCTTCATCTTGGAAAAAATATGGACCAATGATTCCACCATACCAAAATCCACACCACACAGTAACCTTTTGGGGATGAAGTGGTCGTTCTTGAATCTGCATTGGATTTTGGTTGCTCCAATAGCGGCAATTTTGTTTGTTGACACAACCATCCATCCAAAAGGGGGCTTCGTCGCTGAAGATGATTTTTCGACAAAAATCCGGGTCAGCTTCCAATTGCTCCATAGCCCAGTCAGCGAATACGGCGCAATCTATGGTCGTTGGGCTTTAGTTCTTGAGTTAACATCATTTTGTAAGCCTTAAACGTAAAGTCTAGATGCACAATTCTCCAAGGTGTGGTCGGCGAAAGCCCCAATTTTTGCGCTAGTCAAGCAATTGATTTGTTTCCGTTCTCGCGTACACTGTCACGAACGGCGTCTATGTTTTCGTTGGAGCGCTTATGTCGATTACGTACAGGCGTTCTTTGATCGCTGACAGAACCACTTCTTTCAAATTTATCGATCAAACGCCGAATTCTTCTCTCGCAGGGACGATTATGCACACCGTAAACTTCACGCAATACACGGAAGGTTTGGCGAACAGATGATCCATTTTGACAATACATTTTCACAATTTCTACGCGTTGCTGAATGCTGTAACGTTCCATGACTATTTGTCAATAACAACTGCAAGCACATGAAAAAAATGACTGCTGTAACTCAATAATAACGACAGCTATCACATGTTAAAGATAGGACACTCTTGTTGAAAGACCCTTTACAAGTTATTTTAAATAATACGTTATTATTGGTTTTGAATTTTTGAACACCCTGTCATTTTTGAAAGTGTTCTCGCTATTCAGTTGTTAGTTCCAATGTCATGGAATTAGTACAAGTTTCAAGGCCTGCATATACCGACTGACTTTTAAACATCTGGCTATCAATTCGCCTTACTCTATCTTCTAACTACAACGAAATATGCAATGAAATGTTTCTGTAAAGATTTAAGTAGATTAACAAGCTTTCGTAAGAATAGTTGTAAAAGCTATAGGTGTAAAAAAATTCTGTTGTGTTGTATTCACATGAAGTTTTCTACCTTCTCTCACTTATTACTGGTATGCAAATTATTGTTACTAAGGTTTATTTTCCTATGTACTACATTTTAATCCAAATAAACCTTTACAGAAACAGCTACATTACACATTTCGTAATAGATACAAACAGAACAGCGATAGTCAAATGTTTAACAACTGGACGCTATATGCTGGCCTTAAAATTCCAACTGTTTCCATGACATCGCGAGAAACAACTGAATGTTGACAGGACTTTAAAAGAATGGATAAGTATTTAGCAATTCGAATCATTAGTAACATATACCTTGGAAATAGTTGTGCCACAAAAAAGTTATTTTAAATATTTTGTGTGTTTTAAAGAGATGGACATTTTTTTGTGTAGAATGTATTCATCTATTTCTTAACGTTTACGTGATTAAACCTATAAATTTCCTTCCAAATGAACGCCACTTCACAAATTATTTCCAGGAAATTCAAGATATGCATTTTATGTTCATGTAAATATCTTTAATATATGCTATTTTAATCAAAATCTTAGAGCCATTTGCAGAAAATAAAAATATATTGCATGTAAAGGGTAGTTGCAGCGGGGGATTTCCTTGATAATCCTCGTGTAGCATCTTTGGAAGGAGCGAGTATTGAAATAATTTCATATTTACAGGTCAGTTTGCTTTAGAGTTATGTTTCACGGACTCACGCACACCCGCAGACCTTTTCCTGAAAATGTGATTTTTTGGATTCAGAGGGCCTCAAAACGTGAAACCTCGGTAAAGAATTTTTGGATGCAATACAATACCTCTTCTACTTACAAGGCGCATCCAGAAAATAAGTTTCCCGATTTTGTTTCCTTTAAGGTAAACGTATTGCGCATGCGTAACAGATCTATGACGTACCAATCATATGCCGGCTGGACAGGTCCGCCCTGGTGCCAGTAGTGTGGCAGCAGTGGCGGCTCTTATTCGTTCTCCCGGCGCTTGTGAGGTTCGGTCAGTGATAAGTTCCTTACTGCACAAAACACAGTGTGGATCGAAATTCATCGTGAGGTCTGCGGGCCGAGCAAACACATGGTGCCTCGCTAGTATAAGAGCTGTATCCATGATGAAGAGCGCAGTGGGTGCGACCGTCCCTCATCAGAGATGACCTTGGCTGCAGCGCACCCTGGAGAACCGTCGCTTCACGATTACGGAGTTCAGCAGCCACTTTCCGCAGATATCGCGATCCTTGTTGCTTGAAATTGTCACTAAGCAACTGCTGTTCAGGAAATTGTGTGCCAGGTGGGTACCGAAAAACCTGACACCCGAGCACGAAACGAAGCGCTTAAGAGCAGCACTGACATTTCTACAGCGGTATCATGATGACGGCAAAGAGTTCCGTGACGTGAATTTCGCACTTTACCCCGGAAACTAAGCAGTAGTCAGTGCATTGGTGTCATAGTAGATCTCCGGTCAAGACGAAATGCAAACAGACTGTGTCTGTGCAGAAAGTGATGTGCATGGTGTTCTGGGACAGGAAGGGCATTGGTGTCAGTAGATCTCCGGTCAAGACGAAATGCAAACAGACTGTGTCTGTGCAGAGAGTGATGTGCATGGTGTTCTGGGACAGGAAGGGCATTGGTGTCATAGTAGATCCCCGGTCAAGACGAGTCTGTGCAGAGAGTGATGTGCACGGTGTTCTGGGACAGGAAGGACATTGGTGTCATAGTAGATCCCCGGTCAAGACGAGTCTGTGCAGAGAGTGATGTGCATGGTGTTCTGGGACAGGAAGGGCATTGGTGTCAAAGTAGATCTCCGGTCAAGACGAAATGCAAACAGACTGTGTCTGTGCAGAAAGTGATGTGCATGGTGTTCTGGGACAGGAAGGGCATTGGTGTCAAAGTAGATCTCCGGTCAAGACGAAATGCAAACAGACTGTGTCTGTGCAGAAAGTGATGTGCACGGTGTTCTGGGACAGGAAGGGCATTGGTGTCATAGTAGATCTCCGGTCAAGACGAGTCTGTGCAGAAAGTGATGTGCATGGTGTTCTGGGACAGGAAGGGCATTGGTGTCATAGTAGATCTCCGGTCAAGACGAAATGCAAACAGACTGTGTCTGTGCAGAAAGTGATGTGCACGGTGTTCTGGGACAGGAAGGGCATTGGTGTCAAAGTAGATCTCCGGTCAAGACGAAATGCAAACAGACTGTGTCTGTGCAGAAAGTGATGTGCACGGTGTTCTGGGACAGGAAGGGCATTGGTGTCATAGTAGATCTCCGGTCAAGACGAAATGCAAACAGACTGTGTCTGTGCAGAAAGTGATGTGCACGGTGTTCTGGGACAGGAAGGGCATTGGTGTCATAGTAGATCTCCGGTCAAGACGAGTCTGTGCAGAGAGTGATGTGCACGGTGTTCTGGGACAGGAAGGGCATTGGTGTCATAGTAGATCTCCGGTCAAGACGAGTCTGTGCAGAGAGTGATGTGCACGGTGTTCTGGGACAGGAAGGGCATTGGTGTCATAGTAGATCTCCGGTCAAGACGAAATGCAAACAGACTGTGTCTGTGCAGAAAGTGATGTGCACGGTGTTCTGGGACAGGAAGGGCATTGGTGTCAT
Organism: Deroplatys truncata; assembly: GCA_030765065.1. Taxonomy (NCBI): domain Eukaryota; kingdom Metazoa; phylum Arthropoda; class Insecta; order Mantodea; family Mantidae; genus Deroplatys; species Deroplatys truncata. Next base: position 304,853,727 of record CM060981.1, on the reverse strand, counting down.
AGTAGATCTCCGGTCAAGACGAGTCTGTGCAGAGAGTGATGTGCACGGTGTTCTGGGACAGGAAGGGCATTGGTGTCATAGTAGATCTCCGGTCAAGACGAAATGCAAACAGACTGTGTCTGTGCAGAAAGTGATGTGCACGGTGTTCTGGGACAGGAAGGGCATTGGTGTCATAGTAGATCTCCGGTCAAGACGAAATGCAAACAGACTGTGTCTGTGCAGAAAGTGATGTGCACGGTGTTCTGGGACAGGAAGGGCATTGGTGTCATAGTAGATCTCCGGTCAAGACGAGTCTGTGCAGAGAGTGATGTGCACGGTGTTCTGGGACAGGAAGGGCATTGGTGTCATAGTAGATCTCCGGTCAAGACGAAATGCAAACAGACTGTGTCTGTGCAGAAAGTGATGTGCACGGTGTTCTGGGACAGGAAGGGCATTGGTGTCATAGTAGATCTCCGGTCAAGACGAGTCTGTGCAGAAAGTGATGTGCACGGTGTTCTGGGACAGGAAGGGCATTGGTGTCATAGTAGATCTCCGGTCAAGACGAGTCTGTGCAGAGAGTGATGTGCACGGTGTTCTGGGACAGGAAGGGCATTGGTGTCATAGTAGATCTCCGGTCAAGACGAGTCTGTGCAGAGAGTGATGTGCACGGTGTTCTGGGACAGGAAGGGCATTGGTGTCATAGTAGATCTCCGGTCAAGACGAGTCTGTGCAGAGAGTGATGTGCACGGTGTTCTGGGACAGGAAGGGCATTGGTGTCATAGTAGATCCCCGGTCAAGACGAGTCTGTGCAGAGAGTGATGTGCACGGTGTTCTGGGACAGGAAGGGCATTGGTGTCATAGTAGATCTCCGGTCAAGACGAAATGCAAACAGACTGTGTCTGTGCAGAAAGTGATGTGCACGGTGTTCTGGGACAGGAAGGGCATTGGTGTCATAGTAGATCTCCGGTCAAGACGAAATGCAAACAGACTGTGTCTGTGCAGAGAGTGATGTGCACGGTGTTCTGGGACAGGAAGGGCATTGGTGTCATAGTAGATCTCCGGTCAAGATGAAATGCAAACAGACTGTGTCTGTGCAGAGAGTGATGTGCATGGTGTTCTGGGACAGGAAGGGCATTCTGCTCAGAGATGAAACAGTGAACGCTGACTGTTACTGTGCAACACTGCGACGTGCCATTCAAAACAAGAGACGTGGAATGCTTACTGCAGGTGTTGTGCTGCTCCATGACAATGCTCGTCCACATACGGCTCGGAGGATAGCAACTGTTCTGCAGGAGTTCGGCTGGGAACTGTTTGATCATCCACCATAGAGGCCTTATCTTGTTCCCAGCGATTTCCATCTTTTCTTGCACCTCAAGAAATCCCTGTGACAACGACGAAGAACTGAAGACGACGTCACATGCTGGTTCCATTGGCAGGCGGCAGACTTCTACAGGAATACAAAAGTTGATCCTACGATATGACAAGTGTCTCAATTCTTGTGGTTTCCATGTTGAAAAACAGCTCAAACATTGCTGCACGTCTTGCCAATAAAGTTTTTCGTGTAACTATGTTTCTTTTTTCTTTCTTAATATGGAGACTTACTTTCTGGATGCCCCTCGTACTTATAGGTAAGGTAAAAAACAGAAAATATATGTCTACTTTTGGCCGTACTTTACCGTTTCAGTGCAGCACGCCCTACTTTTAGACCACAAGTGCCCCACCTCAAACTACTTAACCAGTCATGAAACAGTTCCACTCAATTGAATGCCAACTTGTAGCACAATATTGCTTATAGTATTTCATACACGGAGAAGGGTCTTAAATGAAGTTTTGTATTAGCAAAGCATTACCACTTCAATAATCTTAAAAATCTGTAAGTATTCTGATTTTCCCACCATAAGAAACTGTTATTTCACTGACAACAATTTTCAAGACACTTCTGTTAATAGTGTAGCTATCAGTACAAGGTGTGCAGCGTTGTAGGTCAACACATGGCGACCTGGTTTTCAAACATCACACTGTCGATTCGGTTTCCTCTACCGCCCTTGTACCTGCATGAAAACATGTTCTAAAAGTTATACAAAATAAACAGTAATGGGTAGAGAAAGTCATTTGAGTGTGACATCCTATTTTTACTTTCTCTACCACGTACACAGTAGGTAGAGAACATATTGCATTCCAACCAAAAATTGTATACCAAATTTTCGCCGAAAATACATGTTTTTAGGACCCTAAATCCAAATAAAGTATTCTTTTTAGAAAATAAATCCGTGTGTGACTGATTCTGTGAACAGTATAACTCCAAAACCAAAAGTCGATAAACACTAAACTTAGTTTTTAGCTTCAACATCTTCCAAAGATGCGACACAAGGATTTTCAAAAAGATCCACCGATCCTTTACATGAAAGATTTTCCGAACTTTTTTATTTTCTAAAATATGGCTCTAAGAATACTGATTAAAATAGCATATATTAATTATATTTAAAATGGTAAATAGAATGCATATATTGAATTTTCTGAGAATAGCTTGTGAAGTCCTTTTCATCCGAAGTAATCTTACATAAAGTTGTATAAGTGTTAAACATTAAGCGATAAACGAAAACGCACTACAATAAACGCAAATCTCTTCAAAACACACAATTTATTTCAATTTTAGCCAGTAATTTCAGAGCTTCCGTTATTAATGTTTCGATTTGTCCAATACTTGTGTAATTTTTAAGTCCTGTCGATATTCAGTTGTTTCTCGCGATTGCATGGAAAGAGTATGGAATTTGAGACCAGAGTTTAGCGTCCAGTTCTTAAACATTTGAACTATCGCTGGTCCCTTTGTGTATATATAACGAAGTGCGTAATGTAACTATTTGTGCAAAAGTTTATCTGGATTAAAATTAAGTAGAAAAGTAGAAAAATAAGTTTTCGTAACAATAAGTACCCGCTAATAAACGACACAGGGTAGAATGCAAAATATCTTATTCTTATATTTTATCCTAGCCCAGGTGTATTACTACCTGTGTTGATCTGATAGGGTAGAGAAGGACCTCAAAAGCAGGTTGAATAATGAAGCTAATGTATTATTTATCTTGTGTTTCCAGATGTTCACGTATGAAGATCTACATCAAGTGACTTTCTCTGTGTACCTGGAACGTCGTCTTATTAGGTACCTGCAAATCTTCAGAACTGCTTTGACTCAGCTCTATTACGACAGGAACAGTCTCAGCCGGCGTCTGCGCAATTTTGGGCAGTCAATTTTTGGCTTCACGCCTACAGTAAAGCAGATAGATCGACCTCCACCACTCCCGGTAGACTGTGTTCTGAAGGGAATGGGTCTTATCGTGGCAGTTCAAGAGCGTCGGTCAAGTTTCTACATCTACTTTCTTCAACCACAACATTCTCATTTACTGCGTATCCATCATCAACATTTTGACTCGGAGCATGCGGATATAGCCGTATTCATCCGCGGTCCTCACGGAGACTATGGTGAAGTAATAATCCAGCACTTGAGTCCTTGTAAATCTAGCACCTATAAGTCTCTCAACTTCAGTGCCACTAAGTCCGCCTGTAACATACCAATCAACTACCGTCTTACTGCCAGGTATATCCGCATTAACTATATGCCTCAGAATCCTGGAACTCACGAGTTGGCTATTCTGAGGCGAGGGTATCACTTGCCGGGATCGCCGTTTCTTGTAACAGTAGACATGAGAAACCAGTATGCAACTCCCCAAACGTATGCGTTCTCTGACGATGAAGAGTGCTCCAAAAATAAGGCCAATAGAAGAAGGTTGAAGGTGATGTTTCGTGTAGTTGATTTTGTCACTGAGAAGATGCTCCTGACTGAAGATGGAAGACTCGAGAAGTTGCCTGTGCTTGTGTCGGAGAGAATCCTGGCATACAGGACATCACAAACCTCCTCAGAGAGAACCTGCAGTAGTCCTGATTCAATTGACAGTGGTGATGAGCAAATACGGCGACTGAAAGATCATGAACAACCTAGCAAAACAAGTCCAACAAAGAAACCTAAGATCGGTAAGGATTACAAAAATTTGTTGAGGGGCAGGTGGAGAAAGGTGATGTTACTCTGCAGATTCTTCGCAAAACAAAGCTCTGACCACAGAAGACTCCAAATTCTTAGAGCTGCAGGGCATATTTTTGACGGAAGGCCTGTGAGACTAACAGAAAGTACCTTGAAGTTAATAGAAGAAGCCGTTAGTGCAATTCCAAATGAAAAAGAGGAAATCACTTGTCAAACTCCAATAGATGAAATAAGCAATGGCTCTAGTACATTCGAAAGCGATGTAAATATTGAAACAGGGTCATCACAACATGAAACCTGTAATACTTTTACCAACAATGGTAAAGAGATTTGCAATGAAACATCAAAGCCAGAAGTATCATCCTTGGAGGCTTCAAGTGGAGCTCTCGAAATGTCCAAAACTCCAAATTCTGAAAATACAACACAAGATCAATCAATGGAAGGTTTGCGGGAGCTTTACAAATCGAAGAGTAATGTGGGATTGAATTTAATCACGCATTTGGAAGACGAAAAAGACAAAGGTGCAATAACTACAAGAAGGATTGCGTATTCTCAGTACAGAAAAGATGCTGCTTTAATTATTGGAAAAGTGGCTGCAACTGAACTTGAAGAAATGAAAACTGCAGTACCTATTATAGACTCTATATCAGATGAATATATTTGTGGAGGTCAGAGCTCAAACACTGCTAGAAACGAACAAACCAATGAAACTCTAAATAAAATGGATTCAGCAAAATACCTGAGTATTAAAACTGAAAAACAAAGCTTACAAGATGCAAATGATAAGTCGAATACGATTTCTCAGATTCCAGATGTAACCCAGGTAACTAACAAAGAAGTTGACTTAACAATATATGCGTTAGAACTAGAACTGAATATGTTTTCCAGTAAAGGAAGAGGAGATTCTAAAGTAAGTGAGCATTTAGAAAATACTAAACATGTCGCACAACCACAAAGTAAATCTAGAGAGAAAGAGGGAACAGGTAACCTAGCCAGTATTTGTTATGAGTATAATGCATACGATTTTGATCAGCTTTACACAGAAATTAGCCAGCAAGATAAGGATAGCAGAAGCGAAACACTTTCTTCTACCGATATAACAAAGCATAGGCTAACACCGGATAGAGAACATAGCCCACAATGCAGAGATTCTAACGCAGCCCTAGAAAGTATTAGTGATGCAAAGACTAGAGAGTTTTATATCTGTAAGGACATCGCGTTGCCACTTAGTGAATTCCCAAATGAAAACATGAATGAAACCAACATTGAAGAACGCTGCCATGTTGTACCAAACAATGAAACTAAAGAATGTGTGACCGAAAGGGATATAAACACACCAAAGGAAAAAGAAAGTGTCTTACAAAAACACCCGAAGATACAAACAGAATGTCCTTCAGCTGCTGTACAAGCAATGATACTAAAGTTTGAAAATTTGCAGAAGGTGACCAGCAGAGATTTAGCAAAAGAACAGGCAGATATGGACATTGCATCACAAGCGCTTTCAGTGGACAACAAAGAACTGCAAGATACTCTATCTAATGAAGGAAAAATACCCGGTGGTGAGGATGACGTTAAGACAAAAGAAAATAAGAAACCCCCAATTAAAACGACGAAGGACGTCCATCAGTCTAATACCCAAGCTGTTGATCAACAATTTGAGAAGCAAACTGGAAACGCAACACCACCAGATCTTGAAAAGAAAACTACGAAAAAGCAAAAGGATAAATCCAATTCCGCCTATCTAAATGCAATAGAAAATGAAGAAACGGAAAACGAAACTCTGAAGTGTAACTTTCCTGCACAGTTGACCGCTAACATTTCGTGCAAGGGAACTGGAGAAGCAAGATATAAAGTTCTTGAGGACTCTCAATTGGGACATGATCAGCATTCAGAACGCCAAGAAAAACGTTGCAAGGCAGTGCTTGCTGAATCAGGAAATGCAGCATTATCTTCTTCGTCTAATGAGTATGCGCCAGATTACAACAGTGTGAGAAATGCCACAACATTCTCAGAAGGACATGCTGTCCCTACATCATCACTAAACGGTGGAGATAAATCACCTGGCAATGAAATTCAGCTCAGTCAAGAAAAGGTTGAATCACATGATTCTCTCAAACACACGCCAGTTACAAATGTAATTGAAGATAAGAGCGAACATCAGAATGATGGGCACCTGTTGGAAAGGGCTCTTGAGCAACTGAGTACCAAGACTCCCAACAATTTCTTAATAAATATCTCTAACACCATTCCCAGCCCACTACTTTGTAACCTCCCGGAAGCCAACACATCCGAAAGACAATTTCAACCGAATGATTTAGGAATTGCGTCTCCTCCGCATCTTGCCTCAGTTACTAAGAAAAGTTCCGAGGTATTAAAAGAACTGGATGCTGAAACCTCAGCATCTTCTGCTGCTAAAACGCTGAAAAGAGATCTAGTTATTCAGAAAACAGAGATGGGAAATATTTCGGTCACTGAAGAAATGCTAAAAGCATATACACAAGATAAAGAAGTTATTTCCTTGTCCTCGCGGTCTGCTCCTATGGCTCAAATCCTAAAATGTATACAAGAAACGGACAGTGAATCTTCAAAGTCTACACATTCTAATGAGGATTTGGAAGAAAATTTGACACTTCTGATAGGTTCATCTGCAACTATAACAGACGATCTGAAGGACGGGGTGCAAACGTTGAAAGAAGAAAGTCTGACACACCCCATGAAACCCTTTACAAAACTCACAGAAAGCAAGACGTTGTTGAGAAGAGTAAATAATGAACCAATAAGCATTGGTACAGAAAATCACCTTATGCCAAGGCAGATAGAAAACAACATTTGTCTATCTCGACCTGCTAAAGCTGCCAGAGAAGTTTTAGATCTCAAAGAATCACTACATACACCCGCTTCTCAAGTTACAGAAGACCAAAATGAACTATGTACTGAATCTTTGGAACCCACGTCAGAGCTGAACAGAAATCGTGTCGAACCTCTGGACTGCACACCTAGGTCCAGACAGACTAAAATTGTAGAACTAAAGCTTGCGACAGATGAAGTAGACAAGTCTTTAGTGCAGACTTCAGCGATTCCAAACGCTGAAGAAGAACAAGAAAACGCTTCATCGTTGTTGTCCCTCTATGCTGCGAATCAGCAAAGTATTGCGCATGTAAATATACCACATAGTCAATTTTCAACATCGGTATTCACTGTAGACGTTCCAGAAATAACGGAGAAATTTCCTCAAGTATCTACATTAGTACCTCTTTTCACAGAGTCGGATACTTTCACGTTATCGTCTGAACTCGCTAACGTGAAGCACGGCGAAACATCATTTCCCACAAATGAAGAAACTGTGGCAGCTTTGAAAGATTCTGATTTAGCGCATTGCACACAAATATCTTCTACTGGTGTAAAAGGAAATCTGGAAGAAGACGCTTTTGAAGCTTCGATGTATAGTACCACTGACATCATTAAAGAAAATGAATCTTTTTCTTCTACTTCTTCCATATTACCTAATAACTCTGCAGTAGAGAACATTCCTGATATTACGACAGTTCCTTATGTTAGAAACATTCAAGACCTCTTACCTGTTCAGGAAACAATGTTTTCTTCAGCTGTTGGTAACAGTTCCATTTTTTGTAAAGGCTCGGTTTCTGATCCAAAACAGTGTGTGTGTATTGATTCCTGTAAAGAAAGCAAACTCGTTTTAAAAGAGAAAGACTGTAATGCCACAATTCCCACCACAACTGACAATGTTGTACACCAAATTCCATCAGTTGCTGCGGAATTTATAAGTTCTGTGAGTCTCATAGCTACAGATGATGAACAAGCAGCAATTATTTTGAACAAATTAAATGCCACTACTCAATTTTCCACTACCACTTTCGAAAAAGAAGAAAAACATGTACTCTTGGATCATGAAAATTCAGCGTCCATCTTGTCTGATCTGACACTCACTGAAGAAAATGACTTGCCTTTATATGAAACGAATCCTGAGTCTTCGCTCTCTGAAATTGTTCCTGTTCAGGATGACAAAATATATATTGAGCCTCTAATATGGACGTCTGCTTTCACTGTAAACGACAACTCGGTCGTCTCAGAGAATGCATTTGCTACTGTTGTAGAGGAAAGCCAAGCTGTTCTAAGCGTAATGGAGATTGAAACTTCAACGCCCTTGTCAGTCACACTAGTTGAGCAAAGTCCTCTTACTCTCGATGCTAATATCGATATTTCGACGTCAACAACCGCTATCAATGCAAAGACAAATGCAGTCGTAGAGAACGACGACATTCTGTTCTTAAAGGACACCTCAACGTTTAAGGACATAGAAGCTGTGGTCGGTACCGAAGGCTTGGATTTAAAAGGTGAAACGAAGATTACTCCAGTATTTTTACCCTTTGGAATGGCTGAAGAAAACGGCGTTTTTTTAAAAGAAATGGAAGCTGGACATTCAATACCTACTTGCATTGATGTTAAGGAAAAAGGAATTGCTGAAGAAAAAATTAATATTGACTCGTTGATATCAGCGGAACCTGACGTTGGCGATGAGGTTCTAAAAAGCGCGTACACAGACCCGTTTGTGACTGCATGCAGTAATAATGTTGAGGAAAGCGGAAATGATGACAGCTTGTCTCTATTCTTTGACGCTATTGAAGCGCCTTCCAAAGACTTAGGTACTGTAATTGAGACTAGTGAAACGCCAATCTTTTATAAAGAAGAAAGTATTACAACTTTGGCTGGTGAAGAAAGCCAAATATCTCCGAAGGAGATGTGCATGTGGCGTCCGTCATCCGCTGCAGATGACAAAGTTGAAGAAACAGCACATAAAGAAGATTCATTATTTGTATCACGCGAAGAAAGGTCTTTGCTTATTAACAAGATGGACAATGAATCTCTAACACGTTTAACTCGTCCCTGCGTGCAAGAAGGCGCAGCTGTAGAGAAAAAAGCAGCTACAGAATTAGGAGAAATTTCAGCTCTGAAACAAGCAAAGGACACTGCTGTCGAAGTGTATCCCACGCAACCAGTACCTTTAACAAGAAACCTTCTAACATACAACTTTACGAATAACATCGATGAAAACAGCGGTATTAATAGAGAGTCTCATAACTGTGAACCATCCCCACCCACTGATAGTGTTGAACAAAGTGAAATGGTTTTCGGTGAAACATATTTTGAAGATTCTGTACTGATACTTCAAGAAAATATTAATATCGCAAAGGAAACTAGCTCCGTCTTAGGAGATATTTTACAAATAGATGTGCACAATAACGCTGTGGAGGAAAAGGCGTCGACCTTGAGTGAAGCGAACATTGAAGTGTCAAGAGATTTATTTTCAGATTATGCCGAGCATCCTAATGCACCCTCAGAAGCGACGAGATCACATTCCAGCAGTTCTGCAGACGTTGATAAGAATGTGGATACTGATGATTCTGGGCAGGATCTCTTGGACAGACAGATACATAATGCGAAAGACATATCAGATAGGGCATCCCAAGCAGAAAGATTCGAATCGCAAAATGAAGTGTACTTTCGCTCGTGCAGGGACGCTTCCCAAGATAGACAAAGAGTTAAGAAAGTAAGTGTAGATCCTCGTGAAAGCAACAATCCATCAAAGCTAGGACAAACGCCTGATATTATTGCTTCAGAACACAGCATTGCACTAGTAAGCGATACTAAATTTGAAGCAAACCTCAAATCCAAATTTAATTCTGATGATTTCGGGAGCAGAAGATCGGATGAACAGCCGAAATCTTCAGAATTTTCACTGAATGACGAAATTCATAAATATGAACTCGTGGATGTTATGCGCTTATCAGACGATGATAATCTTAAAGATTTTTCATCCGCGATTTTGGCTACCTGCAACACACCTGACACGGTTAGTTCAATGCATTCGCCTTTGGATTTTCGTTGTCCTGAAGAAACCAATAAATGTGCAGACTCGCTTTACTTTTTGCAAGACGTAAACCTGTCTAGCTCAACAGCTTGTTTGGAGAATGCTATGATTGCACAAGAAATAACTCTTGAACCTTATGCCACATTACATCAGTCATCTGAATACGAGGAAGAAATCGGAACTGCAAAGGACGAAGCACGTCATCGCAATGTAACAGATCCATTTGAAAAGCATACTCCAAAACCGGCACCAAATCCAGAAGATAAACTTGCATACAATCCATGGACTACTCCTTTAATCTGTTCAGCTGCGGGTTACGCTCCTATACCACGAAAAGAGCTCGAAGTAATTGAAGAACAAATAGCTTATAATCCATGGTCAACTGCTGTAGTAGACGAGAAACACATACTTGGTTTCGAAAATCAAATATGTGACTCAATACGAACCCCCTTACTGAATGATATACATAATATTTCTTTTACTGTGCAGTGTCAAGAAAGCTGTAACCAAGTCTTGGAAACTGAAAGTTTGATTTCTGGAGCGCATTTGGAAATACTGACAGCAACTGATAATGCCGTAGCTGAAAACATATATAAAGGATCAGCTGTGCGTGCAGAAGATATAAATATACAACCATATGGTTCACGAACATGCAATACTATTTCCTCGGAGGCTTTGGAAGAAAATAATAATGTAGTATGCAAGGAACAGCACTGTTGGTTGAGCCCCTCAACAACCATCCAGACAGCTATCGAAACGGCTTCAAAAATAGGCAAAACTGAGTATGAAGTACAAAATGCAGCACCAGAAGACTGTTACAAAATGAAACCGGGAGAAGAGAGTGGATATACATCAGAGTTACTCGTATTTAGTTCAACACCAGAGGAGTTTTTTAACCAAGAATTTATCAGAGATTCGGATGAGTTACACTATAAACAACAGAGTAAGGATTCAATATTCTTGTATGAGGGGAACCTTGGTGAAAATAAATCTGTAGAATACAACACTTCTAGATCTGACCACAAATTTCAAGGTACAGGCAGTGACAAGGACAAAAGTAACAATGTTTTATTTTCCGAAAGCCTAGCGAAGGAAAACAAAGATGGAACTCAAAAAATACACACGGATGTTTTCTCTCTTGATGAAGCTTCGACAGAAGAACCAGTCCAAGGAATTGATAGCAAAGTTGAGTTAGACTTACCAGATACTAAAACACAAGACCAGGGGGCTTCAACTAACAACAGCTTCGAGCAAGGAGCTAGTGCAGGAAAACTCGCCAGGAATTGTTCTGAAGGCGATTGTTTAATAACGGGTAAAGTGCTAGAAAATATCCCAAAGATTAATTCGAATTCTAAAGCTAAAAGAAGGGCTTATTTCGACGAGGAGCAAACAAGTAACGGAAATAATACATCTGCCGAGTTTTTTATAGGAGTAAACGAGCCTTATGTAAAACAAAATCCAGAAATTTCAGCAGAAGGATGCTTAGAACCTATTAGAAATGTCAGTGATACCCCAGAGAAGACCAGTCACGATACACAGAAATGTTTCACAGAGGAGGACGTTCTTGGAATGGAATTCTCCACGAATTTGGATGAACATATAAACGGAATCATCCCTCACAAAGACCAAGCAGCTAGCGTTATCGCTACAGAAGCTTTTTCGTGTGACAGAGATAATTTAGTTAAAGGAAATGTTTTGTCACTACCTGTATCAACCTCAAAAGCCTCTTTGGGCACAAATATTCCACCAATTGGAAACGGAAAGATCGACAAAGATTGTTCTGGAGACAAACTGCCCCCTTTTAAGGATGTGAAGATCATAGTCATTCCTCCCTCTCCAATAACGTATTTTGTTTCTCCTCCAATAAATGAAGACTTAATGGGAAACATGGTAGATCGTCCTTCCGAGTCTGAAAACAGTACAAAGAAAGCCTCTAAATACAATGTAAATAACTCGATTGAAAAACACTGTACTACACAGCAAGCTAGGTGTCTGAAAGAGAGTCAATACTGGACTAATTGTGAACAGCAGAATAAAGAGGATAAGTTTTCAAGCCTCTCTGAATTAACCACTTCAGGTGATCAAATGGCCCCCGAGTTCGTTGAATCCATCAGTGGAGTCATTTCTTCAGAGTTCAGTAATTCAGAAAGTGATGGAACCACTATTGCAGGGACTCCTGAAGACGGACATGGCTGTGAATGTACAAAAGACTTCTTAGAGAATAATGATGTTTTAGTTAAATTTGACCCGAGCAACGAGATAACTAATCTGAGCTGCTCTGAAAATAGTATACCATCAAATATTAATATTTTAGATTTACTCACATCTAAAACAATAATTAACACGGTCTCCGCTAGGCACGATACTACAAAACACACTGAATGTAAGAACACTGCAGTAAATGAAAATGCTCAGTCTGGTAAACCAAAGTTTGAAACAGATATTAATTTAAATGAAGCACAAAAAGAAAGTAAAACATCGAAGAGCCCGGTTTTTCCTGAAGGAAATATTTCTGAAACTCAGGATCACCACTCTTCATCTCAGGAAGCAACAGAGAACGAGTTCAGTCAGGAAAGTGGTGCAACCTTTGAAGGTATACCAAAAACGGAACAATTTGACATATCCACTGAAGGAGTTAGTAATCAAGAATATTCAGACACAGAAATATCCTGCGGCACACGATCTGAGGAGAGTGCACAGGCACATATATCTTCTGTTCAGCATGAGTGGATAGACGCCCCGTACCTTACTTTCAGAGAGAGCCTATCAGTTTTAGATAACCGCTATACTTCCAAACATAGCAATGCACATAACGTTCAGAGCCAAGACCTGGAGATGCAGAATTGTGTTGACACTGAACCTAAAAATCGAGATCAGTCAAACTCTGAAACATTTTCAGCCATTGGTGAGGTAGTAGTTGTGCCATCATCCCGAACACCGGAAGAGCTGCGCCTTCTGGATGCTACACTGGTTGACATAGAGAATTCAGCTGGCTTCTGTAACGAACTAAGTAGCTGTGAAGCTGTGCTAGAACAAGAAAATGAATATTTGGAGTTCTCTCGTGATAACCTCCAAAGCGAAAATGAGATCTTCAAACATGAAGACCTGAACTCTAACCTAACTTTTTTGCCGCAATCTAGGTCTAGTGTACTGGAGTTCAACAATCCGCTCATTCTTAGCAACAGCCTTACCGCCACAAGCGAAAATGACAATGAGTTAGATCTGACTTCTTTTGAAGCGTGTGGTTCAAGCTCGGAAGAAGTGCATGCAGCTTGTTTTGTTGAGGGCGCTATAGCATGCGCTATTCTGGACCCGCAGCCTTGTAACTCAGTATTTGCCAGTAGATGTCCGCTTTTAGCTCCTGAAGATGGTCCAGTTTTAGCTTCAAGCCCGTCCCAGTACAATGTCGAGAGAGGTACTTCCTTCTTCCCTGATCTTGATGATCTTTTAAGTAAGAATTTTACAACTTATATGTCTAGCAGCGGAGACCAGTTTCATCTTTGGCCTTCAGATGTTGCTTTTGGCTCACCTTCCTCCAATTTAGACGAAAACATCGATTTCGACTCAGTTTTGGCCGCTCCCAATTTAGAAGAGGCTCTGAGAAAGCTTGAGTACGATATCCAGAAACGAAAAGAAGAACACGCATCTGATTTAACAAACGAAGAAAAAAGTGAAGGTGAAATTCCCGATGACAAATCTCTAAGCGCAGACGTAGAAAATGAAGATTTATCTTCATCTCCATCCATTCCATGGAATGGTGACGATAACAATTTGGTAGAAGAAGTCAACATGGAAGAGGAAGAAGAAAACCTACCAGATCAAGCAAATGGTCCAGCAGAAGAGGAGAACCTCAGTTACGATATAGGGGACTCGGATTATGTCAGCCTTGATGACATCCAAAGTTCATTCAAACATAGTCCTGAAAGCAGAGATACGGATGATAGCAGAAATGACTCGTCGTACAGTGCAGGGCAGAGGGAAGGAGAACAGGAGGCAACAGCCAGCTGTAGTAGATACAGGAAGCTTAGAAGCTTCGAGTACAGTCAAGAGGAACAAGAAATCCGCCATATGCAAGGAGGAAGTAACGCAGTCATTAGCGGATTTATGGGACCTGCAGAAAGGGAAATTTGGGGAATTTTGGATTCTAACGGTGATGATAAGGATAAACCAAGAGAGTGTGTTGTTACTTTGGAAGTAACGGACAGTGATAGTGTTTCTACAGAAAAACAAGGAATCTCTGAAGTCGACGTTCGTTATGATAAATACGACCAGGATGGCGACGAAAATGAACAAGAAAGTGAGATTGATTGGGCGGTAGCCTTGAGCAATGTAAGATGCTATCCACGAGTTCTATCTCCTGGTTCAGGCCCCAGTATGTCAGCTATTGTGGAGGAAAACGAAGAAGATAGTTCAATTACACACACTTTAAGTTTACAATTGTCAAATAAACAGGTGTGCATCGTTAAGAAAGGTTCTGACGGCGATATGACAGATACCGTGTCAGAAACCAGAGAGGATGTATTGTTTTCACTGCATACGGATTCACAGGAAGCGAGAGAAAGTGTCATTGTACCTGAAGTGATCACACATTCTAATGGGGAAGTAAGCTGTACCAAGGAATATGACGAAGCAAGGGCAGGAACCTCCAACGAGGAGGCTCTGCAACATGCAATGATAGAGGGAAAAGACTGTATTAAATTAATGACAGCAGATATAATAAACGAAAACTGCAATGTCAAAACTGACCTGAATAATGTTAACTCAATGTGTTTAGCATCACCATACCAGATGTCTGAAATGCAAAATGAAACATTTAATAACATAGACAATGTGGAAACCCCAGCAGACATCAGCCAATGCGTATTATCAAATACTTTAGAGGTACACGATAAACAAACATTAACTGTGAACAAGTGTAACCCAGATAATGAAATGCACAGAAACATCTCCAAATGTGGAGAGATAACATCGGACAACGAGTATGCATTTCACAGTAACAATGTTGTAAACAATAAGAATAATAATGATGCAGATTTCTCAGATCCACTGCCTGTACATGCTACTAAACCTAAGGTACAGGCTCTCAAATCACTGTTTGAGAAAAACTGTTCTCGCGTATCATCAAATGAAGAACGAAATGAATCAAGAGTACTCGTAAATTCTACACCGTTTGAGACAGATGCTACAAAAACAAAAGATGATTGTTCTGGAAGGGGAACTACCTCTTTGAATTCAGAAAATAAGATTTCGATTTCCGATAGTCTTATTTCTCCAAAAATAGTCCTTCATAGCATTAAAGGTCCTGAAACCTTTTCTGGAAGCACTGCTCAGTTTGAAGATGAAACGAAAACCAAATGCAGTTTTGACCACACTGAACATTTGTCTAGTGGAAGAGTCAAACAAATGTATGAACAACATTTGGAAACCCCTCTAATTTCTTCCTATACAAATTTGAAACCAGACCGTACTACACTAGAAAATACCACTTATGTTGCACAGCCAATTTCATTTGAGAACGAAGCTGAAACCTGCAGTGCTGAAGCTGCTTTTAGCATCGCAGGTATGATCGATACTGATCTGAAAGTTTCTGTGGGAGGACGGAAGGAATTACAACCTGAGGCATACTCTCAAGAATCTTCAGTATCTGCTTCAGAAGTTTGTGATGGTGTTCTTCATACAGATAGACAAATGGCATGCAAGGCTACACGTGATTCTCAAAGCAGCTCTTCAAAAGGTGCAGTTGGTACGACAGCAGAGACATTCACTCAAGACGACGTCTCAACTGAAAAGTTTGCAAATACAGTGGATGAAATTTTTAGTGAAATATTAGAACTTGATGTTAAAGATTCACTTGATAGTACAGAAGATCCCCATGACATGCATGCTGAGTCTTTAAACTTAACTGTCGGAGTTAACAACAGGTATACCAACTATGCAGATCACATTTCTACTGACGACAGGCAAGCTATAAGCGAAGTTTCCGCAGATATGAATGCGTCTATTATTCCTAGACAACCGATTATTACTGTGACGGAACCGACCAATGAAACTTTAGATGACGCCACTCAATTGGAAGGTGTTACGGATAACGTATCTGAAACGAAGTTATCACTGGCAACATGCATAGCTCGCAGAAGACAGTACTGGGATGATATCTTGAGGCTTGCAATCGAGCAAAAGGAAATAGAAGATAAGGGTAACGGGACACCCCAGGGAACACAGAAATCACCCGGACTAACGCACTCAGAGATTTATAGAAAATTATGCCGGAGAAGTAAATTTGCTGCGCTGAGATCCAGAAAACCAATATCTGTTCGCGTACATGGAATAGTAAATAAATGGAGACTTGCGTTTGAAACTCTGAAATTCTTGGAGGAAACTGGAGACCAGAGTGCCAAGCAAACAGAAAGGCAAACCGGCTCCAATATAGTGGAGCAGTGGAAGAAGTATTGGGACAATTTGGTAGAAGAGCAAGCACAAATAGCACGTTATAAGGAACTTAGCAAAGAAGAAATCACAAAGCAATACAAAGCCGGAGAGAAAAGGACGTTGCATGTTTCTGGAATTGTTGCTGTTGGACGCGAGCGTTTTGAAAAAATATCTTCTGAAACTGTTGAGAAGAAATACAAGGACTCCGTCAGGAAACGCAGACCACGACGACTTGAGCGAAATATCAATTCTGCGTCACCTTCTCCAGAGAGAAGTTCCAGAGCTAATCAAAATGTTAATGTCCAACCTGATTCCAAACCATTTACTATGCCTGGTTCGCCCGAGAATGCGAACACTGGTGAAACAACATTGTTCCAATTTAATCAAAACATAACTCCAGATATGAGATTATCACCAGAACAAGTTCCATCTCCATTAGGAACTAGGGAGGAACCTGCAAAGACTACAAAGAACAGCAGCTCTGACAGTTTAACGTTCAAAGCTACCATAACTCAGTTTGAAGAAGAAGAGGAAGAAGATTCAGATTTACCCGCGGAAGGAATACTAGAAGTACCAGATAAGCCTTCAACTACAGTATCAGTTAGCAAAGGCTCTTTAGCAGATCCTATTAAACTAAAAGAGGAAAGTAACGAGCACAGTTCGACATTGTCACCAGAAAGAGAAGACAATTCTACCGCTGAAAAGAATAAAATTGAAAAGGACCCTGAAACCAAAAATCGCTTCAAAAAAGCTAAGCAGTTCTTCCAAATGCTGGAACAAAATAATGGCAATTCAAAAGACAGTAATCCTGCACCTCGACATCGCACTACAGGATACCGAAAAGGCAAAACCAGCATTCCTCCATCAAACTCCAGAGAGGTCTGGGGAAGTACCTTAAGTCTAGTAGAACCGCAGACAAATCGCCACAACGCAGAGTTTCCTGATGTACGGCCAAGTTCAGTTAGCTCCGCGCCAGCTTATGAAACCTGGGGAAGTATTCAGAGCCTAGAAGATAAAGAAGTATATGACAACAAAGCTAACAAAGATGGACTTCGCTCAAGCCCATCTTCCAGCACCGAATCGCTCTCCAGGTGTCTACCGTTCAAAAAGTTCAGATCGACGATTGGTGGAAGCGAACGCTGTGCTAAGGTTTACGAAAAGTTTCACGTTGAGGATTTGTTTAAGGATGTCGTTGGGGAATATGGAAGAAACTGTGGAAGTTTGAAAGGAATTCCTCATAAACAGGCAGTCCTCGCATCGTTACAATCCGTTGGCGATAGATGTCTCTCGCCCTATGATGAGGTTGGAAGTGCCGCGACTTCGGATGACGAGCAGCCCTACGAAAGGAGCATGGCGACCTCTCCTCTACCACAGGGATATCTGCCGGAATATCCATATTTGTCGACCACACCAGCACGACTCTATAGGCCCAGATCGAGTCTTGTGGGATCTTCACTCATCTCAAGGAAAGATCTTCTGAGCGTCGACCAAACAAAAAAGTTTTAAAACTCTTTCCTGAACACTTAATGAACTGTTTCTGTAAAAACTAATTTATTATTAAGTATCTTGTAAATATCCAACTGAAAATACAACGTAAATAAATATTTTAAATATGTTTGTTGTTTTACTCGTTCTTCATATTATTTCCATGTGATTATTCAGCAAATATGCTTGCTTTCTCTAGTACAGTATACGTTATACAACGGAGGGGCAAATCTTGCACACTGAAACCTACATAGTGTATTGTGCTTTACCACCGCCAGGAGAAAGGGATGAAGTGAACGAGCCACAGGAAGCTACAGTATAAGTTATTCAAGTGAGGGGGACATCCCGCACATTGCGACCTGCATACATGTATTGTGACTATCATCCCCAGTAGGAAGGGATGAAGTGAAGGAGCCACAGGATGCTACAGTATAGGTTATACAACGTAGAGGGACATCTCGCGACCTATATAGATCTATCGTGACTACCACCCTCAGGGGGGAAGGGATGGAGTGAAGGAACTATAGGAGGCTACAGTATATGTTATACAACAGAGGGGGACATCTCGTATACTGCGACCTACATAGATCTATTGTGACCACCACCACCAGGAGAAAGGGATGAAGTGAAGGAACCACAGGAGGCCACAAAGAGTACATAAGTTCCTAAAATTTTCTAGCTCCGACCCACTTCTGGTGAGCGATGAAAGATCTTCGCAACCAGGCAGCCCTCTTATGTCCACGGGGAATACTCTTACCTTGGAGCAAGCATCCGCGCCATCTTTCCGGAACCGCCTCCCTACACGAAACCTGGAAACATACATGAAACATGAGAAGCAAACAGAATGAAAGGGAAATGAAGTGAAGCAAACCGTGGTAGAAGAGAAATCACCACAGAATTCCCCTATCGACCAGGTAAAACCACTAAAAATTCAAGGTGAGAGTGATCGGTGAAGAGGAATTGAAGCCGAAACCTCCCGAATGCGAGCCCCACACGTTACCGCTCAGTAGCAACTTGTTGTAAGAAGAGGAACTATTGCTGTCCACCAATTCACTGAAAGTATGTGTTTTGAGGCCGCTGAATAAACAAAAATCGCCTTCTTAGAAAAATATCCGTTTGTGTGTGTGAGCACATCTCAAAAACGAAAAGTCGGTTAAACACTAAACTTGGCATTTATGTTCACCTTCTTCCAAAAATGCGACAAAAAAGGTTTTCTCCACCCAAACTATCCTTTACAGTGCAAACTTAATCCTTATTTTTTATCTTCTCAAAAATTGCTCTAAAGATTTTGACAAATAAAATATATATCTTGAATTTTCTGGGAATAGCCTGTGAAGTCCTCTTCATTTGGAAGGAATTTTGTGTAATCTTGTATAACTGGTAAACGTTAAGATTTAGACGAAAATGTGCTACACAAAAACTATAGATTTCTTTAAAATACACAACTTATTTGAATTAACTTTTTATGACACCAGTCATTTTCGAAACATCCTACATTAATGGTTGAATTTTTCAGTACTTAGCCATTCTCTTGAAGACCTGTCGACACCCAGTTGTTTCTCGCGATGTCATGGAAACAGTATGGAATTTTAAGGCAGCATATAGCGTCCAGTTGTTAAACATTTGACTATCGCTGTTCTCTTTGTATCTATAACGAAATGTGCAATGTACCTGTTTCTGTAACGGTTTATTTGGATTAAGATTAAGTGGATAGGAAAATAAACTTTGGTAAGAATAATTTATACCCAGGGGGAGAAAGTGATGTCAATGTATCACATCAGATTTTCTGGATTCAGAGAAGTCGATGAAATGTGGACATGGAATTTTCGAGTGGAACACCTAGTATAGGTATGTAGCAGAGAAAGTGAAAATGATTATATTTCCAGTTCTGTTACCATCACACAGAGGGCTTACCGACAGTGTTCAGGATGGTCTTGGCAGACGCATAGTTCTAAAGCTGAACTGGACTGGACTAGCGAACGAAGGGGACACCTAGCAGTGCGACCCTCAAGGAGTCTATTGTGTATACACCCCGAGAGGAACGGGTGTGGTCAGGGAACCGTAGGAGACACACCGGTTGTAGAGCGAAGCGGCGCAAGTGGACAGAAACGCGTGGACTTCCCTAGCAGTTCCAGGCTTGACCACCCGGCCACGGAAGGCTGCTCGGACACGTCCCTCCAGAAGGACCGGAGAAACATTTTTAAAGCGCAAGTTTCTGCGCCATCTACCAGACACCGACCGGACCACAGTCAACTTAAAACATGAAAGGAGAATGAAATGAGAGGAAAGCCGTGGTAGAAAACACCAAGTCTTTGTCAACCAGGGAGAATCACGAAAAGACCGGTCAAAGCGGGCGGCCACAGGGAATCAAACCCGGACGTCCCGAATGGGAGCCCCACACGTTAACACAGAGACATCTCGGTCAGTTAATGTTCTAAGGTTAATGGAAACGCTTGAACAAAGTGGTTCAGTGAAAAATGGAAGCAGTCATTGATGCCACATTCGAGCGCTCTGTAGAAGTTTATGAGCGATAGCTTTGCTCTCCACATGATTCATTGAGGCGATTGTCGCTGACGACGTGCCAAACAGCAGCCGAGGATGCAAAGTGCTGAAAGAACCCGACAAAATCAAGCATACCTACGTGTTACTGCCATCGGTTCCTCAACTTCGTGCAAAGATTCCCAGACGTATTGGAGGTCACGTGGTTTACCGATGAAGATTGTTTTAATGTCTCAGACTACATAAGGATGTGGGCGTCAGGAAATCCAAATGTGCATCGCGAATCTTTACTTCATCCAGTGATGTGTTGCATTCACATGACTTTCTCTACCCACTATCGTTTATTAGTGCGTATATACAAACTACTCTTTCTCTCTACTCATTATAAGTGAGCTAAACGTTTACAGAAACAGCTACATTACGTTATAGATAAAAAAGAGAACAGCGATAGTCAAATGTTTAACAACTGGACGCTATATGCTGGCCTTAAAATTCCATACTGTTTCCATGACATCGCGAGAAACAACTGAAAATCGATGCGACTTAAAAGAATGACAAAGTGTTCATCAAATCGAACCACTAATAATGGATATCTCGAAAATGTCTTATGCCACCAATAAGTTATTGGAAATAAATTGTGTGTTTTAAATAGATCTACGTTAAGTAGTACGTTTTCGTCTATCGCTTAACGTTTACCAGTTATACAAGATTATACAAAATTCCTTCCGAATGAAGAGGACTTCACAGGCTGTTGCCAGAAAATTCAAGATATACATTTTATTTGTCATGCAAATATCTTTAATCAAACTCTTACAACCATTTTTTAGGAAATCAAACATTTCGCAAAAATGTTGCATGCCAAGGATAGTTCGGGGTACGGGGAAATTCTTGAAAAATCTTCGTGTCGCCTCTTCGGAAGGTATTGAACTTAAATACCAATTTTGGTATTTAGTGAACTTTTATTTTTGAGCTATGCTGTTCGCACACACAGATATTATTTTTCTAAAAACGATTTGTTTTGGGTAGAGGGGGCTCAAAACATGCATCTCCATTGAAAGCTCCATATCGAACTTTTGGATGAAATGCGATATCTACTATGTACGTACGTGGTAGAGAATGTAAACATTGGAGTGTCGCAATTTCTCGTCAGAGCATCATTCAACCAAGTACTGACGTTATAAAATCACTTTCACGGACTTCGTGGAGCAGCCAGACGACACAACGAGCCACTTGCCTCCGCGGTAACGTGTAAGACTCGAGTCCATCGTCTGTCCACTCTAACCACTCTTTCGTGGTTTTCTCTGGTCGGTAGGCGAATGCTAGGGTGGTTTTCGTTATACCACGATTTCCTTTACCTAATTTCCCTTTCATTTCCTTTCCTTCTCGAGTGTCAGCTATAGTTCTAGGTTTCGTGGCGTGAGGCGGTGGTGGATAAATGGCGTGGATGCTTGCTCCATGGAAAGAGTATTCCCCATAAACACTAGAAGGCTGTATAGTCGTAAGGGTGGTTCTTCGCTCTCTCTGGGCAGCTCCAGTAGTAGGAGGGTCTTCGAGTCAATGTTAAGAGCTTCCGCGCGTCTCCGTTTCCTGTCCACCTGCAGCCTGTAGCCTCCTGTGGTTCCTTTACTTCATCCCTTCCTTCTGAGAAGCGTTAGTCACAATATATTTCCTATAATGACAGGAAATTTAAGCAGGGATATTTTCAACAGAATGGTGCCACATCCTGCATCTCTAATAAATGTATGGCACACATCAGCGGCTTCCAGAAGGAGCATTTTATCTCTAAAGATTTGTGGCCTCAATGTGCACCAGATCTGACATCACCGGCTTATTTTCTGTGTGTACCTCAAAGTAAGATTCTGTAGAAACAGACCACGAACCTTCGAGTATCTCCGGAAAACATAATGGCCGAAATAAACAAAATATTGATTTTTATTTATGGTCGAACTACTATAGTCCTTAGCGTCCCATTCTGTAATGGCCGTGAAAGACCGGAAATTTTGCTCAGAAGCCTCTTTATCAAACTGGAGGTTCTTTTACGTGCCGCAAATCTACGACACGGGACCACAGGCTTTATTTCCGTTCCGAAGGGAGCCATGCTGAGGGTTTTACGCCCGAAAAAATCCATCGCCCTCCGCCGGATTTGAACCTGCGACCTTGGGAACTACAGGCTAGCATGGTAGTGCAAGAGGAGAGGGTACACTTCCAGCACATCTTGTAAGTGTAGTTATTTCTCCCATAGATAATCTCTTACTCACACCTGGATAGTTTCATGCATCATTATTTGATGGACTTGTTCAAAAACGTGAAACACTATGTACATTCTATTATTAGTGATGACGCCGGCCGTGAAAGCCTCAGTATGTACATTGTTAGTGAATGTTGTGTCGCTAATTTTGACCTACGAACGCTGGGAGAGCTCCCAGCTGACCTAAATTCCACGAAAGCCTTCGAGATGCCAGCAGATAGTTCTTGCCACATGTAAACGAATGTGCTCGCTACAGTCAGTCACTGAGGGAGATAGCGCGTTTTCGATGTCGATGCGACAGCTGTGACGGGCAGTGAGTGCTGCTACTGAGAGAGATTAGAGAGGCCTTGTGTTCGACATACCAGCAAGTAAAGCGAAGGGAAGAAGATGCCGCTTCGCGGGCGGTTCATTCCACTACTACGCGCAAAGTGATAGCTAAAACTGAAATAAGTCTCTGTATATTCAAAGCTGCTGATCCGTCACTGTGAAAGATGACAGGTTTGTGAAAGTTAGTCTCTAAATCGGCGCGAACAAGTAACTGCAGTTACAGAAACTTTCAGTTTGGGATTCAGCTTCGGTGATACCACGAGTTCTGATAGCTTTTCGGTAATTTAATTAAGATTAACGAGCTTCTGTCTCCAAATAATTATCTAATGCCATCAAGCATCAGTTTGAAAGCTCAATTAAATTCATTCATTCATTCATTATCTGTTTACCCTCCTCTTATGTAGGACTTACACCCCCCAGGACTTACAAGCGGGTGCCTGGGGTCAGAGGCCCGTCGAGGAGCAGACACTCATGGAGCAGACAGAGCATCCAGGATGGGTGATCAGCCCGATGCCTGGTATGGGATGAAGGAAGTAGATGAAACGAAATGTTAGTGAAATGGATGAAAGGAAAGGTGATGATGGAGCAGTTGGTGGAATGAATGGCGGGGGAAACCGGAGAACCCGGTGAAAACCCGCCCAGACGCCGCTTCGTCCACCACAAATCCCACATGCAGGTCCCTGGGATTGAACCCGGGCCGCCTAGATGGGAGGCGAGCGGTCTAACCGCTCGGCCACGGCGCCGCCCTCAATTAAATTACCTAAGAAAAATTATAAGCAAGAGCAGGATTCGGTAAAATGATTACATGCGAGAACGACGACATTCTGTGTAATCATTGAAGTGCCTTACCTGTTTCAAGTTGCATTGTGTGGCCTTAGATCATACACGCATTCTTTTCACTTTCTCTACTACGTATAGTAAGTAGGGGAAGTATTGCATTCCACCCAAAAATTCGATACCGAGATTTCACCGGAAATACATGTTTTGAGACCTCCTGAATCCAAAAAAAAAGCATTTTTGGAAACATGTCCGTGTGTGTGTCTGTGTGTCTGTCTGTGAACAGCATAACTCAGAAACGAACAGTCGGATAAACACCAAACTACGTATTTAGGTTCAGTATCTTCCAGAGATGCGACACGAAGGTTTTCAAGAAAATCCCCCCACCCCAGATTACCCTTTACATGGAACATTTTTCGAAAATTTTAATTTTCTCAAAAATGGCTCTAACGATTTTGATTAAAATATCATATATAATATACTTTCATGACAAACAAAATGTTTATCTTGAATTTACTGGGAATGTCTCCAAAAGTATTCTTCATTGTGAACGACTCTTGCATAACTGGTAAACTATAAGAGATAGACAAACTTTTACTACACAAAAAATGTAAATCGCGTTAAAATACACAATTTATGTCATATAAAGTTTTGTTGTTGAGTGAACCATTTTCGAGATATTGCTTGTTATTCCCTTAAATTTTCCAATACTTATCTTTTTCTCAAATGGGAATTCGTTATTCATTTTTTTTTGTCCTAGTAATGCAAAGAGAATGGAATACCCCACATAGCAACCAGCTCTTAAACATTTGACTATCGCTTAAAGCCTACCAATTTCCCTTGCATCTACAAGAAAATTAGTAATAAGATTAACATCTCGATTAACATGAAGCATATGGAGTATAAGCGTTTGTAAAAATAGTTTGTGTAAGAGTAGAGAAAATCATGTGAGTGTAACGCATCAGATTTTTAATGTTGAATTCACAGATCACCAAGTCTCGTCATTTTTACTTTCTCTACCACGTATAGTAAGTAGGAGAAATATTGTATTCCACCCAAAAATGCGATGTCGAGATTTCACTAAAAATGTATGTTTTGAGACCCCTTGAACCAAAAACAAATATTTTTAGGAAGAGTACCGTGTGTGAGAGAGGGGTGTGAACAATATACCTAAAAAACGAAGTCGTAAAACAATAATCTTGGTAAAATATAACATCTTTTCCAGCTTGTAGTTGAACAATAAAGTTATTAACACTTGCTGTTTTATCCTCAACTGTGGAGGACGAAACGTCAAGCTTTAAAACTTTATCCTTCAACTACGGCCTACAAGCCGGAAAAAATATATATTTTACTAATAACACCGGCCGCGAAGGCCTACGACCAAACTTGGTATTTAGGTTCAGTACCTTCCAAAGATGCGACACAAAGATTTTCAAGAAAATACCCCACCAACTACCCCTCAATAATGGCTGTAACGATTTTTATTAAAATATCATACACTAAAGATTTTACATGACAGATAAAGTGTATATCTTCAATTTTCTGGGTACAGCTTGTGAACTCTTCATTCCGAAGGAATTTTGTGTAATCTTGCATAACTGGTGAACGTTACGCGATAGACGAAAACGTACTACACAAGAGATGTAGATCTCTTTAAAACACATAATTTATTTTAAATAACTCTTTTTGTGGCATTAGCCATTTCCGAGATATGCGTTATTAATCGTTCAATACATTGTTACTGTTATAAAGTCCTGTCGATTTCAGTTGTTCCTCGCGATATCAAGGAAACAGTATGGAATTTTAAGGCCAGCATACAGCGTTCAGTTGTTAAACATTTGACTATCGCTGTTCTCTTTGTATCTATAACGAAATGTAGCTGTTTCTGTAAAGGTTTATTTGAATTAAAATGAAGTAGATATAAATATAAGCTTTCGTAAGAATAGTTTGTACACCCACGAATAAACGATAGAGGGTAGAAAAGTTTGTGAATGTAACACATTACATTTTTGCGGTTTGTACCAACCGCCAAAAGTGAACAGGAAAATGCATGAGATTAACCTTCCTAGATTCCATTCGAAGCAAGAGATTATAGGAGTTAAAAGCTTCTGATGTGTTACATTCACATTACTTTCTCTACGGACTTTTAGAAACTATTATCACAAAAGCACACTATTCCGTCCAGATTAACTCTGAATTCACATTTACAGGTTTTATTGCACGATACAGAAGGTAAGGCGGTAGTCAGATGTTTAGAATGCGTGTCGCTATGTGATGGCGTCCAAATTCCATGCTCTTTGCATTTGAGAATTCAAACCAATAACAAGGAATTTCTCGGAAATGTATTTGGTATAAATTGTGTCCTTTGACGATATCTATGTTTGTTGTGTAGTAAGATTTTGTCTACCTCTTACGGTTTATCTATTTTATAAAAGGCATTAGAATGAAGAGCCTTCAGATACTATTCCCAGAAAAGTCAAGATATGCATTTCATTTCTCATGAAAATATTTTAAACATGTGGTAGGACTAGAAGCGGAGGACTTGGCACCTCGAGCTTGACGGGGCGCCTCCAGGAGAGAGGGAGGAGTCAGAGGAGACAAAGGGCGGTCGTACCAGGAGGCATGGCAGGCAGAGGGCAGGATTCTTGCTATTTACATTTTGAACTCCCCGGGTGCTGCCTGGTTGAGCAGGTTCCCATCCTCCCTGTGGGCTTACACATCTCTGGGGTCCCGACCCGGAGACCACTCGCAATCCAGGGACGAAGTTTTATCTTGAGCATCCTTTTCCCCTGTCAGGGTTGCCGACACTTGCAACCCTGAAAGAGACCAAGCAGGTGAAAGGTGAAGTGAAATGAGAATGGAGATGAAATGGAGGGACAAGAAATTCCGGGATGTAGTGATCCTTCCCAGCTTTCGCCTGGCGACCCGGGGAAGCCCCTGAAAAAGCCCATGGGTCAGAAAGGTCGGCCACATGAATGGAACCATGACCTCCCGAACGCGGGCCACAGACTTTACTGCTTCAGTCATGTCGCTCCTTTATGGTATTTCAATCAGAATCGTTATGGCCATTTTGAGAAAATAAAAAGTAACGAAAACGTTTATGAAGGATAGTTTAAGGTGAAGGAATGTTACTGAACATCTCGGTAGAAAGACGCTGGAGTTAAATGTCAAGTTTTTATTTAACAGATAGTGAATAGCACAGACGTACACTCGGAGTTTTTTCTTTAAATTATTCTCCTGTATTCAGGTAGTCTCAAAAAGCTTACATGCAGTGAAATCTCGGTATGAAATACAATCCTTTCTCTTCTTATAGGTAAGTACTACAGAAGGTATAAAGTGTCACTCATTATTTTTTTGATTTCTATGTCTTAAAACTATCGATTCTGATTTGTGAATGAGGTATCAATGAAACCATACATTCGCTGAAAGGCGCTCGCGTGTTACGCACCGACAAACTTTCAGAGATTGTTCAGGGAAACCTTCTGAGTATTTTGGTGTTAGGGATCCACGGTCTTCGGTGGTTCCTTACACAGTGACTGCATTTCGTTTGGTTATTGCCCCAATTAACTTTGTAACTGTATTGCACTGAAAATACTACACAACAGTGCAAATGTCGAAGGTGTTTCTTGTTTGTAAACAAATTGTTTCCATTTGCTCATGGTAGCTGCTGTTGACAACAGTAACGCCCTCTCATTCAGTACTGCTAGGGTTTTGTTTTTCCGGCAGTGTTAGTTGTGTGTTAACATAGCAGTATGGATAGGTTTACTGATGGTGAGTTGGCCGATATGCGCCTCGCGTATGGATCCCTGAATGCAATGGAAGAGCGGCACAACGACGCTATGCTGAGCTGTTCCTGCAACCACATCACAGTACTTTTGCTTCTGTACATAGGCGGCTACGAGAAACTGGATCCTTCCGTGTTTGAGTGGAAGATACTGGCCGTGCGATGTAGGTATGCCAGAACAGCCGATCTGGAAGAGAATGTGTTACGCGCGATTGGTGACAATCCTGTCGCTAGTAGTCGGCGCGTTGCACGAACTCTGAACACAAGCCAAACAACTGTTTTGAGAGTCGTACATGAACAATTGCATCCGTATCATCAAGAGAAGGTGCAGTCATTGCAGCCAGCGGACTTAACATTTCGAGTGGAGTGGTTCCTACAGTAATGTACAGAAAATCACAATTTGCCAGCTTGGTGTTGCTTACAGACGAGGCCAAGTTTACAAGAGAGGGCATGTTCAACAGTAGGAATAGTCATGAATGGGACTACGAAAATCCACACGCACTGGTGTGTCGATCTTATCAACAGCAGTTTGCTGTGAATGTATGGACTGATGTTGTCAACGATTGGACCTTACGTACCTCCTGATCACTGAACGCACTCGTGTGTGGATCTTATCAACAGCAGTTTGCTGTGAATGTATGGACTGATGTCAACGATTGGACCTTACGTACCTCCTGATCACTGAACGCAGTCGTGTGTGGATCTTATCAACAGCAGTTTGCTGTGAATTTATGGACTGATGTTGTCAACGATTGGACCTTACGTACCTCCTGATCACTGAACGCACTCGTGTGTGGATCTTATCAACAGCAGTTTGCTGTGAATGTATGGACTGATGTTGTCAACGATTGGACCTTACGTACCTCCTGATCACTGAACGCAGTCGTGTGTGGATCTTATCAACAGCAGTTTGCTGTGAATGTATGGACTGATGTTGTCAACGATTGGACCTTACGTACCTCCTGATCACTGAACGCACTCGTGTGTGGATCTTATCAACAGCAGTTTGCTGTGAATGTATGGACTGATGTTGTCAACGATTGGACCTTACGTACCTCCTGATCACTGAACGCAGTCGTGCACAAATCGTTCCTTCAACATGTCTTCTTCCCACAATTTCTAAAAGATGTGCGGCTGAGAATTTGTCAGCTTATGTGGTTTCAACATGACGGAGCGCCAGCACACTTTGCACTCAATGTTAGGAACCACCTTGTTGTACAATTTGGACGACAAAGGAATGGTCCGGCTGATTCTAATCCATGGTCTGCTCGGCCACCAGACATGACACCAATGGACTTCTTCTGAGGCCACATGAAGAGCCTAGTTTACGATTTCGGTCGATACTCGCATGGACCTGGTTACCGCAGCCACGGAAGTAGTACGCCAAACTCCTAGAATGCTTGAGCCTGTAAGACAGTCGATGGTGCGTTGCTGTACACTCTGGCGTGATCACGGTGGTCGACATTTTGAACACCTGTAAGGGAACAGTTCTGCATTTGTTATGTACTGTACACTGACAGATCAGATTGAACACAATGTGATAAAAGCGTACGTGTTTCGTCTGCGGGATGTTGCATTACTCTGTGCTGCGTGTTGTATGTTTTGGTTATTGCATATTATGCAGGCTTCTTTACCGTTGTGAAGCTATTTTCACAGAAACAGCAGTGATTGGGATAACAAACTGAATAAATCATAATTACTTTATTACTCTCTAACGAGCTGCCGGAGACCATGGTTCCGATATACCAAAATACTCAGACGGTATCCCTGAAGAACCTCTGAAAGTTTGTCAGTGGATGTCTGGCTCATCCTGTATACAATGTGTTGAACTAATAATAATAGTAATAATAAACTGTTTATTTTAGAACGAAAATTTTATTAGTTTAGAACTTCATGTACTAACATTGCGATTTGTCACGATTTCATCCTGGGAGAATTCCAATGTGTTGCCGGAAGACTGTTTCATAACAACAACAGTTTCTCTTGAGAGATTACTTTGAGATGCCTGCGGTCGCCAAACTCGCAACTCCAGGTGGAAGTCGCGGATAGCGAAATGGAAAGTCACCTGTCTATTTGACTCATCTTCAGTCGGTGAAGATCCAGAACAGCTTTTGGTATATAGGTTGAATATCGAACTACCAACTGCAACAATGTCACTTTCTTTGTCAATTAGCATACTTGACCTCGTTAATACGTCCTCGGAAGAAGATGCAGAGAAGTTCAAGGCCGCCAACTTACTTGATATTTTGTTTATTTCGTCAGAACCATTTAAACTGGATACTGATCTATGAATCCAACCATCCGATTTCACACATGCTTTGATATCAGTACCTTTAACTTCTCTGTCAAAGTGGTTCATTGATTTACTCATCATATCGAATCTTCGAGCTCGCAAATCAAGGTTTTTCAATGCACTGGAGAGAATTTCGGAAGCTTTGCTCAAAGTATCTTTGGTCGTTAAACATATTTGGGATGAACTGCCAGTGTTTAACATGGGAAGGTAAGGTGAAATAACCGAGACGCTGGATACAGGTGTTGAGTGCGTCTTTCTGCAGAGATTCTCCCGCAGCATCTCAGTTCGGCTGGAAGATGAGAAAGTGTTGCTTGTGCTAGGCTCAATCAAGAACTCGTATTCAGTCGGCAGGTATTTAGAATCAGTGACGCACATCTTAATGCTGCAGGTCAAACCAAATGCAGGTGAGTGGCCAAGTATGTCGCCGATCTCACGGGTAAACTCCTGGCGACAGGGCCCTGCGAAAAGTGTTAACAGTATTAAAACTATTTCATTTTGAAAATACAATAAACTTGTTTGTGTGGGGTTATCAGTAAGATTTTTTGGGATACTTCTTGAGCTGTACCACAAGATTCACCTAGAGCGATATAAAGCTTATATACTGACACCAGAATAAAAGTAAAACCAAATAAAGGAGTAAGCCTGGATAGTAGAGATATTAATGAAGGTGCGCACAGGAGTGTTTATTGTCATCTATTTTATTTTATACCCCTATATACACAATGTTTCAAGAGTGATGGTAAATAGACAAACAAAACAAGCGCCAGTAAACATGGGTCCGAATACAAACCCTTTAGGAAATAATGTCACGTTTTGCTGAAGGTGGCCTCTGCACAGTAAAGGTAAAGAAGGTACGGACGAACGAAGGGCTCCCCGCAACCGCGGCCGAGCACTGTAAATTTTGTGTCTACTGTGACCTTGGGGAGAGATCCGAAGGGCAACCAGATTCGGATGACAACAAGCGCAAGGGTATCTAACGTTTCCAGATCGAACGCATCCACGCCTCCTGGATCCACCCACAAGCCTTCACACCTCGGCGGTCCCTCCTGATGGGAACTACTCGGAGGCGGGATCTAACTGGGCAGTCCCACAACGACGCCAAGGAAGAAACCTGTACAAAGTGCAGATCCACCGCCCAGCCTCAACCCGCCGAACACCGTCGCGTGGTCCTACAATAGATGACAATGGAGAGATGCTGGGCAGGAAAGTCACTCCAGCATAAGCTTGCCGACCCGGTGAAACCACGACAAATCCATGGGTCAGTGAGCGTCGCCGGGGATCAAACCCGGGACCTCCCGAATGGAAGTTGCACACGTAATCGCGGCGCTACCTCGCTTGGTTGTTCCATACACAAAAACCCTATACTCTTTGCTCGAGCCTTAGTAAACGAACAACAGTCAGTGTTTAATGAAAGTGGTTGCTATGTGCATTGAGCATGAAAGTTTTGTGAATAAGTACATACACATTGTGATCAACTGTGAAAAGATTTCGGAAACTTGGCAGATATCTGATTGTACAAGTGAAAAATGATCCAGGATTGCTCGGAGAAGACTAGGCAGATGCATTCAAGTGCAGGGTCAGAATTTTTAAGACCTACTGTAAAATTCTTCAAGTGGAATATGCCTTGTTTAACCATAAACTTTACTATTGGTCAAACAGAAAGGTAGTTTATCATTGTTTACTCTGTGGCGATGAAACCAAAGTTGTTATTTTTCGTCATGTGGCTCATAAATTAAATAAAATTACATCCTTTTGGCTGGAAGGCAACAAACAGTAATACATAAAATTATCTCATATAAGGTTAATTTCCAGGCCCATTTTATTAGAACTTGTTTTTTACTTCCCTTCACTTGTAGTTCTAGTCCCTAAATCTTTACCGTCACTTTTGAAACATTCTGTGTGTGCTGTGTTTTTTGACACAGCGACTATTGCCCAAGGTTATCGGGAGGTCGGCACCGGGCTGCGGAGAGATAGAGATAAGTCGTGTTCTTGCTCTACGTAAACACCGGAAGTGCTAACGAAAAATAACCAGAATCTTCTGGAAGTTTCCTTCCCCCACCTCCAAAACGTGTGTCCAGAAAGTTTTAGAATGTTCTATGGAAGATTCCATTGGCTACATAAGCGATCGTTCTCGCGAGAGGAGTCAGTCAGATTTAGAGAGCGAGTGCTGTTCTCCCAGCCAGTTTGTGACAACTGCTCTGATGACCAGTGAGTGAGCTGTCCGAAGAAGAGGCTATGCCATGCGTATTTATTTACGCCGCTATGTCACGAAGAAAATGAATTGACAGCGAATGGTTAAACTAGATCACATTAACGAATTGGAATCGGCAACTTAGTGAATTGACGAGATTACCAGGATATGACAATCGGAATTATCTTTTAATGTTATAGTAAATGACAATCTCTATGTTTGACAACCAAGTTGTATTTGCAACATCGGAGGATCACCTACACAGAAGGCTGTCTCTCTGGTCTGGTGGTTAGCATGCTAGCCTCCAAATTTGAGGTTCGGGGTTTGATTCCCAGCTAGAGCGTGGGAGTTTTCTTTAGCCAGGATTATTCCCTATCTTCCCTAGAGTGGGAATATGAAAGAGTGTTACATTTAAAATTCTGTTTATTTATGGATGCTCTTTAACTACTGGTCTTACGTCCCACTCTATATTGGGAGCGAAAGACTAGTAATTTTGTTCAGAGGCCTCTTTATCAGGCTTGAGGTTCTTTTACGTGCCGTAAATCTACGGCACGGGACCACCGGCTTTACTTCCCTTCCGAAGGAAGCCATGCTAAGGATTTTTACGCCCGAAAAAATCCATCGCCCTCCGCCAGGTTCGAAAGAGGGTGTGAATGGATATTTAAAGACAGCCCAAACGAGTCAACACCATTGCCATGAACAGTTGTTCTAGATCAGGCTGTTCCAGCTTGGGTGCAGGGGAGTACTCGCGCCTAGCAAGTTTGCCTGCAGCATGCAATACAGCTCGGCATTGGAACAAATTGTCGTCCAATGAAGTACTGTATAATGACGCTGCACGTTCCATTTGCTCGCTGGATTCAGCATCCTTTGTTACACAGTACCGTGTGTGAGACAGTCCTTTTGGGTAACCAGAATCTATTCTTCCCACGAAGTAGTCAACGGCCTCCCCGACTACATACAAAGGTAAAGGTACGAACGAACGGAAAGGGCTCGCGAAACCGAGACAGTTTACCGCACGCAAGCCAGTCGGCCCCTTGTGCTAAAACCATTGGCCCCCAGAAGCGAGAGACAGGGTGAGGGACCCGAAGGGTGACTAGATCCGGATGATGACGAGCGAAAGCACAGATGGAGTCCCTAAAGTTCCAGATGGAACGCATTCCACGGCGCCCATTCCTGCCTAAAGCCACCGAATCCCCGGCAGTCCCCCCGGAGTGGAGCCCATTCGGGGGAGAGACCTAACAAGCAGTCCCCACAGCGACCCCAGGGAAGAAACCTCTACAGAACGCAAATCCACCGCCCAGCCGCAACCTGCTGAACACCGTCGCCTGATCCTACACCCTGAAATAGATGATGAGTACAGGAAATGAGAGGGAGGTGAGTCGTGGACCCACGGGCCACAGAAGACGGTCGCCGGAGTCGACACGGGATCTCCCGAAAGTGGGCCACAGATGCCGTTAGAACCATCCCGCGGTCTGGCATGACATAGTGACATATGTTATGAGAAACAACACAAGCCCAAGACTGGTAGGAAGCGCAAGCACTTGTGCTATGACCTTCGCCCAGAGACCTATTGACTATCAAGCTCCCCCCTCCAGCCGAACTGCGAGCGCTGTTGCTGCGTACGCGCGAGTACTGCGACTCAGCCGAGCAGATTTGAAACAGGCTAATTTACACGTTAAAGAGTGCATACAAATTATAAAAAAGTTACAGAGAGCTGTGTTTAAACTAATTTTATTGCTGCATAACATCGTTTAAAAGTATCAACCAAAAAGACAAAATTAATGAGATTGCGAGGAACAACTCCACTCAGAACAAAAGTCCTTATGAATAATGAAACTAGTAAATAAAATGTAATGAATTAAGCTGTACAACAACGTATGGCTATACGAATGATTAAAAGGTAAATTACCCAAATCCCAACAGCCACTGGGCACAATTAAAAAATCACTTGCTGGAAACAGTCAGAAGAAACACTGTTTTAAAATTCTACAAGGTTCTAGCTATATCATCAGTACCCCACGGTTCAGAAACTTGGTCTCTAACAAAAACCAAACCGAAAGTTAACGTTAGCAGAATTTAGGTACTTCGCTACTACCAACAAGATGGCGCAAAACATACCACACTTCTCGGGTGTCCATGGCTGGGATGGAATAACTTTTCCCTGACGGAATCATTTAAAATGACTATGACCCCTAAGGTCACCTGTTTTGACCCCACCTGAATTACCGTCCTCCGTGGTACCACGCTAGCCTCTAGTTCCCGAGGTCGCGGGTTCAAACCGGGCGGAGGTAATGGCTTTTTTCGGGCATAAATGTCCTTGGCATGATTTCCTTCGGAAGGGAAGTAAAGCCGGTGGTCCCGTGTCGTAGATTTACGGCACGTAAAAGAATCTCAAGCGTGATAAAGAGGCCTCTGAGCAAAATTATCGGTCTTTCACGTCCGATATAGAATGGGGAGCAGCAGTTAAAGACCGTTCATAAATAAAACTCCATTTAAATATTCCCCACTTGAAGTTTTCTACAGAGAAACTTAAAAGAAAGTCTACAGGAACAAACCACGCACCCTCGATACGTTACAGCAGAACATCGGCTGGGAAATACAGACACTGACACCCGATGTTCTTCAGCCACATTCACCAACCTAACACGTCGTTTTGAACTGTATTAAGAAGTTGCGGGACGTTATTTCTAGTATCTCTTGTGATGTACTTATATTTTTGAAACATACAGTTATGCCATGTTCATTTCCTCGCCATTTCTGGGGCCCTTTTTGAGAGAGACAGCAACCCACCAGTACATGTGGGTCTTAAAACTCGTTATGCTGCAGAGTGTGTGGTTGAGTAAAATCCTAAAATACTAAGGAAGATAGTGTTGATTACCTGTGCCCGTTGAACCCTGCTGAATCCCATAACAGTTATCTTTAGACACCAAGTTTGATGGAAAGAGCTGAGAAGTAATTGTGTTGCAGCGGTGTTTATAGTTCATGAGTCCTTGTGTAACCACCTCTTGCGGGACTCGAGCACGGACCGCTGTCTCGTCCAGCTCCCACAGAGCTCTGAGGGGGTGGAAGATATTGTTCCAGCGAACAGTGTTCCTTATGTAACGTAAAACAATGCGCAACTTCGTCTCGTTGGATATGTCCTCGCTTATTTTCGGCGGCGATTCTAGCGTATTGAAATCTCTCAGTTCGTAGTAACCAGATATCTGGAACGGAGCTTTACCAGAGTTGTGTGTCACGGAAACTCTGAAATTTGACGTTTGGCAGCAGTCTAAGACATCCATCACCTTGACACATAGGGGAGTGGCTACAGCTGGCGTATGCAATTGTATCAGAGTCGGCTCAATGACGTCCTCAAACATGTCGTAGAATTGCTCGGCCTTTGTTAGCAGTCGTGTCGACAATTCTGGTTCCAATTCTCGGCTGATTTTTCTATTGCGAGCCATATCTAACATGTAATACAGCTCATCTAGCATGCTTCCTGCTGGGTATAGGTTGGCATCAGGTTCCTGCTGAAGGTAGCGTGAATACGTAGCAGAAAACATCCGAGCTTCTCCAAGTAAAATCTGAAACAAAACAACATTGGCTCTGCAAATGACGATGTACCTTATAACACTGATATCTCATGAGCAGCGAACGGAGGGGACACCGTGCCTCTCGTCCCAACGCGGATATTTTGTGCTTACCACCCCCAGGAGGAAGGGATGAGATGTAGGAACTGATGACCCGACCACGCCTGGGGAGGCTCAGGGGAGGCTTCCCTCAGGCGGAACCACAGAGAACTCGACCCTTAGGAGGCGGCTCAGGGAAAGCTGCCATCTGGCACCTCCTAAAAGTACTTTCCAAAGAGCAAGGATCTACGCCATCTGCTCGACACCGGCCGACGCTGCACAGCCCCTAAGTTTGTCTGAAACGTGAAAGGGAAAGCGAAATGTTTGAGAATGAGGAAAAGGGAATTTGTGGTAGAAGAAAAACCACCAGGATACCACATGAAATGTTCAAAATGCCTTCTTGGTTACGTATGGTTAAGTGTAAATTCTCAGGTCCACCGTCAGTGTTGTATGTTCCGTTTAAAAGGATGTAATCGTTTCAATGTGACTCACTTCCTTCAATTGCTTGCAAGCACGTAAGTGTGTTAGTGTACATCACGGTACAGTGCAATGGAAGGGTACACGGCAGATGTAGAGAGTCTTCGTGTATGTATTGTCGAAGGCTGCGAAACAATACGCAGTTATTCTCCAGGGATACCTCAGCACAGCCAGGACCCAATGTGATGCATGTATCGATGATAACACTAGTCTGCATGATATCGGATGACTGAAAGTGATTCTGACTCACCTTTTATGCTCATTTCAGAACTGCTTTTAGTTTTGTTTTTTTCACAATTTCACTTCAAAAATATATAGAGATGTAAAGATATTGCTTCCGCCACTACACATAAAACTGGGCTTGATGATGCAATTTGTAAGGTCTTACCACAAGATGGACCCTGCTTCAAGTAACTTTCCAACAAATTTCTCTTCATTACACAAGACAAATTAAAGGCTGGAATTTTTGTTGGTCCTCAAATAAAGACATTGTTGAAGGATGAAGATTTTGAGAAGACAATGAATGAGAGAGAAGTAAAAGCTTGGACTGCCTTCCGATCAGTTACTGAAAACTTCTTAGGCAATAACGAAGATCCTAATTACAAGGCCATTATCGAAACAATGTTGGAAAATTTCAAGAAGATGGGTTGTAACATGAGTGTAAAGGTGCATTTTCTGCAATCACATATCGACTACTTTCCAGAAAATCTGGGACATTATAGTGAAGAGCAGGGCGAACGTTTTCACCAAGATATTAAGGAAATGGAGAGGAGGTGCCAGGGGAGATGGAATGAAACTATGATGGCCGACTACTGTTGGATGTTGAGGAGGGACAGTCATCTTCAAGGATCTGCAAGGAAGTCAAAGAAGAGAAAGTTTGAAAAAAATTAAGTGAAACTCTTTGGCTTCTTGTTTTGTTAAAATGTAGTCATGAAATAAATTAGGGGAGTTCTTGAGAGTATTCTTAAAATGTTTCTTGAATAAAAGCTTACCTTGTGTGAAATGGTATTTGAATACTTTTCTACGCTCATTAGTCAAATTGCCAAAACATTACTTCTTATTTTGTGTAAAAACCTGACGTGATAGAAAAGAAAACGGAAGTTATTTCCGGAATCAGCATAAAAATTTGATTCAAGAACACCTACTTTTAAGAAATCATCTGACAAAAAGTTTGAAAATGCAGACAGTGTAATGGAAGGCAGTTCATGTGGTATGCTCTGTTCTTGTGTGTTTCCCACGATTTGTGCAATATGAAGAGTTCCAGAAAATAGTTCTAACATAGAAGTAAAGCGTTTCCGGTTCCTTGTCCATATAGGAGGGGGACAATGCGACCCATGTGAATCCATTGCGGCTACCACCCCACAGGAGGAAGGGATGAACCGCACAAGAGGCTTCTGGAAGACAGACACACGCGGAAGTCCCTAACATTTCCTGGCTCGAAGACCCGGAGCTGCCTACCCATCCAACCAGGCATCGCTCTAGTGTCCGCGGGGAATACTCTTACCTTAGGGTAAGCATCCGCACCATCAGTCCAGCAGCGCCATACACCACGAAATCTAGAAGCATTCCTGAAACATGAGAAGGATGAGGGATAGGAAATCATGGTAGATGAGAAGCCACCCCAGCATTCGCCCACCGATCAGGGAAAACTATGAGAAACAATGTCAGAATGGACGGTTGAGGCAGTATTATTAACATTTAAATGATTTTAGTCGAATTATATAGTATAAAAATTCAATAAAGCAATATGCGTATGTAACAATATATAAAAAGTGTATATTACAGTCATTGTATATGTTTATATTATTGTATACATGTGTAATAATGTTATGTGAATGTATTACGTAATTTAATAATGTAGGAGCTGTGAGAATAATAGGTTAAAAGTTGCTAACAATGAGGTAATCTTGAGGCAATAATGAGTAAGAAGGTTTAATAAAGCTACTAGTCATTATTGGATCAACAATAATGTAAATTCTTAGACAGTTTATTAATAGCCAATTAACAACCAGAAAAAAACTTAAGTTAAATGAAAGTATTCTATTGGAGTAGGATTAGCCAATCAGAAACTGAAATAGGGCAAATTGTATAAATTCAGAAGTTAGTTGCTTGTAGACAGTGTTACTAACCGGACGCGAGATGCGTCCTCGAGAAATTTAATACGTATTCGTGTGAGACGAAAATAGTTTTACGTGTTAAAAAGTGCAAGTAATTAATAAAAAATGTCACAGCTCTCTATATCAGTGAAGTGTTAATTAAATCGTGTCAAGCATTAATAAAAGAAGTGAAGTAAAATTATAATTGTGTAAGCCTACATTCTTCAGCCGCACCACTCCCTGCTAAGACATTCATGTTTCTAAAAAATATAAATACTGACGCAGCCGAGGCAAACATAAATACATAATATTTAAAGAAACAGTCAAAAATTACAAAGTAAATACTTTTTAAACATTTGGGGCAAAGGCCACCGGAAAGTACATTTGGGGCGAAGGCTACCGGAAAATGTTTACCATACGTGCGGTTGCAAGTACTTCAAGTTCGGCTCCCCAACAGTCGAAATATAATACATCTTCTTCAAACTGGCTTTCCATACGTAGCAGCAACAAACCATCTTCTTCAAACTGGCTCCCAAAACGTGGGGCAAATAACAATACAACAAAATGAACTTCAGCACGGTTGACGGGATTCGAACGCAGCAGCTTCCGAATGCCAGCCTCATATGTTACCACGAAGCCAACTCGCTTGGTCATGTACATGCGAGGACGTACACCTATATTAAGCGTGTGTTTAGGCAATAGATCCTATGCTAAGTATGAGGAAGGTTAAGTACCAGCAATACCGTCTGAAGAAAAGCGTTCTGAAGGTGTTCTTGCAGGGAGAGGCTGTCATCTTTTGCTGCTGTTTGCAGTTCAACTATATTCTTCAGAATTTGAGGTACTAGATTCCTTAAACCTGAATGTTGCACCGATATGGCCGCCCGACGAAACGCTCTGCAAAGCGTTCCTAAACGGCTCACCTCAGAGTATGCTAGATGTGATATAATGACCTCCAAAGCGTCCTGAAACAAACACAATAATACTAATTATAGAGACTGTCCATAAAATTCCAATACCTGGTCTGTCAGAACACAATAAATATTATACTAGGATAGAGTAGAAGCTTATAAAGCCTAATACATGTCCACCTCCATTATCAACACAAGACAATCTACCTGGACAGTTGTTCCTGAAGCCACAGTTACGGCAAGATGGTGTCCTTGCCGTTCTCATTTATCAACAAGACGGGGCACCACCACACTATGCATTGTGCGGGAACTATCTAAATGAGACCTTTCCTAACTGTGGATCGGAAGAGTGGCGGATGGCATGTGGGCTCCCCGTTCCCCCGACTTCACTCCCCTTGACTTTTTTGCATGGGGTTTCATCAAGAGTCAAGCTTACCCTACCAGAGTGCATGAGCTGCTCAACTCCTCAAATCTTACGGCGCGTGTTCCGTGCAATCACAAGGCGATGAGAACAGTGTGTTGATGATGAGCATGGACATACATTAGACTTGATAAGGCCCTACTCTATCCTAATATGTTGTGTTGTAGCTGATCAAGACATGAAAATGTATTGGGACTTTACGCGCATCTGTGTTAGCTTCTGGGTTTTTATAAATTGTTTATTTATTTGGTGGTGTTTTCAGGTCTCGTGGAGACTTATCATTTCAGGAATCCTATTAGTATTTCACGGACATAAGAAAAGTCTGTTCTTCGTCCTCACCAGAGATTAAAATGGGCGTAATAAACAACATAGTGCTGTCAAATGAAGAGTTCTCTCATTATAGCATTTATGGTGAAAATGGAACTTGAGCCGATACTTATGTCCAAAAAGTCTAATGTAATCCGCGAACATGGTAACCCAAGGACTTCGCACTCCGATGTCAGCGCCTGTGAAGGCTCGACAAGTAGATCGATGTACTTCATAAAGTTTTGCAAGAGGACGTGGTTGCGCATTTTTGAGATTTGACAAGCATAGGTAGTATAGAATCCAAGTAAACAGGTGTGCAGCATTTGTTTTCCAGAGGAATGAAAATTTTGAAAACGGGATATATTCCCATGAATCTTTGGAATTCTCTGCCTCGTACACCTAGTGGGTACTGTCTGTAATTCAACGACTGTCCAAGAAAACTTCCATATGACGTAAATCCTAGGTCTTCCGGCGAAGGCCGCGTTTTGCCCATTTCCCGACGTTTCGCCCATATTATGTTGGGCTTCTTCTGGGCCACAACCGTAGAACTGTGCTGGACTCGCTCGCTATATGATAGAATCGTGGTGAGCCTAGGTATTGTTGCTGTGTTTTTCATGAAGTATAGTCACTGGGAAACGAAGGCAGACAGAAGAGATGGACCGGAATCCTCTATCCTGTATCCGCTGTAACCACAGAAGTCAGAAAAAAAACCTTCACGAATTTCCTGTCCCTATCATTACCTTTCGTCTGTTTCAGGGTTGAAGGACCAGGCGACGGCGGATTGTGCCTGCTCTTTGGAGAGGTTCCTCCCTGGCGTTTTTTGGGGCCCCTGGGAACCCGTCACGTTGCCACAGGGACTCCCGTGGGGCAGTGCCAGGATGTAATCCATCTGAAATAGTTAGGGACCCCTCCAAGCTAACGCACAGTCGTTCGAATGTGGTCGCCCTTCGAGTCTCCCCCTTCATCCCTCCCAGGGGTCATGGTGTAACCAAAAGGTTCATTGTGGCCTATTTGCTGTGCTGTGCTCCAGTTTCTTGAAGCCCCTCCGTCTGTCTCCTGCTCCTACTACTACTGCTGATATTTTTATTTTTGTTATTAATATACATTAATATTTTACAAAATATTGTATTAGTGTTGATATTATAAAGTTACAATACACAAACAGTATATCGATGTAAAAATAAAATCTAAATTTTAATACACCAAATACACTTATAGGTGACAGCGTTAGCAATACTAGAACACTTTTAAACAATCCTATGTAATGCAACGATAAAGCAGTACAGATATTTGGGTTGCCTGTTCGAACAACTTGGACGATTCATGGATATAGTAAAAGTAAAACTTCGTTGCTAGTTAATTTATTTATTGCCGCAAACACGACAGTTGCGCGCACGTTTTGATATCGCGCCTCTATTTTCG
Source organism: Deroplatys truncata (assembly GCA_030765065.1). Classification (NCBI taxonomy): domain Eukaryota; kingdom Metazoa; phylum Arthropoda; class Insecta; order Mantodea; family Mantidae; genus Deroplatys; species Deroplatys truncata. The sequence goes on along the minus strand of CM060981.1, from coordinate 304,812,554 downwards.
CTCTTAGATAAAGTTTGCTTTGGTGGATAATAAAGCTTTTAGAGTTTCGTGACCCCTGATTGTCAGAAACACCTGGCAAATTCCACATCAAAAATACCGATCGCAGCTGCCTCTGCTATGTTCTTTATAAGGTATATAACGGAGGGGGACACCTCGCTCACTGCGACCTACGTGAGATCTATTGCGGCTACCATCACCCAGAAGGAAGGGATGAAGTGAAGGAACCACAGCAGACTATAAGCCAGAGACACGCGGAAGCCCTTAATAATTCCTGGCTACAAAATCCGCCCCACCACTGCAACGACCCGTCAAACAAGCGGCCCTCTGTGTCCACGGGAATACCCTTTCCTTGGAGCAAGCATTCGTGCCAGCTGTCACACAACACGAAACCTAGAAGCACATGACAAGGAAACGGAATAAAGGCAAATGGTGAAAAGGAAATCACGGTAGATGAGGAACCACCCCTACCGACCAGGGAAAACCACCAAAAACCCAAGGTCAGGGTAGGCTTCCGAATGCGAGCCTAACCATCTCGCTCGGTATGTAAATTAAATTAAAATGAATTTTATTTATGGACACTGTTTAACTGCTGTAGTCCTTAGCGTCCCATTCTATATCGGGCGTGAAAGACCGGTAATTTTGCCCAGAGGCCTCTTTATCAGGCTTGAGGTTCTTTTACGTGCCGTAAATCTACGACAAGGGACCACCCGCTTTATTTCCCTTCTGAGGGAAGCCACGCTAAGGACTTTTACGCATCGCCCTCCGCCGAGTTTGAACCCGCGACTTCGGGAACTAGATGCTAGCATGGTAACCACTACATCACGGAGGACGACACGCTCGGTATGTGATCGTTATACTGCTGCATTAGGATCTATTGTTTAACTATAGAAGAAACCGTGCCATCATTAAAACTATACACTTGCAGTCCCCGTAACCATCTTGCTCTGCTTTACTGTGTCGAAAGAAAACTCCAAGTTACGTATTCCACAACGCTAATAGAAATAATGTACTTTATTTCATGCTTACGTTCTCTGATTAGTTGACGATTCGGTCAATAGTGGACGCTTTGTGGAGTTCCTTCTGAAGGGCTGCCAACGTTTGAGCAAACATTACCGCGAGACAGTAATAATATAACGAGAATGAGATGAGCGTAGGCCGCAGTGTCCTGTGATTTCGACAGTTACCCGAGATTATATTAAGGTTTGTGTGTGAATATGAACCGGATTCAAATGATGGTTATGATATGAGTAACTGGGCATTTCTCAACTTAAGATCGCTATTCTGGCGGATTACACTTATATGGTTGGGCTGACTTGACCGTTACAGACAGGGACCGTCCTATGGCTTTGAGTCTCCGAGAAATCTAATGGTCACGATGCACAGTTCTCCTTCCTCTATCGGGCTCGTAGCGTTGTGGATATTTTTTATGTTATTGTTAGCATGCTGATTTTTTTTAATGTACGTACATAGAATGTGTGAATTGAATGAAAGTTTTCTTAATGTTATAAATTAGTTTTTAAGTAGGGAGTTATCTTCATTATTAGTGAAACAAAACAGTTTGGGTGCTCTCAGTTTATGAAAACATATAACTATAATAAGAATTTGCGGCAACACGTTTCTAATGCGCATCCCGAAAAGTTAAGTGCCATTGCACCTCTCTTAAAAAGTAAAGTATAAGTGTGAAATTTGCACAGAATTTCAGTTATGAGTATAATTTCAAACGCCATCAGCGACATTAATACGGTGAGGAACTACTTGCAACTGGTACATGAAATATGTGTCAAATCGGAAGAACTGCAATTCTCGTCATTTGATAAGTTGGAAACAAGAAACTGAGGCACCAACACGATCATGTTTTGTGAAAAATGATGGTTCTGATACTGCTGCTGGTAATATTATAAGTCATTATTATGCGTGTCATCGCTCAGGGAATTTTGTCTCTAAAAGCAAAGGTGACAGACATTTGAAACTGCAAGAAAGCAATAAAATCGGTATACACAAAGTCAAATTTGTTTCGACTCATGTCGGCCGCCAGCATGAACCATCTCACTTGGGATTGACAGAAAATATGCGGATACTGCTAACAAGATTCCTTTTCAAGCTATACTTGATAAAATACGCGACTCAATGTCTGCTTGTAATTTACAAAGGGTACATCTGCTAATCAAACACGATTTGTACAACATCGTGCGATGCTATACTCCGTGCTCCGCATCAAAATGATGGGTACACGAAATGAAATCAAATGATAACCTTTGCGTTTTGTTTTATAAGCCACAAGACACGGTGAGCAAGCCCCATCCAAAACTAAAAATCGCAGATTTTGTGTTAATTAAAACGAATCGTGCTCAACGTGAAATATTGAAGAAGTATGGGGATGGCTGTGTTTGCACTGACGGGATGTATAGGATAAATAGCCATGGCCTCAAACTTATGACACTTCTGGTACTGGTACGTTAGGTAAGGATTTCCTTGCGCGTTCATCCTCTCAGATAGAAATGACTGGCAAGTGCTCTCCATATTTTTCCACTGCATAAAATCGGAAGTTGGAAAACTTTCCTCTAAAGTTGTTATGTCAGACTTAGCAAAATCCTTCTTTACTGCTTGGATTTCAACAATACAAACTCCTAAAATGAGGTTGTATTGTGCTTGTCATGTGGACAGGGCCGGGAGAAAAAATATTAAGAGCAAGGTCAAGAAAAACAAGCAGTTTACAAGCTTGTTAGAACACTCCTGGAGAAAAGAGATGCGGCAGCATGTGAAATTATAGTGCATTTATTTTATACCAATAAACTCCAATATCTTAAATTAGTTTTTTGTGGCAGTAAAATAAGTTAGGCTTACGAAAATAATGTTAAGTTATACATGAACACAGTACAATAAGATAAGAATGCTATAGAATGAAAATCGACTCGTGTATGTGACTTTTCCAGGACTACTACATGATAATGTAAAATGCTAGGCTTACTGCTATAGGCGGTATGCAGGACTCGACACAAACTTGCGTATAGAGCGAATGTATCACACACTGTACATATATTTAACACAGAAAGCAGATAAAGGGTTTGGACAAGGCTATGGATGTCCTTTGTTAAAGACAAGCTACTCGACAGGCTTATTGTGCTTACGAAACGCAAACTAACTAAGATATTCGTTGTAGGCAGACATCTAGCTTACAAATGGACAAGGAACTCATTGTTAAGGAAGACAGACGATGAACAATACCATGCTCTTCGAAAGTGACTGAGATGAACTTTGTACAAGACAATGAGGTTCAACGACATACAGATTAATATGTAGCTGAATTAAATTGAGTTTTGTTTATGGACGCTCTTTAACTGCTATGGTCCTTAGAGTCCCATTCGATGTTGGACGTGAAAGTCTGGTAATTTAGCTCAGAGATACCTTTATCAGGCTTGAGGTTCTTTTACGTGCTGTAAATCTATGACACAGGACCACCGGCTTTACTTCCCTTCCGAAGGAAGCCATGCTAAGGATTTTTACGCCAGGTTTGAACTCGCGACCTTCGGAACTAGAGGCTAGCACGGACAATATGTAGTTAATGTAACACCCCTACACATGTGTCGATTCCAGCATTAAACGGAACATATGTAAGCACACGCACTGTGTACTCGTATATCAAATTCAACTCAACCATGAACTTTCTCTAAAACATTCTAGGGATTCCAACGAGTTTGTTACACATTGTCAGGATGTTTACACTAGAAATGAAAACCATCAAATATTAGAGCAAGTCAGTAAAGAATAAGATTATCAGACTTTATCCCAACAAAAGAACACATTTGCTGCGGAATTGCTGGGCTTAACTACGGGAATTTCCATGAAAAGATACTTGAAGTGCTTAAGAAACACACAGCAACATTAAAGACGAGTTTAGCAGCAGTTCGCAACTAAAATAAACCGGTACTCATGCCCAAAACCCAAGACATGTCAAAAAAACAGAAAAATTGTACCGAAATTGTACCTCTTTTCTGCCAAAAAGAAAAAAAATCCCATCGAATTCCTCTTGCAAACCCAGGTATAGCGGAAACTCAGAACATCGCAGTTCCTTTGCTGCAAGGGAGAGAGACAGCAGCAACTAGTTGTGAATAATTATCAAACCAAGAGCAAAATTATGAGTTTAGAGGGGAATGTGTGAGTTTATATTTTTATTTCAGTGAACCATTGTTCTAGGCTTTATAAAGATTGAAACTGAATGTATTTAACTCAATAAACATCCATAATTTGAAGCTCACAGGGAGATATGCGTACGATTGTTTGTTTACTTGTGTCAATAAATGGCTGCAAGAGAGAGAAGCAGCAATAAGTGGTAGTGTAAACTTGAATTTTTTTCAAATTTTATTGTTAACCCAGTTAATTGTACAAATTTACAACAACAATTTTACAAATTTATTCTTAACCCAGTTTCTAAAAATAACAATAAAATAAAATACAAAGAAAACTAACCTCTTAACTACTGGTAGCCAGCATTCCTCCTAATCTAAAAGTACAATTATCAATTTATTTAATCTGCAATACTAACTCTAACTCTACCTTGCGTTGCTATCCTTGGAGCCCAACAAACTCAAATGTTGAGGTTGTAGAGTTGTTAGGTCCTACTTACAGTATATCAAATAAAAACTACTGTAATTTAATACTCATTTACCTCTTCCTTGCTAATTTTCCTCGTCCATTTTGCTCTTACTCTACCCAAAAAGTTTCCTACTTCTATTATACTTTTCCTAGATTTTACATTTACTAACTTTTTAGCTTGAATTTCTAATGGTAAATTTAACCATCTCTCTTCTCTATCCTCTTTCTAAGCAACTTCGTTTCTTCACACTCTAAAATTATATGCCACTCTTTGACTTTCCGGTAGCATAGTGGGTATTTCTCCAAATCAATCTCTTTTCTCAAACCTTTCAAATTCACCACCCCTGTCCTAGCCCATGCAAATCCTGCTCTTGCTGTTTTATCACATATATCAACATACTGTTCCCTGCTCCATACTACTTTCATGTCTCTGTATAATCTCAGTGAGCTCTTAAATAATTTTTTGCAAATAGCGAACAATTGCACTTATAGTACCTGAAAGTGACTGTTTAACTGAATAGATTGGTAGACCTACAATTGTTTACTTTTCCGCGTTATTGTTGCAAAGCAGAGCAACAGTTATGAATTGTGAATCATTACCAGCCCAGAAGTTCGGTGACTGAAGCCTCAGAACGGCCCCTGCCTGTCAGTCTGTTGGATTGGCAAATTCCTCCGCGCATGCGTAATATTAACACAATTGAGTGATTTGTTGACATATCGCTATGATTTTACTATTTATGGGTGGGTTAAGGCTTTTTCCTACCCTAAGTTACTATTTTGTACCAAGTTAACCAGAAGGTAAGTATGGAAGTATTACCAAAATGCGTTTTGCCTCCTGTGAGTAACTTTTGCACCGGCATTAACAGCAAATACGCCAAAGCATTGATATAGACCAACATAACCTAACACAATGATAGTTAAACACCAATGTTACATGTACCTGCGGCAATGATTGTATGGAACCAGAGCTTCCTGTAGGCAATGTAGTACTCGGTTCTTCAATGGGATGTACATCACCTTCTATACTCATATTGGTTTACGTATATTTTCGTCGTATCTCCATAAGCAGGAGTCACCCGTAATTGTGCATGACAACGAGTCCTGTATTACAAAACCAGATATACAATTAACATATTTGAAACTGGTGTGCTCTTTGAGCAGTTCACTGGTCTAAAACTGATTCTGATAATTTTCTATCCGCTCATAATTATAGACCTTAGTTGCGAGTCGATATCTGAGCTACATAATCGCGGGTAAACGTTAGCTGTGTATGGTAGCAGCTTAGAGCATATAAATCCATGGAGGAATAAATTAATGTTAATTTATTCTTCCATGCTCTGCGCATGATATATGCCCCAAGTGGCAGATAATAGCATTAAATAAATATGAGATATTGTAGAATAAAACTTCGAAATCAAGTATTGGTTTTTGACAGTATATCCATTAGATTTCATCCTGTTTTTCCCTTAATCTGTTTATACAGTTGCATAAAAAACTATAGAAATACGACTTGAGTAGTGAGAATTATACGTGAGATTATGGAATTACTTGGAAAACTAACCTACCATAAACGAAAATAGTTTGGAATAAAATCGTTACATTCACATAACTTTCTCTACCCACTCGTCTGCAAACTAATCTTATAAACGTTTATTCAATTTTATTACCCATTTCTTTTAAGGTGGAAAGGGAATATGTAATGCCTCTGTGGCAGGGGTAGGTACAGTACGAGTAAAACCGACGAGTAACTCGGTTCTGGCGCCTTATACGGTATGCCGCGGTTGTACCAAACGAAGGGTGAATTAGATGGCGCTGCCGAATCTAGGCGCTGCTCTTGAATACTTTTTCTAGTTCTTGCGTTCTATTACAAGTACCTACGTCACCGCATTCAATATTATGTTGTAGGTCACTTCTGTGGAGTCTTCTATAGATAAAAAGTTCACGTAAATATGCAAAAGTATACCAATTCAATCAATACTGATACTTCCCTGTCAGCTGAGGAAGTCTTCTGCAGCAGGGCAGATAATTCCTGAGAGGTCATCTCTCAGCCCAAGTCGGGTTGAAATGTTTATATTTTTACATATGAATTCTTATTTTTAGATTTTTTAGCTTGCTTTTGCATTGTACAAAGAAATTTACTTTTGAAAGGATCATATTTTTATATACCTATGTTTATTTTATTTGTATATGACAGTATGACTTTTTTTTTTTAGAAATTAATTTATTTTTGAAAGAATAAAATTTGCTTTTTAACTTCATGTAAGTCATTTCGCAATGCCGAAACCTATCAAAGAACACCAACAAGCTTTCTAAATCTGCCGCCAAATAAGAACAGCTTACAACAGAAAACATAGCGGTGTGGCCAGAAAGCTTTTCGGGGGTGATGAAACGGTTTCATTCCATTTTCACCCCGCCTTTAATTGCATTGGTCTTATCGGCGGCCTTCCCTTTGGAACTTGTTGCTTGTTGACAATGGTGTTAACTCGTGTACTCTTGTCGTTGGTTTCTTGCACTTTTTGGATTTTATCATTAATTCACTCACACATTCACATTCATACTTCCAGACTCTGGAGAGCATAGGGATTGGCTGGGGAAAAATTCCCACCCCCCAAAAAATTCTCAACCCGGGACCCCTCGCACTGCAGGCAGGTGTTCTACCGACTGAGCTACGGGGCCAGCCCACAATATTATTACTTTTATAGATTATTGGCATTATTGTTACTGATATAGCCATGGTGATGCAGTGTGTCTTAATAGCCCATAACTCACCATTTAACTTTTATCTTAGATCATTAATGATGAAATCCACAAACATATGCAGGGGCTTTGTTAACAAGTATAGCTCCAAAATTCAACTATTGTGTAATAACTATGCCCTAAACGAGAGTCAGTGTGATACTTTTTAGAATAGCAGAAACTCTTATAGGAAAACCCTTTGAAGCAACATTAAAAAGAAATGCCCGTAACGTAAATACTAGAACACGTTCTATTTCTTTGAGTGTGAAACAACTCGATATGTTTTGCTTGGTAGACAACGAAACCTAGAATTCATCAAAAGTACGTAGGTAGCTTGGTTTTTCCTTCGTTGTAGTGGGAAATACGAGTAGTCGCAAAAGGAACAATACAGCCAGTTTTGCAATAAAAATAGAAAAATCTTGCTAACTTCACTGCACTATCTCATCCAACATATTGCATTAACAAGAAAACAAATAGTTGAATACGTTGTTTACCTTAGTAGTTGTAACTAAGGGAAATATAAAAACTTCCTATACAATGATTAATGGTACTATAATTCATCTACGCCATAAACCAATTTCAAGAGAATATACTCTATCTCGCTCTTTCGGTAACATGTCACAACGGAGATTATACAAGTTGCCAGACTATAGTGCGTTCCAGTATATACAAGGCAAGCTACTGACTACTGAAACTTATGCTACACCTAACCAAAAGAGGGAAACATAACAATTAGTGCAATGACCGATGTTTTGTGCGATTTTCAAACCTGCCATGAGCAATTATTCCAAAGAAAGCCGCCGATATGACCTAGATGTTAAAGGCAGTATATAAATGTAACGAAAATAAAAAGGGGGAATATATTAGGCTTAAGGATTGTCAAATGTATTAAAAGTGGGTCGTATGCAACGTCTTTAAAGTTCCATTCTCTTTGCATAGCAGCTAGTAAAAAACGAATACGGACTTAGTAGTTGAACAAAAGTAAAAAGTATTTGCGAATAACTCTGTAGTTGAGCGGGTCAGCATTCTGACTTCTCAACGCAGAGATGCAGGATTCGATTCCTGGCTGGGGTGGAGAAGTTTTCTTCAACCAGAACGATTTTCTATCGTCTGCAGAGTCTGAAACTAATGCGAGAGTGTTTAACTGTAAAAATGAATAAGAGAGCCTAATAACATACAGTTAAGAGAGTAAAATCACCTCCACTTGTTTCTCAAGTCAACGCCGCCGACATGGCCACGCAAGTTAAAGGAAACTAGTCAAATGAAATTATTTAAAAAAAGAAAAATATTTAACAGTTCAAACCAGCAATAAAGAATATCTCAGAAATACTTACTGAAGCATAAATATATAATATACATAAGGGCGGATTTATAAGTCCATGACTTTGACGGGAGATAGCGTTCTAATCACAGGTTTCTTGTTTGCACCCAAGTTTTACATCTATTCTGGGTATACTCGCAGAAATTCGTCGTTATTTGTTTCTTAGAGCATTGTTGGGAGCGTCTAAAATAAGCAGATGTGTGTTGCTTCGTAGAAAATGGAGAAAAGTGAATTTCGTGTTCTGGTAAAGCACTACTGGTAAGATGATGAAGGAAACGGAAGAAATTCTGAACAAGTATTATGGGGACTCTGCAGCATCACGTGGCATGGTTCACAAGTGGTACACAGAATTTCGATGTGGATGCCGTGCGCATAGGACGGTCAGTTGAGCTCACAACAGAAGAAACGGTGAACAAAGTTCACGACATTGTGTTGGAAGACCGCCGAGTGAAAATCCGTAAGATAGCCAAGACCGTAAACATCTCGAGTGAACGGTTGTACAACATTCTGCACGAATTTTTGTATATGAGAAAGCTGTCAGCAAGATGGGTGCCGCGATTGCTTACAGTTGAGAACAAGCGGAATCGTGTGACCATTTCACAGGGATGTTTGAACATGTTTCAGCGCAACCCAAATGAGTTTTTGCGGCGTTATATAACGGTTGATGAAACTTAGATCCATTGCTATCAACCTGAAGCCAAACAACAATCAAATCAGTGGATTTCCTTCGGCGAACCTGCTCCAAAGAAAGCGAAAACCATTCCGTCGGCAGGAAAAATCATGGCAGCTGTCTTTTGGGATTCACAGGTGTTAGATATCCACTACCTGGAAAAAGCGTAAAACGATCAGAGGTTCATATTATGTCGCAATACTGGATCAATTTCACAAGAAATTGATAAAGAACCGACCCCATTTGGTGAAGAAAAGGTTTCTTTTTCACCAGAATAATGCACCCGCACACAAGTCAGCCATTGCTATCGCAAAATCTGTGAAATTGGGCTACGAACTGCAACCTCACCCACCATATTCTCCAGATTTGGCTCCGAGCGACTTCTTCCTCTTTGCAAACAAAATTGGCTCGCTGGAAAGAAATTCACGTCCAGTGAACACATCATGGCAGAAACTACTTCATATTTTACAGATTTCGAAAAATCATATTTTTTGGAAGGGTTAAACAAATTGGATAATCGTTGGACAACGTCCATTGAATTGAAAGGAGACTATGTTGAGAAATGAAATTGAGTTTTTGGAAAAATTTGTTATTTTCTTTAAAAAGCCACTGACTTATCAATCAATCTATATATAGTGTCCTAAGGTTTTGTCCTTTTCTTATGGGTTACAAGTTATACAAAATTCTTTCTTAATGAATAGGACATCTGTCTATTTCCAGAACATTCAACATTCACATTTTATTGGTCATGTAAATACTATCTTAAACAAATGATATTTTAATCAAAATCCTTACAGCCATTTTTGAGAAAAAAAAAAAGGTTTCGAAAAATTCCATATAAAGGGCAGTTTGGGATGAGCAGGTTTTCTTGAAAATCTTTGTGTCACATCCTTGTAAAATGCTGAACTTATATATCAGGTTTGCTATTTATCTGAAGTATCGTTTTTGAGTTATGCTGTTTAAAAACACACACACACACACACCTTTTTCAAAAAATGCTTTTTTGGGGGGTTTCAAGGGACCTCAAAACATAAGATATATTTCCGATGAATCGCAATATTGAATTTTTGGGTGGAATGCAATGCTTCCCCTGTTTACAACATACCACCTGTGTTAGGGCAGAAGGGTATAAGTACAGTTTTCACAATTTTACAGGACACAAAAAGTAAATTTGCAATCCACCCTGACAAAATGTATAAAGTAATGTTCTTCTCTTGCAGTATGTTCCCCAAATATTTAATTCCCCTTGTGCTCTCTTGCATAAATGTTCTATTTCATTCATAATATTTCAGAAGATGTCATTCAATTATCTTAAATTAAACCCTTATGATTTCTTCAATTATAACTTACATCCTTTTGTACTATTTTAATTATCTTTTAGATAAATTCAGGGCTTGACAGCATAACATATAATGACGAGTAATATTTCCATCTTGGAATATTTTCAGAATAATCAAAATTAATATTTAATTAAAGCAGCAATACCTAACATTAATGCTATAGATTCATAATTCAATGAAGTGTCACTTTATTAATCTTTTTCCTTATTTTATCAAGTCAATCAGGTTAGCATGTACAGCAACCAATTTGCAGCACTTTTTGGAAAATTTTCTGAGAGATTATAATGCATTTTTCAAAGTATTAATGTGTAAAAATGTAACTATTTACATGCTTTCTACCTTCAGCAATATAGGGATATTATAAAAAATCCTAAGATTTATCATATGAGTTTGTAAAGCAGTTCTTTTCAACCCTCTAGTCACTATCACCATTCTTCTTCAGGACCGTCATCCAAACTGGCTGGAATAATATTTCAGATGAATTGGTAATAGAGATAGAATACATCAGGAATTAGAGGCAACAAATCAACAAGTTATGTTTTCTTCTCTCAACTAATGGGATCATTTCAACTTAATGAAGCTTTTCAGTGTGTCATGTCCAAATCCTTTTGTTATCTTTGATATGGAGTTAAAGTCTGCATGTTTTCTAGTGTTTCCTTACACAGGAGCATTCCTTCCTCTTTGATGACCATGACCTACTGTACATTCTTTGAGAAAAATGTTTCCCCATCATTAGTTTTGTTCATTTGCAAGGAGTGCTTCAGGAGGCTGGAAAATTAGAAGAAATCCTCCTGGCTCATTTCAAAAATTATAAATTTATTCTTTCTTGCTTGTCATACTACTTGGAACCAATCATAAGGATGGAAAAAGTGAGCTTTTATTCCGTTTTGGCATTTTCTATTTCCAACACTTAAAATTTTGGAGAGTGTAAGTCAAAACCATATGGTTCTTTATTTGTACAAGGGTACAAGTCGACTTATTCCTGCATTCAAACTGCCAGATAAAGGAACTAAAGGAACATGTCATACGTATACCCTTCTCCCAAACTCATTTTATCTTTTCTCTTTTTAACTCCTGTTACACAGTCAGAAAGAGACGAAGTATTGAAAATGAACTTATAGCCTTTTGCCCAAACAAAATCCAAGTCACTTGCTTCCAAAGGGGACAGATATTTCATTTTCACCAAAAACTTGACGCACACCCTTCTGCCCTAACATGAGTGATATATCTACATAGCAGAGAAAGTAAAAATAGTATTTGAAAGTTCCAACCAACAATAAAGAATATCTCAGAAATGGCTAATGCCACAAATATTGTTTCACATAAAGTGATCTACATTTTTAGAAAACGGTCCGTGTGTGTGTGTGTGTGTGTGTGTGTGTGTGTGTGTGTGTGTGTGTGTGAACGGCATAGCTCAAAAACAAAAAGTTGGATGAATATCAAACTTGGTATATGTGTTCAGTATCTTTACAAAGATGCGACATAAAGATTTTCAAGTAAATCCCCCAACTCCAAACTGCACTTTACATGGAAGATTTTTTGAAATTGTTTATTTTCCCAAAAATGGCTCCAATTTTAATTCAAATAACATATATTAAACATATTTATATGACAAATAAAATGTATATCTTGAATTTTCTGGGAATGGCCTGCAAAGTCCTCTTCATTCAGAAAGAATTTTATATAATTCTGTATAACTGGTATACGTTAAGCAATAGATGAAAAAATGTAGATCTCTTTAAATCACACCATTAATTTCAAATAACACTTTTGTGGCATAAGCCATTTCCAAAACATCCGTTATTAGGTGTTGAATTGTTCAATACTTAACCATTCTTTTTAAGTACTGTTGATATATAAGTTTGATGTGACCTTATGCAAACAGTATGGAAGGCCAGCATATAGCGTCCAGTTGTTAAACATTTGACTATCGCTGTTCTCTTTGTATCTATAACGAAATGTGTAATGTAGCTGTTTCTGCAAAGGCTTATCTCAGTTAAAATAAAGTAGATAGAAAAATAAACTTTCATAACAATATTTGTATAGGTACACAGTAATAAGTGATAGGGCATAAAGAAAGTCTTGTGAATGTAACACATAATATTTTTCTTTTGCTTTCCTTATAGATGGCCCCCACATCTCTAGTTTTCCTTTCTGCTTTTCCTGTCAGCACTTTTGTAGTTACTGTTTTCTATCTATTTTTTCACTCCATATCATTAGTTGTTTACATTGTGTCTCTATGGTTTTTCTTCCACCACACATTTCACATATTCCCTTTCCAATGTCTCTGAAGTACATTGACCATGCTGTTAATCCTTCTTTTTCCTATTACACTGGTCAACATACCCTTCTCTTCCCCACTCTCTTATTATTATTTTATAGAAGCTAAATGATTTTTTATGTTTTAAGCTACTCCATATATCTTGCCTTTCCATGTCTTCCATTCTGCTTCTTACTGCCTTACAAACTCCAAGATGCCCTCCACTATCATGAAATATACTAGCTTAACTGCAGATTGCAATGCAGCAAGCACTTTTAATATTGGTAATAAAATAAACTATACTGTGGGATTAATTTATGGCTGTTATTTTTTCACGATACCTGTGTAGAGGTTAAAGTTGCTGTGAGAATATAGGTTAAAAGTTGCTAACAATGAGGTAACCTTGAGGCAATGATGAAGTAGATTTAAGTTTTATAAAATCATGTGTGTTGCACTCACATGACTTTCCCTACTTACTCTTCTTACAAAAGCTTATTCTTCTGCCAACTTGTTGTTAACACAGATAAACTTTCATTACAAATTTTGTTGTAGCTATAAGAAGAATACAGTAGAATGAAGTGACAGATTTTAAGCAGCGTGTCACTATGTGATGGCTTCAAAATTACATGCTCTTTGCATAACAATGTCAAAAAATTAATAGTGACTTACCACATGATTTTCAAGTATTAGTATTTGAAAATTCAAAACAAAGCAAGGAATATCTCAGAAATGCTTAATGCTATAAAAGATTTATTTTACATAAATTGCATGATTTAATGAGATTTACTTTTTTTGTATAGTATCACTGTGTCTATTACAGTTCATTCAACAGGAAGAGCAGTTCACAGAAAATTTAACTTATATCTAGAACTTCTTGCCATGCACATATCTTAAAAATATGGTATATTTTAAAAGTAACACTCAGTCAAAATGAACACTTAATGCTTCACTAACTTTTACTTACATATGTTTCACAGACACCGTCTGCATCATCAGTTACCTTTGACTGCCAGAATGATTATATGTGTTCGCTCTGGAATCTTGAGGCTTTCCTACTGGACATCTGATGAATCTATGGAGAGTCTTCAGTGGGAATTTCAAAATTCATTAGCGTTGACTCATATTTTTTCAAGAAAATCTTCTCCCAAGTTTCAAGTTCTATTGGTCTTTGTACTTGTTTCAAAACATGGACTCTGTTGTGGCTGGAGTTCTAAAAATGGTATGCTACTGCTGATTTTTCTTTGTGTGCCTAAGGTATTCCTTGAGGTAGCTTTCGATGCTCCTTTTAGTTTTTCCTATGTATATTTTCTGATAATCTCTACAACTGATTTTGTAAATTCCTGGTTTATTTAAAGAAGGTGTTACATCAGATCTGTTTGATTAAATTAAGTTTCATGTACTGGATCTATTTTGTGGGGCTAATACTATGTTATAACCACGGAAGATATTCTGGAATTTTCTCATCAACTTTGGGTGGTTAAGTGAAATTTTTGAACATTTTCTTTTCTTTTTCTGCTGTTAAAGTGGTTATGGCTGATATCTGTTTTTCTTTTTTTTGTTCTTTTTTTTTTTAAATTTCTGCAATCTTTTATGCACTTGTTGAAACCATTGTTAATTTCAACTGAAGTTATTGGGTTGTCTCATAAGTTCGTTCACTTTGCTTGCAAGTTCCATCTATAGCGCCTAAAATCCTGAACCCTCTGTACACTCAAGTTATCCTAGTTACCTAACCACCCCCACGACTTAGAGGTCAACAACCAGACACACTATTGGATATGTCAGTGTGTGTTTGTGACTGACGTTGGATAGAACTTGTGTTTACAAACTATGGAAAGCAAAAAGTAACATTTCCGACATCTTATGTTGTTTTACTATCGTAAGGGTAAAACCGCCTCACAATGCCGGCAGAAAATTTGTCTTGTCTACAGGGAAGATGCAATAACAAAGCGAGCATGTCAAAAGTGGTTTAGTCGACTTTGAGCTGGGAATTTCTCCCTAAAAGACAAACCTCGGTCTGGATGGCCAATGGTTATGGACATGGAAAGAATTCATGAAACAATAGTCAACAATCCACGAATTACAACTCAGGTGTTGGCATTGGATCTCAATTTAGCTCGTGCTACTGTAGCCAGGAACTTGGCAATAAATTGTCGACAATAATGTTGTATACTGCAGGAAATAAATGGTTTGTTTACAAAACCTAACTGCTGTAGTTATTTATCTTTTGAACTACCTTGTGTTTAAAGTTTGTAAACAGAAAGTTCGGCAACTACACTGTCGTAGCTGTGCTGCAGGTGAGGTGTGTTCCCAGGCATTCTTAGTGATTGAAACGTAACGAAAAGTGAACCAACTTATGAGACAACCCTATACTTTTAAAATTTATCATTTAACTTCACTGTGTACCACTTCCAGTTTCTTCAGTTTGTTTTATTTATCCTATGGTATATTGATTAAAATCATTAGACCCATTTTTGAGTAAATAAAAAGTAATTAACTATTTTTCTATATAAAGGGTAATTGGAGTGGGGGGATTTTCTTAACTACTTACTTCATGGGCCAAACAATCAGTATTGACCAATCCAATTCAAAGCCTGTGCCAGTTTGAACCAATCACAATACACTATTATTGAAACTTTGTCAAAATGAGATTGTCACAGCTGATTTGCAATTGTTTCTAATTTATAAGCCAAGGAAATGCAGAAAACTTTCTTAAAGAGCATAGAAGCCCTGCTGTTATAATACTAAACTATATTATGTAAAATACCTATGTCACTTTCATTTTATTAATATTGTTTATTAACAGTTTCATTCAGCAATACTAAACTCTTTGTGTCGCATCCTTGGAAGATGCTGAACTTAAATACCAACTTTGATATTTAGCCAACTTTTTGTTTTTTAGTTAGGCTGTTCACAGAAACACACACGCTGACCATTAACAATGTCTTTTTTATTCAGGAGTCCTCAAAACATGTATTTCTGGTGAAATCTCTATACTGAATGTTTGGGTAGAATATAATACTTGCTCTACTTACTATAGGTAAACAATAGAGAAGTTAAAAATTGCTTCTTTTGCAGGGGATGCTCAAGGAGCCTAGAAAAGTGTGTGTATCGAAGTAACTGTATGGAATTTTTGAATGGTTTGTTGCAACACTACCTTACTTTAGGTAAGGGAAACACTCAAAAATTTCTGAACATCTCCAGCTTAATAAATAAGCATTCTCTTTGTGGACCATCTCATAATTCCCAGAATTTGCAAAACCTATTTAGGAAATTGCATGTAAAAGGCACATTTAGTAACTTTTTTATTGTGAACCAAGTCACTTTTAGGAAGTCAATGTATTATTTTTATATAATGTATTTTAATTTAATTTATTTTTCCCTGATTCAACAGAAAACTATTGAGAGTTATCGTATAATCATTGTTCTCTTGGCAGATATGTATAAAAGTTTGCATTACACGCCCATCGTCGTCTTTATGATGCAATTGTAGTTCCATCACAAACTTATATCCTTCCTGTTTGCTGCAGCCTGTATGGTGTCTGAAAAAACAAAACCATAAATTAACAGCCATAGCTAGAACATGTGAAGACCAGTTAAAATTGGTTTAACAAGCCTACTAGTAAACTTCACACCATTATTTCCAATGCTGAGAAAAGAATTTTGCTTCAACACTTAAAACATCAAGATCAGATTGTCAGAGCAGGTCTATCTGTTCTCCCAAGAATTACCACCTAACTGTAAAACACGTCAAACTAGACTACTGCTAGCCACATAATACTCAATTACCTCTGTTCCATAAATGGAGACTGAAGAACAACAATCCTAGAGTGCTACCACCATACCAAAAACAACACAGCTTTTGTAAGATTCATCTTTGTATCAGTTGCTATAAAGGCAGGACCACCCATGAGGGGGGGGTGTAATCAGGGCACAACTTGTGCTATCAGGAACATTTTTTGGGAGGGGGAATTAAACATTTTGGAGAATACAAAAACACTGAAGTAAACTAATTCAGGTAATATAAACACATTTATTACAATTTTTAATCAAGTACTGTAATTGTTAACTCAGTTCGTATCTTTAAGTTTGTTAATCTAAATATGATGTATCCCCGCCCCCCAAAAGTAATGTTCAGTACCATGGTATGGTATAATGTGGTGTATCAAATGATAACTTCTGCAAATGTATAAAAGGAACTATAACATTATAGGTAGGTATGTACTTGTTCAGAACATATGCAAAAAAAAAGCATTTTCAGGAAACAGGCTGTGTATGTGTCTGTGAACAGCATTACTTAAAAACGAAAAGACATATAAACACCAAACCTGGTATATAGCTTCAGTACTTTCTAAAGATATGACACAAAGATTTTCAAAAAAAAAAAACCCTTAATTGAAACTACCTTTTACATAAAAGATTTTTTGAAATTGTTTATTTTCTAAGAAATAGCTAATGATTTTGATTAAAATAGCATATATTAATGATATTTACATGACAAATAAATGCATGTCTATTCCCAAAAAAAGTATGTTTTCTGGGAATAGCCTTTGAAGTCTTTTCATTCGGAAGGAATTTTTTATAATCTTGAATAACTAATAAATGTTAAGCGATAGACAAAAACGTAGTGCACAAGAAATGTAGATCTCTTCAAACACACAATTTATTCCAAATAACTTTCTTTGTAACATAAGTCATTTCTGAGATATCCGTTATAATTATTAGTATTATTTGAATTGTCATTATTTTGCCATTGTTTTAAGTCCTGTCAACATTCAGTTGTTTCTCAGGATGTCATGGAAACAGTATGGAATTTTAAGGCAGCATATAGCGTCCAGTTGTTAAACATTTGACTATCGCTGTTCTCTTTGTATCTATAACGAAATATGTAATGTAGCTGTTTCTGTAAAGGTTTATTTGAGTTAGGGTAGAGTAAGTCATGTGAATGCATCACATTAGATTTGTTTTGTTTAATTTTTTACTGTAAATATTGTGATTTTTTATTGGCTTTAACTTCCTGATTATTTGTTTAAGCTTCCATTGCATACCGGTATGACAATAGCTACTATAGTACCTATAAGACAGCCTCTTTCTGAAGCTTTGCAGTGGCATAAAAGAGGAAGTAAATAGTTGAAATTGAGCTCTCAGAAAAATTAGGAGCAGCATCAGTGTTTTGGGGCAGCCTTGTATAATCCTATAGAAAAATCTGGTTTAGTTAATGTTAATATTCAAATACAACTTGTTAAATAAACTAAACCCTAATTATAAAATAAACTGCCTAATTGTTATATTGTCTGTATCATACCATAAAATCCTTAATTTGTTAAACTAGCAAATCATTTATTATTCTGCTACATTGTACTGTATATAATTTCATTGTTAATCCATTACACTCATACTTCATTTGTTACATCATACAATTAAATCATCAGTTCTAGCTAAGTTGTTGCACAATTTGTTGTATAGTTCCATTTTAATGATTGTTAACTGAATTTAATACAATTAGAAAAGTCACTAAAGTCCTTGTAGTTATGCAGCTGTAAATAAAGCAACTGAAAAAAGCAATAAGCCTTATTTAAATACACATTCATTACCTTTAGTTGTCTTTAGAAAAACCACTAATTTGACAGAAAGAAATTTGAAGTTAATATGTGATACAATACACACTGCACGAAAAGTAATGCCATTGTGAGTTTGCGCAGTGCATCCTTTAATTTCTAAATAAACAATAGCATATTGTGATACAAATGTGGTGAGTACATCAGGAAGAGCTTGAAGTCGAGCATTGGCTACCATCCATTTTAAGCATGTGTATTGGATACTGTTTTATTAACAACAGTGAATAATAGAAATAATACTTGCGTAAAAATAAAACTAATAATTTACTACTAATGTGTTGCATATGGTTGTTCCAGTAACAAGTTCGCCAACATTAACACTGCTGACAAACTGGTGATCAAATATCCACACCTGGTTGTTGGCATTAAGAATATCAATAACTTGTCAGCCATGATATGAGTGCATGTGGTGGGAAGAGGAACTAAACAGTTACAGAACAAGTGGGGGCAGGGCATCAGAAGGACAGTCAGAAAAGAAAGCATCTGCAGTTCAAAGCTGCACTTGCTAGCGAGGCTCAGGCCTGCAAATGTAGTGTTTTCATTGTGCAACTGTACATTCCCCTCGCTCCCCTCTGATCCCTAGCCTTGATGACATTATGTATTGTGAACAAAAACAGTGGCGCCCTCCTCCGGGCGCAATCATATACTGGCCAACTAGCTGCTGCATGAATTAAGAGGAGACGGTGAGAGATTTACTCTAAACTATTTGCAATTCCATATCACTTACACTTTGCTATATATCAGGTTGAAATTTGTAACACTTATTTACAGAGATTTACCCCAATTTTGATAATTTTTATGGAGTTTGTAGTCATTTATTAATGGTGTAATCAAATTTTGTCACACTTCTACTTGGTCATACATTTTACATAATATCCAGTGAACATTTTGGAATTCTCTTTAAAGAAAAACAAACTACACTAATAGGTTTACATTTTAGTGCAGTAACTTTTTCATTAATTATTGCAGTTATTTTCCATGATTTTTTTTAATTTAAGTAATTTTTTTAATAACATTTTTCTACGATCCTTCAACCATAAAAATGTTTATATTCTTTACACTAAAATTCTGTTGCACTTAAATGTGTATTCTGTTTCAAGGAACTGGTTTGACAAATTTCATCAAAATCCTTCCAGTAGTTTCTGAGAAGTGTGTATCTATATCATGAACATTTTAAATCATCGAAAAATCAATTTGAATGTTATATGTATATTTCTTTAAACACACTGCAACTAAAACTGCCCATAACCATACTCTTGTTCTTCTACGTTGATTCAATTGTCAGTCTGCAATAATACCAAAGCCAGTGTATGCCCCTTACAGGCTTCTACACATTGCACTGATTTTGACACAGATAACTTTTTACACAACGAAAACTACTATCTAGCTTAGAATTTGAAATTCTGTGACATTTCACAGGTTTAGTTATTTAATTTTATGTTGTGCCTACAAAAGCTGGTAAGATCATCTATATTCCTCTCAATGATAATCGTAATAGATTGAATATTGCCAACATAAGAATACTAATTACTTATACTTCCACAGCCTTACAAAACAACAAAGGAACAGCAAGTTCACATATTATTGATTGATCTCCTCTCGGACATTGATCATGAAGTAACAACATGGTCAAATAAATAATCACAGCACATAAGATTGCACAAAAGTAGAGGGCTACAATCACTTGGTAAAAAATCTGATGTGTTACACTCACATGACTTTCTCTACTCTTGCACAAACTATTTTTACAAATGTTTATTCTCCATATGCTTCATGTTAATCGAGATGTTAATGTTATTGCTAATTTTCTTGTAGATGCAAGGAGAAATGGTACGCTTTAAGCTACAGTCAAATATTTTAAGAGCTGGTTGCTATGTGGAGCATTCCATTCTATTTGCATTACCTGGACCAAAAAAAATAAATAACAAACTTCCAATTGAGAAAAAGTACAAATATTGGAAAATTTAAGGGAATAACGAGCAATATCTCGAAAATGGTTCAATATATATGACATAAATTGTGTATTTTAACGCGATCTACAATTTTTGCGTACTAAAATTTTGTCTATCTCTTATGGTTTACCAGTTATGCAAGTCATTCACAATGAAGAATACTTTTGGAGACATTCCCAGAAAATTCCAGATATACATTTTATTTGCCATGCAAATATCTTAAACATATGATATTTTAATCAAAATCATTAGAGACATTTTTGAGAACATTAAAACTTTCAAAAAATGATCCATGTAAAGGGTAATCTGGGGTGGGGGGATTTTCTTGAAAACCTTCGTGTCACATCTCTGGAAGATACTGAACCTAAATACCAAGTTTGGTGTTTATCTGACTGTTCGTTTCTGAGTTATGCTGTTCACAGACACACAGCCAAGTTTCCAAAAATGCTTTATATGCATTCAGTGCACCTCAAAACATATATTTCCATTGAAATCTCGGTATCGAATGTTTGAGTGGAATGCAATACTTCCCCTACTTACTATACGTAGTAGAGAAAGTAAAAATTAACATTTCAAACTTATTATATTGGATTGTGATAACAGCATCAAATACCACTCCTACTTATTCCTCTTTATCTTTGTAGGATTATTTATTGCATACTTACATAAAATAACACAAAAACATTCAACGTAACCACACTGACTAGAAAAGTCTCTGTGGTGCTCAGGCATTGCTAACATAAGAATAATAAATAAGCTGAAGTTCATACTCTGATATTTGGATATTCACATATTATAATTTGTAGATTCTCATTTTTTGTAAGCAGCAAGTTTCCTTCTCTATGGGAACTTTCTGATGGTTTTATTAGCAGAAAAATAAAAACTGAGGGACATAAAATGACAGTGGGCATGGATAACAACAACAGCATCAAACCAGTCAAAGTACTAGTTCTTATTGTTATTCTTCTTTTCTTTGTGAAGGATGATTTAGGAAGAACTGACCCATTTATTTCTTTAATTGTTTGAAAGCGAGTAATGCTAGCGACAACAATACCTGAAATACAGAGGAATTTTGGGAGATTATTTACCTCTATAGCAAATGTTGAAAATGTTCTCCATCCTGCATAAGACACAACTCAACACGTCGTTCCATGTTACTGGCCACTCGTTGGAGGGCTCTGTTGTCAATACCTTGAATCTCCTCTGTAATGTTGTGCTTTAGATCATCTAATGTGTGAGGACAGGTGGCATAAACCCTGTCTTTTAAATAATCCCATAGAAAGAATTTTGCAGTGCGATCTTTGATGAAATATGAATCAATACGGCCAGGTTGCAAGGTAGGGGATCCTAGTGTTAATGAATCAGAGAAATCATGTATACACCTCATGGATTTATTCACATCAGGCTAGACTTTGATGGCCCTTACCTTGACATTCCAAAGTGTCCAAATAAGGTTCATCTACCACCATAGAGACATTTCCTACTTTATACAAGGAGCAACTTCAAATACAGAAGAGCAAATGGCTGCATCTGCAGGAACTAAAGAACGTTATTCCAAAAGACTGTCACCTTTTATTACGACAATCTACCCCACACTGATTGTTTTTTCCAGGTTTTTTCTTATTTTAGTGTTCTTTTGTGTTCTTTAAATAAAAGTATTGTATTAAGTTGTATTGATTAAAATGAAAAACACCTGTACAAGTCTCATATAATATTATAAGTGTAACGCTCAAGTCTACGCTTTAATAAATGCTTCATCA
Source organism: Deroplatys truncata (assembly GCA_030765065.1). Classification (NCBI taxonomy): domain Eukaryota; kingdom Metazoa; phylum Arthropoda; class Insecta; order Mantodea; family Mantidae; genus Deroplatys; species Deroplatys truncata. The sequence goes on along the minus strand of CM060981.1, from coordinate 304,790,307 downwards.
TAAATAGGGATACCTCAGAATTGCTTATTTTCTGAAAAAAATCCTTGCCCATAAAGCTCGTAAGGTATAAAAGGTTCTTATTTACTAAAATATGTCAAAATGAAAATCTGCAACCATAAACAGATAGAATAATATGCATAACTGCAAAAAATCAGACCCCTAGGTTAATTTACTCAGATATTATGTAGTTTTTTGGCTCTCCTGTAAAATATGTGTTTTGTCAGATACGTGTTCTCCGTTCTTAACCCTCGATATGGAGAATAAGCATTTGTAAAAATGGTTTGTACAAGAGTAGAGAAAGTCATGTGAGTGTATCACATCAGATATTTTTTTATTTTGATAATGCCACAGGTTGTATTTCCTCCATTGTTAATCAAGGCTAATGATGATGATGACAAGAATGATAATTTATTTGCTTCCCTTTTTATGTAACTGTATTTTGTGTTGAAAATCTTCTTTTAAAGGATGTTTGATCCATATTACAGAAATTAGTCATATAGTATACCTGTAAGCTACTCTCATAACCTGCATAAACACAAACTAAGAGATGCAAGGAAAGAAACAATATTTCCATGCACTGTATTACCTCACATATTAAGTTCTGACTTGTTTCTGCTGGATTCACAGAAGTAAGTAAACGTAATGGCTGAGAGAGAGTCACCAAGCCAGGCTGTTGCAGAAACGTGAAGTTAAATCAGCTTCATTCACAACTCAGTTACCACTGCATGTTACATGAGTACCTCCACTGCTTCCCCCATTGTTTAGCATGTTTTCATTTAGACACAAGCTTTAATGCAATGTTGCATTCATGCACCTACAGGAAGCATAGTCAAGTTCTAACAAGAACTACAGTTCAGCACTCTTTGGAGACACGTACGGGACAATAACATGAAGTCTCGACACCTTTCATTCCTTATCAAGCATAAAGCTAAACACAACAACTTTCAGTAATGCAAAACTTAAAAATGTAAAAGTAACAAAGGTTTATCTCAAATTATTAGACACACTTTGATACCACTGACTACTGAGGTCTCATCCCTAATTTATATATAACTATATAGTATCTTATTCTAAAGGCTTACTGTGTACTTGCCTTCCAAAACACATTTAAATCTTATTAGTTACAATAAATTGCATCCCCCCACCCAAACTTACCCTTCTGCTTTCGTCAAGCAAGCTTGCAGACGTACAGGCACCAACTGCTTGGTGTTACGAATGCTCAAGGTGACAACCATGCCTTGCTTAGTTAAATCTGCATCTCCCAGATGTCTCCTGAAGATCTTCTCTGATTTCTTGTGGATGGCAGCAAGGTTTCGCTCTGCCACTTCCTTCACTGATTCCAGTGACATCTCTATGTAATACAGAAGGTTGTTCCATCGGACACTGTTCCTGATGTAGTGTACAACACTCTGTAAAAGTAATAGTACAAACTTGTTCACACACCCCTTTTCTTTCCCTTCTAATACTTGTATTCCACCCAAAAGTTCTACACCAAGATTTCACTAGAAACATACGTTTTGGCGCTCTCTGAATCAAAATAAGAAAAGGATTTTTAGAAAAACATCTGTGTGTCTGAACAGCATTACTCACAAACAAAAAGACGGCAAAATACAATACTTGGTGTTTAATAAGTTAAGGGCCTTCCAAGGATGCAACACTCAGATTTTGAAGAAAATCCCCCCATCCCGAACTACGCTTTAAAACTGTGGTTGTTTTAAGAAGTGTGGAATTAAAATAAGGCCTAAATTGAAGGCATTTTTAAAATTCAGGAGCCGCCATATAACATCAGCTCATCCTTATAATTACTCTTGTGTTCTTTCATATTCACATTGTTCTTTTTTAATGAATCATAGTTATAACGTATAATCCATTAATCAATTTATCTCTTTTCTGAAAAATTATGATTTTGATGTTTACACCCTTATTCCAGGGAAGCCTTCAATTAATTCACTATTAGCAAATGTTTTCTTGACCTATTTTACAAGTCTTTCTAACTCGAGATGCCTGTCCAGAATAGTGATATTGAAGTCACATATCTGGTTTGGTTTTTGCAACGCAACTAACGCCATACTTGACCCTTCTCTTTGGAAAAAAACTTATATAGAAGCCATCATTGCAATTACTACAAGTCAATAATCATTGTTGTCTTGCCTCTCTCCATAACTAAAAACAAGTGATATAAATTTTTTCCCATTGATGCATTCTTTCATAGTGGGCTATGCAACTTTTCAAAAAATTAATATTTTTTCCTTTTTTCATTATTCTGGATGTTTAAATTATCCAAAATACATACAAATATTGTCAAGAATGAATAAAGAAATGTTGCAATCTCAATAAAAGATGAATTCAGTTGAAATTAACAAATGTTTCAGAACTCGTAACATCTTTAACCAAAGTCTCCATTTCGTAATTCTGATGGTTTTTATCTGCCTCAAGCTTTTGTAAGAATAGTTTTCAAACGAGTAAGTATAGAAAGTCATGTGAATGCAACACATCAGATTTCTCTATTATTCATGTTTGTAATAAGGGCGAGATTGTTACCCAGTCCTCCCTCCTGAACTTGTGATACGTGCCACACTCACTGCAGCTTCCAGAAAAGACAGTAAAGCAAGAGGATTTCACACCGCAGTTGTAATTCGTACAATGTTTTGCTTGTTTGCTGTAAAGTTTTCATTTTGAAATATATGTACGTTAAAACATAAAAGAAAACAAAATCCTTATATGTTGCACACTTATGACTTTCTCTACTCATTTTTCTGCAGACTATTCTTCTATCTACTGTTTGTTAATCAAGGGAAACTTTCAATTCACATTTACACATTTCATTGTAAAGCGATAGTCAGATTTTTAAAGAATGTGTCACTATGTGATGGCGTAGAAATTCCATGCTCTTTGCATGAGTATGATAAAAAAATGAAAATCAGTTTTCCATAAGAGAAAAGTATAAGTATTTGAAAATTCAAACCAATAACAAGAATATATTAGAAACGATTAAATCCATCAAAAAAAGTTTATCTAACTTAAACTGTGTGCTTTAACAAGATTAAAATATTCTTTTAATTAAGATTTTTATCCATTTCTTACAGCTTACCAGTTATACAAAAGTCATTCAGAATAAAGAGGACTTTAGAGGTTATTCGCAGAAAATTCAAAATATACATTTTGTTATGAAAATATCTTAAACATGTGTTATTTTAATCAAAATTCTTAGAGCCGTTTTTGAGAAAATAAAAAACTGTCAAAAAGTTTTCCATGTAAAGGGTACTTTGGGATGGGGGGGAGGTTCTTAAAACTCTGTGTTGCATCTTTGGAAGATGTTGAACCTAACACCAACTTTGCTGTTTATCCGACTTTTCGTTTTTGAGTTATACTGTTCACAGACATACACAGAGACAGATACTTGGGTGGACCTTTTTTCTAAAAACATTGTTTTTGGATTTAGAGGGCCTAAAACATGTATTTCCGTTGAAATGTGGTATCGTATTTTTGGACGGAATGCAATACCTTCTCTACCAGTCTGCAATACCGAACTTTAGCATGAAGACAAGTCAAGTTACTGGTACATGGTGAAAGCCGCTACACAGACGCAATCCGTAACCAAGCAGAGAAAATAACATTTATTGTTAGGTAAAGAATATCGCAACTGCTGACAGCAGTTTGGGACCAACAAAGGAAGGCAATACCAACTGACATACCTTGAACACCTCCGGATCTGAAGAAATGTCAGCGATAATGGGTGGTTTAGTGATTTGAGCAGCGCAAACAGTTTCGTACTTCCCGATGCAATGCCAGGATGGACCATCTTGTGTCACCACCAGGTGGTAGTTGCTGTTGTAGTAGCAATCCAAAATATCAATTATTTTTATGCCATACCTGTTGAAAATGTTAGAAAGTAATGTTTTCGTATTACATCTTAAATTCATGAAAAAATAAGACACAAGTACAGAATATTGGTCAGGAGGAGAAGGGTGTTTGAACACAGCCTTGCAGATTCTTGGTCGGCAGAAGAGCCACGGTTCTTTCTACTATCTGAGGAAGCTGCTATAATCTTTTCGTACGAGAGTGGGTCCGCACACAGTATCACCAGACACGCAGCACCTCCAAGATTCTTTGTGCCTAAGACCCTGACGGGGCAAGACACGGGGACCATCCCCATGGGACGAAGTGTTACATAAAACATATAACGCTGCCATGAAACCCTGAAACAGATGAAAGGTGAAGTGAAATGAGAATGTAGGTGAACTGGAGGAACAAGAAATTCGGGGGATGTAATGAACTGTCCTAGCATTCGCCTAGCGACCCAGGGAACCCCTGAAAAAACCATGGGTCAGGAAGGTCGGCCGCGGGAATCGAACCCACGACCTCCCGAATGCGGACTACAGACGCTGCCGCCTGACCCATCCCGCTCGGTGAACGCGGCCTAGTTCAGGTTACTGATGCCACATGTCAGGGCGGTCAACCGTGCCACCGGCGGGTTATATGAGCGTCAAAATCTTTAAACATGAACAACATGTTTGAAAATAGCACGGAATTACATATCATGCTTAAACTGTAGCGACTTTCTGGAGATTGTTTTGTTATGAAACTGGTGAAAATGAAGCGCCAAGTTAGACATTTTGGATGTGACCCTCATTAAAACATCTCAGGCAGGTGTTCAACAATAAGCACCACGTTTATAGACAGGAGTGTTTCAAGCCCCTGTAGCAGCCCTCTCTCCCGGGAGGTGCCCCCCTCCGTTGTATATCCTATAGGTACTGCATAATAACCATTGTAGTCGACTGTCAATTACATTTTCACTTTCTGCGTGTTTTTAATCTTTAAATCTCTAGATGAAGAAATGCACCTGAAATAATTAATATTTTCTTGTTTAAAGCACTACGAATAGCGAAACTGTTTTCTTGAATTTATGTATAAAACACAGCAGTCCCCTTGTAGCTCATTTGGTAGAGCATCTGCCTGCTGGGCAAGGGATCCCGGGTTTGATTCCCGGATGGGGGGATTGAAATTTTTTCCCAACCAAGAAACAACAATAAAAAATACGTGTATAATAGTAGATGAAACAGTGGGTAACAGTAAGATTTTATTTTGCGAGTAGGAACGTTTGGGAAGCGAGGGCCGTAGGCCGCGTATCGCACTCCCACGAGCAAAATAAAACTACTTTTAACACGCGTGACACATATTATTTATAGACAACGCTCGAATTTGTAATATATCAACAATATTATATTGATCCCTGAAAATAACGAGATCACGCTTAGAACGGTTCTTGAAACATGAGAAATGACGTTAAAAAGCGAGCTGTCAGATGTTCTCATGTTGATTCGCTAGCATTTTCAACGTATGTTGCCTTACATCAGCCAGTGAAGCGATGAAATGCTATATCATATATTGGATAAGTACTTCCAATGCTGTTCTTTCTGCTGCTTCTATAATTTCACCTCGCTCTTCCATCTCAGTTTCTTCTGAATTCATAGTTTCCGCCATTATTAATCTTCATGTAGGTTATCCTATATAAAAGAATAATGTTTTAGATCAAAGAAAACAGAAGGCTGCAAATATAACGTATAGGTTAACTCTACAACGAATTGCGCTAAATTAAAGTATGACGATTTGTATTGTGAACAGATAATGCGAGCGCCAGAGAAATTAATCATGTAAAAAGACATAATGAAAAGTAAAATCTAATCAAACCAAGTCGAATTATTAAATATGTGCAAATACAAAGGGCAATTGTCATGTGATTGGACTTAAAACCAAAGCTGGTCACAATGAAGATTATCGCAGGCTTGTGTGCACTGTATTCTGCTTAGGTCACGCTGTTTCAAATATATGCACTATCTGATCAAAGGTATCCGGACACCCCCGCAAACATAGGTTTCTTCATCTTAGGTGCATTGTGCTGCCACCTACTGCCTGGTACTCATTATCTGCGACCTCAGTAGTCATTAGACATCGTGAAACAGCAGAATGGGATGCTCCGTGGAACTCACGGACTTCGAACGTGGTCAGGTGATTGGGTGTCACTTGTGTCAGAAGTCTGTACGCGACATTTCCACAGTCCTAAACATCCCTAGGTCCACTGTTTCTGATGTGATAGTGAAGTGGAAACGTGCAGGGACGTGTACAGGACAAAAGCGTACAGGCCGACCTCGTCTGTTGACTGACAGAGGCCGCCGACATTTGAAGAGGGTCGTAAAGAGTAATAGGCAGACATCTATCCAGTCCATCACACAGGAATTCCAAACTGCATTAGGATCCACTCCAAGTACTATGGCAGTTAGGCGTGAGGTGATAAACCTTGGAGTCCATGGTCGAGCGGCTGCTCGTAAGCCACACATCACGCAGGATTGAATCACTTAGCTGTTGTTGCACACACTTTCTCAGCAATGCTACCATACGGCCACAATCATATTGTTGTCAAATCCTTTGTAAATGATACAACTACTTCACATGCTGATTGCTCATTTTGTCACCACACACCCGGCCCTGTGGCTAGATGGCGCTACTGTGCCTTCAGGCGTTTCTGGTATTGTAATAATAAGGTATTTGGTATCACTCCGCGCTTGACATCTCGTGAACGCATCCAGTTGCTCAGCTGTTTACATTTGGGAGCTCAAGAAACTGCCATTGTTACCTCCCAATTTTGTATTATTTTTCACTGCAGCAGCACGGAGTGCTAAAGAACTACATGCCCCTATACTTGTTAAGTCAAATGTACTAATTTAGTCGTCCTCCGTAGTGTAGTGGTTACCATGCTAGGTTCTAGTTCGCGAAGCTGCGGGTTCAAACCCGACGGAGGGCGATGGATTTTTTCGGACGTAAAATACTTAGCATGGCTTCCTTCGGAAGGGAAGTAAGTCCGGTGGTCCCCTATCGTAGATTTACGGCACGTAAAACAACCTCAAACCTGATAAAGAGGCCTCTGAGCAAAATTACCGGTCTTTCACGCCCAATACGCTAAGGACGACAGTAGTTAAAGAGCGTCCATAAACAAAACTAAATTTAATTTTACTAATTCAGGATGGATGAATACATTTTATGAATATCTTTTATTGTAAAGCCTCACGTGTTAATCAGAGTCCTCGGGTAGTAGCGCGACACCCAGCTCGGAATCAGAAGTGGCGATATCGCTTGAGTCGTCTTCCAGGTTTATAACCTGCGTGTCTACAACTTTGTCGCACATACAACTCAGCTATGCACGTGGTGGCGTATGCCACTCTTCAGACTGTCGCTCATTGTACGCTAGTTTCCTTTTCTTTCCGGAGTTTTCACAGTTTCGGTCTCCTTCACGGAGTGCAGGTGTTCCGACCACTTTAGTTGCTATAATGCGAGCGCTGCGTACCCCTAGCACACGTGGTACTTCTGTTGGCACTAGAAGTACGTCGGATCGAATCTCAGAGCGTCTCCCAGAAGAAGTTTTCCGTATTTGGTTGGATTCGGCAAGGCACTGGTTTCCGAAGCTCATGGGAGACTGGGCACGTCTGGGCACTGATGCCCAGACAGGGTTATGAGACACTTCAATGTCTCCCGATACCAGCTTGGGGAGCTGGAAAACGGTGTGCTAGATCGTTGCCGTCTTTTATTGGTAGTTCTTACCCTTTGAGGTTGACCCACGTAAGTGGCTATCCACTTTCGTTCCTGTGGGTTTTTAGACTCGCGGTATTGTCCTAAAGGAAAGCCTTAGGGAGATGAATACCACTCGTTCGACAACTTTCCCTGGTATTAGAAGGAGAGCTTCGTCTCCAGGTAGACCTTCGACCAACATTGTCATTGGAAACAGAATTCACAGACGCAGTAGTTGATTCGATGTTAATTTAATGACATCCTTAACAGCAAGGGGATCACGGCTCAAACAAAATGCAGATTACATTCAAAACTATCAAAATTTTTTATCAGTTTTAAGGGCGTGCTATTACCGCAGCCATGATCTCGACACAAACTATGGTGCATTAGCAGAACCGTTAGTAGTGTATGTCCTTGCTTAGACAAACGTATTAAAGATAATCCTGCCGCTAGGGGCACCAGTGTCGTCTTTAATCCGCTCGAGTGGCGGGAAATTTGAAGCGGCAGGAATACGGTCGATCCAGATGTCTAAGCGGGATATTTTTTTCTTTATTTTTTCTGATACATGCTTTATTCTATATGGATTAAATACAAACATAATATGATGGATAAATTTAATATATAAGAAATGCCCATGATGTGGCAAACTTAGGAGCTAAATGGACATGGTGTAATTGTTTGACCTATGGAATAACACTGATTGGCAAACTTTACAAACTAAAATGGTGTTTTTTTCGACAGCGCGATGCTGGCATAGCGGTGAACTTTGGAACTAAGCGGTAAAAGCACGGCGCCAGTGCTAAGAGGTGTAAGTACTAAGGAGAATACGTCTTGAGTAGGGATAAGTATTGGAAAGTGTATGAGAGGTGTGACGGAGGTGAAGGGATTGGGTTGGAGGCGAAGAAGAGTGATTTCTTTCGGCAGTGTTTGGGGCGTGGGCGGCGGACGCGCTTTGGTTGAAAGGATGAGTTGGATGTGGGACGTCATAGGTAAGGGATGTTGGCTATTGGTGAAGGTGAGTGAAGAGGGATATATAAGGGAGGATGTGAGGAAAGATTTGAAGCGGCAGGATGACGTTCGTCAATCCAGATGTCTAAGCGGGCGACATTTGTTTTCTTTTATTTATTTATTTAATCTTTTTAATACATGCTTTATAACTTATGCACATGTGGTAGACTTAGGAACTAAATGGACACTGAGGGTTTTTTAACCTAAGGAAATGCCGCTCAGGGCAAAAATTTTAAAAAAGCTAAAAAATAAAATAGATCACAGCGTGACGTTCGCCTGCCTAGCGGCGAACTTTGGAACTAAGAGTTCGGAGGAATTTTTGTTTGTTCTTTGGCGATGGGGGCGCATTCGGCGGCGACTTCTGGCACGCCTTCACCGGCTCGCGCGCGTGGGGATGGCGGAGGGAAGAGAGAATCTGAGGTTAAAGACAGGTGGCCAACATGGGAGCTAAACAAGATAGGGGAGGCCCGGGGTAAGCGGACTTGATGTTAAAGACAAGTGGTCGGCATGGGAGCTAAACAAGATGGTAGAGGCAAGGGGTGGGTGGAGGAGATATATGACGCAGTGGCGAAAATGGGAACTAAACAAGATGGCGGAGACAGGAAGACTAAGGACGAGGAGATTTTGAGGTTAGTGGCCAACATGGCGGACGCAAGAGGTGGGGGCAAGGAGATTTGAGACGCGGTGGTGAAAATGGGAACTAAAACAAGATGGCGGAGGCAAGAGCTGAGATGAGCAGATTTTGAGGTTAAAATAGAAAGTAAGCATGGGAACTAAAAATGGCGGAGGGTCGACGACAAGGACATACGGTGGCAAATGTGAGAGCTAAACAAGATGGCGGACGCAAGAGGAGGGTATGGAGATTTGAGGTTAAGATTTTTAGATTAAAACAGGACGTAAGCGTGGGAACTAAATCCAACATGGCGGAGGCAAGGGTGGGGACGAGGAGATGTGAGGCGCGGTGGTAAAAATGGGAGCTAAACAAGATGGCGGAGGCAGGAAGTCTGGGTTAAAAATATGAGATAAACATGGAGAACTAAAAACCAATATGGCGGAGGCAAGAGGTCGAGGGACGAGGAGATTTGAGGTTAGGGGTCAACATGCGAAAGATGCCGAACGCAACAGGTGGTGATGAGGAGATTTGAGGTTGTGAAAACTAAACAAGATGGCCGACGCGCGTGATCAAGGAGGTTTCACAAAAGAAAAATAAATATCATAACTTGAACGAGAATGGAAGCAGCCAAGTAACTAACACGAAAGTTGAAAACACAAAAGAGCATAGAAATGTAATGCTTTTGTAAAAAAGGAAGGCAGTAAGTGACGTGGCATGTTGTGATTGGAGAAAATAGGACGATTTGTGATTGGTGGGAATAAAACGTGATTGGAATGGACATAGGAATAAATAAGGCGAAGTGATGGTGATTTGCGGAGGTATTGATGATAGCTGTGATGGTTAACGCATGTGTCGGGATTGGAACCCAGTACCAAAACCCAACACATTAAAAAATTACTCCTTGGACCTTGGTTTTGAATGTGACAGCACAACATCGAATTAAACGTGAACTTTAACGGTATTTTAAATAGGAATGTTGGTGGAATGCGAACTTGTGTTTATTTTGGGACTCAAACCCAGTACCAAAACACTGAACGATGTATTTCTACGCCAAAGCTATTTTAAATGTGGTGGAATGTGGAGTTTGTAGTTTGGGACTCAAACCCAGTACCAAAACACTAAACGATATATTCCTACGCCAAGCAGGCCGAAAAATAATTATGCGTGTGGTACTTCCCTCTTAGTGGTGTTGATGTGTCACGAAAAGTGCAGCAGTCATTAGCTTCACGCGACGTGAAAAAATAAAAGCAAACTGTTTCTGAAAATGCTTAACCAGCTTTAAGACCAACCAACGTCACTACGCAATGATATACCTAGGGTTTTTTAAAGCGGTACAGACGCCCTTTGCACAGACGTAATTTAACTATACCAAAAACCTGGTACTGGACTATCGTAATGGTAGCTAGCGTACGTGGGAGCAGGGTTCTCATTGCCGGTCAAAAGCGGTCAAAAACAGTGTACGACGGACTGACAGACGTGTTCACAGTAGCTACTGTCGAAGCGTGAATGAAAGAAATCTGTGGTTGCCGGCAATCCAGCAGAAGCGATAACAAACTTGGTGCTCGTTAGCAGGATGTTTGCAACTGCTGATAATTCCAGCTTGCGAAGCCGGATGCGCGCCAGACTCGCCGGCTGACTCACGGTCACGCTGGCAACGGAAGTCTGCGGTTGTCGATAAGGCTATATGAAAACTTAGTTTTCACGTGCGGTAAAAATAATGCTTTGAAGCTGGCGTAACATAACCACTGCATGTCATTGAATTAACGTAAAGAAACTTAACAGTTGTTTGACGATAAAGGTGCGTATACGTTTTGCATATGGAATAAAAGAAACTGTTGTTTTATGGCAAAAAAATTGCTGTTTGGACTAACGTAGTGAGTAACTCTTTGACTAAAGCTAATGCGAACAAGGCATAACGAACACAGTTACAACGGAGTGAATCATTTGCCTAGTGAAAGACAATGGAGAGCTCTATACAAAAAACGGTGGAGGTAAGTGACGCTGAGGGCGTTTGCAGCCTACTTTTAAAATTCTGCAGCATCGTCAAAGGACGCTGAAGAAATTTTTTTTTCGAGTTTTACGGAGACAGAAATCTCTGTGTCCGCGATGCCACAGCATGCAGATCCAGTGCAGTGGATTTCGCAGGTGTTTAATGATTTTTTTTTAAAATTTGCGAATGAGAACCTACTAGAAAACAGCCCCTGGTTTGTTGGTTTAACCATAAAGGATTCCCCTTCGAAGCCATTCAATGTCAGTGTTAGCCGCGTAGATCAAGTCAACCCAGAACCGATATTACAAAGCATCCAAAAGGTGATGCAAAGTAACAATGTTTTTCTGATGCAGGGGCCAATCAAGATATCTTGTTTGTGGACGAAGGAGGTCGCAGGTTCGTGTTTTAAGCGCTGCGATGAATGCAGAAAGAATATAGGTATCATAGAAATAAAAAACAATGATACCTTATGTATGCCAAGAACCATTGCAGTGAGCAAGGCACGGGCAGACCACGATGTGAATTACCAAACCATTACGCGGTCTGAGTTTCTCCAAAAGCGGAAGGCGATAGAGTTCTGCGAGGCGATAGGGAAGACGGAATGTAGGTTTACTCTGGATGAAGTAAAGAAATTTGACACATCTTTAAAAGAGTATGCCATCACGGTATTTGGAGACCACACTGGTGCAAACGTGCTGTATAAATCCAAGGACGCCGGGAAAAAGAACATCGATCTGATGCTTCACGATGGGCATGTTAACGCCATAGTAGACCTGTACAAATGCTTTCGGTGCAGGTCCTACTGCAGGCAGTGCAACCATCCGTATAAGCACAACAAGGAGTACCACCGTTGTGACCAAATATGCACGAAATGCCACCAACCGTGCGTTGACAGATTTGACCAGTACGTGCATTATAATGCGTGTTATCGCGACTTTAAGGGACAGCTATGTTTTGAACAGCACTTGGCGAAAGGGGCTTTTTATCCGAAAGGTTTGTCCGTTTGCGACGTGGAAAAGGTATGCCGCATGTGCAACAAACTGGTGAACACGAGGCTGAGAAAGACCTCCCAACAGTGCGGAGAAGTATTCTGTAGTAACTGTAAGTTACATGTGCTTCCCAATCCCAAGTGCTATATTTAGGCATACCGTGCCCCCAATTGTCGAAATCGGTACCTTTTTGTATTTATCGATTTTGAATGTACTCAGGAAACGCTGTATTTGGGCAAAGCGAGTACGTTTGTGCACGTGCCAAACTTGTGCGTGCTTTATCAGGTCTGTGCGTTGTCCATCGACGAAGACCACAAAATGGCGCACTGCACGGAATGTGGAGTCAAGGAACTGGTGTTTAACGACCAACCGATACATCGCTTGTTCGAACACATTCGCCAGCCCAGGTTTAAAGGTTGGGACGTGATCGTCATTGCACACAACCTCAAAAGCTACGACAGACAATTTCTGTTGCAGTACATGGTGGGCGAGTTAAACTGGGCGCCCGAACTCATCATGAACGCCACCAAGATATACAAAATGAAGCACGGTGATGCCACTTTTGTGGATTCGCTCAACTTCATACCCATGCCACTGCCTCGATTTGCGAAGATCTTTCGGTTGAAGGTAGGCAAAGGCTATTTTCCTTACCTGTTTAACAGGAAGGGAAACGAGACCTACGTGGGACCCATGCCTCACCAAAGATATTACTGTCCAGAGGGCATGTCCGTAGAGGCTCGAAGAGCCTTCGAGCAGTGGCACGAAGAGAAGGTCGCCTCCGGGTATGTTTTTGACATGAAAGCCGAGATGGTGACGTATTGCAAAATGGACGTGTTTCTTTTAAGTCGGGGAGTGTTAAAGTTTAGAAAGGAGTTCCTTGACGAGAACGGCTCGATCCGTTTAGAGAATGGATCACCATCGCACAAGCTTGCATGAACGTGTACAGAAAGCGCTTCATGCCAAAAGACAAGATTGCCGTTATACCCGGAGGCAGGTACTGTCTTGAGGACAGGCAATCGCGCATAGCGTGCATTTGGTTATCTTGGGTGGAGCGGCAAGAAAATGTGACCATCACGCACGCACTGGGAGGACGAGAACTCATTAACGAAATTCACAAGGTGGGCGGGTGCAGGGAGGATAGAACGGTGTACTTCTTTCACGGTAGCCCAAAATGCTTTTCAAATCTGCACGCCATGGTGCACTGCACGGGAAAGGAAACCATGGCTTCTAGATACCAGAGCACCGAGAAGGTCACGAAGAAGATGAAGGATGCCGACTATGCCGTGGTGGAAATGTGGGAGTGCGAGTGCGCTTCCTGTGCGACATGACGGGCGAGCTGGAGAAGTACGGGAAGGGTGCGTATATCTCCCGCTGTTCCTCCACGGGGCCAAAGAGCTATAGTCACGAGATCAAGTGTCAAGCGATAAGACCTTCTCCGTGTGCAAGATCAAGGGCATCACGCTTAATTCTGGCAACTTGAAGTGCGTGAATGCCGACATAATTCGCGACGTGGTTCTCCGCGACCGCACTAGGGCGGTGACGCTGAGGGGAACACAGATTTCGAGAAAACCCGGTTGGGACGTGGTGACCCAGCCCAATGTCAAGACCTTTCGCAGGGTAGTAAACAAGCGCGTGCTAGTCGAAAACTTTGACTCCTATCCTTACGGGTATAAGAGAAGGCGCGAGTAAAGGTGCATCATAAAATGTGGCGATCCTTCACACGGAGGATACCGTGTGGTACTCGTTATGCAAGATCACTATGCAGGGTTAGGCACCGCAAACCAAAGTCTAGCATTGGGTCCTTTCTTCGAACCCAAGACAGCCACACCCTTAAAAAACCGATGAGAAAACGGTTTCCCACCAGATACTATCACGTAACTAATATAGACGATCTTTGGGAAGCCGTCAAGGAGCACAACCAACCGTACGTGTACATTCTAACCGCGATTGACGTATTCTCCAAGTACGTCTGGGCAGTACCTTTAACGACAAAGGTAGGCATCGAAGTCACGCAAGCCTTTAAGACCGTTCTTTCCGAGCGCGTTCCGAAGGTGCTGCAAACCGACAAAGGCACCGAGTTCATCAACAAGACGTTTCGCGATTTTCTAGTAAACACGGCGTGCAGCATCACACCACTAAAATAATGTCAAAGCCATCGTTGTAAAAAGCTTTAACCGTACCCTTAAAACCAAGATATGGAAGTATTTCACGCACAAACACAGTTATGGTTACATGGAGGTTCTACCGGAGTTACCCAAGTCGCACAACATTTCCGAACACATATCTATAAAAATGGCCCCAAAAGACGTCAACGCCTCCAACATTTTACAGGTCTACCACAATTTGTACGCTGGCAGGCCCATGCCTGAAACCAGGGCAGTTAAATTTAAAGTCGGAGATCACGTCCGTATCTCTAAAGAAAAGAATCTGATGTGTCACACTCACATGACTTTCTCTACTCTTGTACAAACTATTTTTACAAACGCTTATTCTCCATTTACTTCAGGTTAATCGGGATAAACATTTGCAGACTCTAGCTTATTGCTAATTTTATTGTAGATGTAAGGGGAATATATATTTACAAGGGCAATATAGAAATACTGTAGCCTTTAAGCACATACATATCTCTTAATAGCTGGTTGCTAGGTGCAGCACCATTCTCTTTGCCACAGATTAATACTCTTTGCATATCCAAGACAAAAAATGAATAACGAATTCCCATTTGAAAAAATAAGTATTGAAAAATTTAAGGGAATAACAAGTAATATCTCGAAAATGGTTCACTCAACAAAAAAAGTATGACATAAATTGTGTATTTTAACGCGATCTACATTTTTTTGTGTAGTAAAATTTTGTCTATCTCTTATGGTTTACCAGTTATGCAAAAGTCGTTCACAATGAAGAATACGTTTGCAGACATTCCCAGGAAATTCAAGATCTACATTTTATTTGTCATAAAACTATCTTAAACATATGATATTTTAATCAAAATCTTTAGAGCCATTTTTGAGAAAATTAAAACTTTCGAAAAATCTACCATGTAAAGGGTACTCTGGGGTGGGGGGATTTTCTTGAAAACCTTCGTGTCGCATCCTTGGAAGATACTGAACCTAAATACCAAGTTTGGTGTTTATCAGACTGTTCGTTTTTGAGTTATGGTGTTCACAGACAGACACACACAGACACACACACACAGACACGCAGACACACACACGGACATGTTTCTAAAAATGCTTTTTTTTATTCAGGGGGTCTCAAAACATGTATTTCCGGTGAAATCTCGGTATCTAATTTTTGGGTGGAATACAACACTTCCCCTACTTACTACTATACGTAGTAGAGAAAGTAAAAAAGTTCGATAAGGGGTACGAGCTAAATTGGACTGACGAAATCTTTCCGGTTTCCAAGGCCGTGCACGGATCTCCGGAGGAATATAAATTGAAGGACCTAGTCCTCGAAGACATAGACGGCAACTTCTACGCCGAGGAACTGCAAGAACCACTTCCGGAAACGTTTTAAATAGACCACATTGCACAAACGAAGTAGCGGTCGCAACAAGCAGTTTTTGGTCAAGTGGAGAGGGTATCCTTCCAAATTCAACTCTTGGGTACAGGCTTCGACAGTTCAATCGCTATGATTAAACCCCAAACGTTTTCCATCACCCTTGTGAACAACGCGTCCATGGACCATTTCACAGACAACACAACGGCCAAATTTTCAAACATCTTGCCAGAAAGAGTCGTGCTGCAGGGAGAATGGGAGGTGGCACTCCAAAAGGTTAGTTACCCCGTTAAATTTTATAATGTCGCAAAGCACGCCAGCCCACGCGTTCCAAGTATAGTTTACATATGCCTGAAGCCATCCAACACCAACCAAAGGAGTTGGTAAACAGCGTAAACGCTATTATTTACGACCGTCTCAATGTAAAAGATTTTTTTGTTTACAACGAAGTCAAAGGAAAGGCAAGCATGAACGGTGCGCCCACTCATCCTAATATGTTACCAGACATCGTAGAAGCGGCTTACCCCTGCGAAAACGGACTACCTCAGCGACGCACCGAAACAGAAAACAAAGCCTACCAGCAGACCGAAGCCAGGACATACCCCGTCAAAACCGCAACATGCGTTGCTATCAACACCGGCAGCTAAGCCGATACATAGTGCGCCTAAGCCGACAGAAACTCCGCCAACCACTCCGAACGCCCCCAAACCACAAACTGCGCCAAACACCTCGGACGTAAACGCCCCGATGGAAACTGCTGCACCCGCCGAAACTAAGCACCTCATTCACAGTTTGCTACTGTCTCCGGCTCTAGCAAAAATGCTCGGCTTCGAGCCCTTTACCAACCTCGTACTTCACCCAGACGCTACACACCCTGTAGATCCGCATATGGGATTTCCTTACGAAATGTTCATCTACTGCAATCTAGTAGTTCCACAAGTGGTGGGCGATACCTTTGTACAGGTCATAGAGAGCGTGGCAGTGGAATACGAAAAAAGCAACAACACGTACATGACCGATGAAAAGTCATTTTTCCTCTGAATTGGATACCTCTCATGCAGCAAGATTTCAAGACTGTCAACATAGATTTAACGAACGGTTTTGGCGATCTGTTGCCATTTGCTGACGGATTTTCCTCCACTGTAGTTCTCACCTTTCACCCCAAACCACAATAATGGATCTGCAGACCGCCACGCACTACTATCTCAATCAGGCGGGTGGCGCTTTAGACGACCGAAATTTGTTCTCTACCGAGGTAGGCGCTATCAAAAAGGAAGCGGCCTGTTGTGCGCCCTAGGCGGCCTTTTTAGAACCATTCTACCATTTCTCAAAAGCGGGGCAAAGATCGTAGGAAAGGAGGCACTGAAAGTAGGCGCAAACGTGCTTCCTGACGTGGCTGCTTCCGGAACATCTCCTAAGGAATCCCCTAAGGCGAGACTTAAGCAGGCAGGTTCGAATTTCAAGCAAAAAGCAGACGAAAAGATCGACTCTATGCTGGGTTCGGGCATTAGGCGCATCAAGAGAATTAAACGCACAAAGTCCAAGACATTCGCGCAGTCTAAGTCCAAACGCTGTAGGCGAAAGGTGCAAGACATCTTTTCGTAATGGCCGAAGCTACCGTTCACATGAGCTCCGAGCTGGACCTCTTTAGAGACCTTCCTGTTCAAATGAACGTAGAGGATTATCGCTTCATTCACCTAAATCCACAAAATACTATCATAAAGAATGCTCCAATCACCTTTCAGTATTCCGGCAATGCCGACGATTACCTAGACATGACCCATGTGAAACTAGAGCTGTTCGTGAAGATCGTGGATGGCGAAGGAAAAGCGATCGCTGCAGAGGATAACGTCACCTTGGTCAACAACGCCCACAGTTCCCTCTTCCAGCAAGTGGAAGTGTCGCTAAACAACGTCATCGTTTCCATGCCGCAACCCGGCTACCCTTATAGAACGTACCTTGAAACGCTGCTCAATTATTCTAACGATGCCATGAACTCCCGTCTGGAGGCCTCCCTTTGGAAGATGGACACCGCGGGCATCATGGACACGTTTGCGGCCAATCAAGGTTTTCTGTGGCGGCTGGGTTTACCGAGGAAGGTAAAGTCGTACAACTCATTGGGTGCCTCTCCAACGCACTTTTTAGGCAGGAAAACCTGCTCCTCAACAACGTCAGCCTCGCCATAAAGTTGGCTCCCTCCTTTCCTCAGTTTTATCTGTTTACCCAAAATAAGTATTTTAAAGGATCCACGGAAATTCAATCCGGCACCCTGCATCTGAAAGCGTTTAGGCCGTCTTCCACCATTAAACTTGCTCATCAGGCGGTATTTGGCAAAAATCAACGCCATCTCAAGGACGTCACTTTCACGCACTCAGCATTCCCAAGGAAAGCAGTAACATGACGTTTAATGGCGTTTTCATAGCACACATTCCCAGAAGAGTGGTCTTTGCCATGGTGACGCACAAGGCATACAATAGCGACTATATTAAAAGCCCGTACCATCTTCAGCACTTTAACATGAATTCGTTTCAAATGTACGTCAGAAGCCAACCCTTCCCCTCCCAACCCTGCGATCCAACTTTGACTATGGGCATTTCATTGAGTGCTTTCGAACCCTGCAAGATGGTCATGGAATTCATTTTAAAGACGAAGGCCAGTCCATTTCTAGAAAACAACACCCACAGGGATACACGGTCATGGCCTTTGATCTCACTGCAGACATGAGCGCAAACGATTCCTATATCTCTGGACTTAGACATGGCACGGTGTCTATAAGTATAGGCTTTCACAAACAGCTAGCAGAGCCCATTATCTTTCTGGGGTTGGCAGAGATACATCGCACCGTCGAAATCGATGCCAATCGATCCATTTTGGTATCATGAACACGTTTCAAATACACAAGTTTCTCTCCAACTGTCCCTCTACGCGTCCCTACTTTCTTGGGGTTTACCTCTGCGATAGACTACTCCTCAGACATGAAAATCTGCCGTTGGCCCTTGTCGCCAATACCGATCCTAGCACTAAAGCGGGTAAACATTGGGTCTGCATCTTTGTCGGCAAGAACGGACCTTGGAGAGTTCTTTGACAGTTACGGTAGAGGTCCAACTTCGCCTCAATTTCTAAAATTTTTTAATCGTACCTGCGGCCCCAAATGGTCGCACAATATTAGAAGGCTGCAAGGCTACGACAGCGCCACCTACGGTCATTAGGTCATCGCTTACCTGTCTCACCTCTACTCCGGTCTATCCAAAGAGAGCTTCTTTTCCAAATTTTACGCCATCAATTACCACTATAATGACGTCGACATTCTCCACACCTATAAAGACGCGTGTCTCGCTCAGTGCTCGCATCCTTATCAAAATTGCCAATCTTTGAAACTGAGTATCGAAAACTTAGGCTTCAATTATGCATCGATAAAAAACGTTTTGGTACATTCCAATATGCTTAACGTTTTGTGTCCTGTGCTTCTCAGAACGCTATTCTGCTCGTATAAGTCGTGCACCAATACCTTCTGACGACAGTACGCCGCGATGTCTCAACACATGGACATGCAACACGGGTAAGGTTTCAGCACCTAGGCCAGTGAACGTTACTCTTTTAGTTTTGTCTCTAAGGGCTTAAGACGTATGTTCTTGTGCAGTTCCATGCAGATGCCTGTAAAGAAGAAGCCAAAAGCAACCACGGACGGTGCGTTTGACCCGTACATCAGCAACGCACAGCAGCAGTTGGAACAGCAACCCGAGATGGACTCAGCACACACCAGCAGCAACGTTCCGCAACCAGAGGTCCTCGAAGTGCCTCCACCTCTCGCCCAACCGTCCGAGATTCGTGACCACCGGGTGCTGTGCGACAGCACGGAGTCGTTCCGTAGCGCGTACGCGTTCAAAGGACTGCTTGGCGTGGGACCATTATCGGACATTTAGTTCCTCAACCACGCTCAAACCAAGTTCCTGTGCGTGGGAATTTCGCCTCTGCCGCCGCACCCACTGTTGGTCACCGTCGCCAGGTGCAGCATGCGCAAGCGGTGGTCATGAACCCTGCACAGTGGCTCAAGCTTGTCGAAGCAGCACCTGTGATTCGTCGTCGCATGAGCAGTGCCGAGCGTCCTTTACAGGAGCTCCAGTTCGACGGAAACCTCACCATCGTCTTTAGGAACCGTTTCGGAAAGCTAACACTCTACATCACAGGCGCAAAAGGGCATGCCGTTTCGCTTAATCTGGAGGAATGGTACGTACTTAACGCCCTGCAGAAGATCGTCTGCGACATCCCGCATCATAAGAAGAAAGAGGAGGTGGACGTGCAGGATCAGATCTTGGCTTACAAGCGGTACTTGCGTTCTGCGCATGTTCACCACGAAGAAACCATGAATTTCTCCAGGTTCACAGGATACGCAGCGCCGTTTTCAGAACCTACCTGAAAGAGGAACATTATCTCAAAGCCTACTACCTGCAGCACATGCAAGAGGTCGCATAAAGGAAAGGGTACGACGGATCTGCAAATCAGTCTCTACAAACACGTCTGAGCAAGCGCACGTCATGGGATACAGCAACTATGTATTCGTGTAATGCGATGGATTCAAGGTGATTAAAAATTATGCGTTACAAGGACACCCCATTACGCACTGCGCTTCGTCGATGACTGCTACGACGGCAAATCCATCACCGCCAACTGCCATAGCTGCGAGAAAAAAAATTCAGTACGTCATATCGAACATCAGCTTGCAAGATCTTGATTTTAAAGCAAGCTTCCGTGAGCTCGACGAGGTTCACAAAAGCGACGAAAATGATGAACCAGATCAGTTGTTCCAATTTGTTCCCAAGATGGACCTATACATCGTATTTTACGAACAACAATACATCTCATCGGATAAAATGCTGCACATGAGAAACGACGGACTCACCTGCTACGGTAAATGTTTGGCCGTGCATTTGGGCAATGTCTCGCCTTATATCTTACTGGATCATATTCACGGGGATTGGATGTTCAGCGCCGAGAAAACAGTGTTCTCGTGCAAGATAAATACGAAGGCATAGAAATAAGCTAAGTCAAAAGCAACCTCTGGTGGTCAAACCATTAAACCATTTTACCGGATGTAACCCCCCTCCATGAGACCACTATGACGTACTTCCTGTGTTCTTTTCCAAGGGATCATATACGCATATACGACGCTTTCAAGCTCAGTTGCTGGGGATCGCTCAGGCATGGCACGTTAGACGACCGTGTACAACGCATCACTGCACCAACTGCTTTCATCCAACGTGCAGCTGCAATCTGCGAGGCCCACTCACGTACTCGTGTACCGGGTGCCATTAAGGATTCTATGAAAATCTCGTCCAACTTGCTCACTGCAACCAGTGCTTTCTGCGCAAGTACAACAGCGGGAAGAGCATATGACCTGTGTCTGTTTTATTGTACTGCATCCAGAAAATGTACACTGCATCGAGGTTCTACGCCAAGTTTTTCTGCAAAAACGCTAAGCAGACGTCGTGAGGCATTAGCTTTCCTTAGAAGAACGAAAAAGTCTACGCTCCATATCGCAGGTGCAACCTGCCACATCACCTAGACACACCTGCTCCATTTCGTGAAAAAATTGCCGACCATGTCCCAAGACGCTCTTCGACAACTAGACAACCTAACATGCAGCGCCAATACCGTCAGCGTGTCCGCACTACAATTAAACCTGCCGTTGTTCGATAAGTTAAGTCCGAGGGCACCAAGTACGGCACTAAGACCGTTGTCACGTTTGACAACGATGCAGAGGTATTTCTACCCTCAAGATTCGGCAACGCACCTCCCGAGCTCGTGCAACAGCTCAAAACGGCCAATTTCTGCATCGTCTACCAAGGAGAAGAAACTCTCAAAAACGGCTTCAAAAGATACGCTGTCAAGTTCATGCCCTACTCCCCAATGACCTGCCAACCGACCCTTTTAACGTAGGAAATAACCTATATTTCAAACTCATTTTTCAAATCCGGAGAGTTACCCTTCCACATAAACGTCCTCTCCACCCTCACTTCCTTCTTAGACATCAAAACCGTCATCATTAAACTAGACGTCAAAGATGTCGACATCGTCAACGTCACCTGCAAGCCTTTCCAAGTCCATCGACGCACTGTACACCGTCTATTTGGGTACCTCCAAAACACTTTCTCTATGCCACAGAGTCACCAATGAAGGATACTTCCCCATTAGCCACATCAACGAATTTGCCGTACCCGTCGACATACCCAGCTTCAGCCGCGAGCTACACGACAACTTCTCTCACCTACTCATCACCTGTGTCACCACAGAAGATGTCCCAAAGTTCAGCATCGACAGCAGCAGCGAGGAAGATAGTGATCACGTGACACAAACATCATGCACCACGCACTTCAAAATCATTTTCCTGCGCGAGTGAGAGAGTTCCAAAAGCCACTACTAGGTGCAACATGTGCTTTCCGCTTAGTTCCAAAGTTCACCGCAATGCCAACATCGCACTGTGCTAAACACCAACGCACGCGTGCGCCCGACACCCACGCCTCAAACACCGCCGGAAAAACACTCTTCTTCGCCTCCAACCCAATCCCTTCACCTCCGCCATACCTCTCATATACTTTCCAATACTTCCACCTCCTCAAGACGTACTCTCCTTAGTACTTACTCCCACTTAGCACTGGCGCCGTGCTTTTACCGCTTAGTTCCAAAGTTCACCGCTATGCCAGCATCGCGCTGTCGAAAAAAACACCATTTTAATTTGTAAAGGTTTGCCAATCAGTGTTATTCCATAGGTCAAACAATTACACCATGTCCATTTAGCTCCTAAGTTTGCCACATCATGGGCATTTCTTATATATTCAATTTATCCATCATATTATGTTTGTATTTAATCCATAAATAATATAACATATATTAGAAAAAATAAAGAAAAAATGTCCCGCTCAGACATCCGGATCGACCACAATCCTGCCGCTTCGAATTTCCCGCCACTGGAACGGATTAAAGGCGCCACTAGCGCCCCTATCGGCAGGATTATCGTTAATCTATTTGTCTAAGCAGGGACATACACTACTACCATTGCTTCGCTCCAATAAACAACGCGAGATTACCGATGCCTGCTTGAGCGTGGTAAGAAATAGAAGCTAATTATTTAAGGTATAAATGAAACGATTATTAAAATACTATCATATTCACCACCTTTACTATTTGAAGTACAAAGAGGACGGTAATACATGCAGTAAGTAATGAATTATTTTCATTCGCTTGAAAGGCAAGTTATGGCGATGGCACCTTCATTTGTTTACACCAGAAGTCTTTCTTGGGCCGAACAGAGTATTGTCACGGTTGCTGTTGAGGAACGCAACGATCCACAGAAGGGTTCGGGCATGCATTTTTGGGACGCTTCTTTATTTCGGGTTAAATTATACGTTTGTCTAAAACCTTATATTTTTCTTACATTTCATAATGTTTGTTGACGCACGGATCGGGACAGCTAGCATGTAAAGAGATGTACGTGGCTAACCCTTTCCGCTGGAAATTCTCTGGGGAATAAGTTACATCAGCTTCCTCAGGCCTACATCGCTCCGGGGATGTGTGTCAGATAGAATGTTCTAGAACATCCTGCTCTGAATAGTCCCATAGGAAATGCCTAGCTATATAAGGGCTCACGAACCAGTGTCAGGGGTCGTCTCCTCTATCAGGCGTACGATTAGTCTTGGACCGCCGTCTCTGGTTCCACGAGACTCAAGAGCAATCGTGCCTTCTCACCAAGGTAAGCCCTCTATGGGAATATTTTGTATAGTAATCCAAATCTATAATACTCATTTGTCAAGACAAAGTTCAATACAATAGTTCTGTAATAAAATGGACCATTCTGAAAAGATGAGTTGTCGATATCATCTATAAATAGAGAAACCCCCCTGTCATCACCAATTATGAAGGTGACAGTATAACGGATTTAATTGCGTTATTGCATATTAATTTAAGGCAATGCATATGTGAAAATCCAAAAATACACAGTTTTTTCTCATTGCTTTAACTTTTTTACTTTCTCTACTACGTATAGTAAGTAGGGGAAGTATTGTATTCCATCTAAAAATTCGATACCGAGATTTCACCGGAAATATATGTTTTGAGGCCCCCTGAAGCCAAAAATAGCATTTTTGGAAACATGTCCGTGTGTGTGTCTGTGTGTGTGTGTGTGTGTGTGTGTGTGTGTGTCTGTCTGTGAACAGTATAACTCAGAAACGAACAGTCGGATAAACACAAAACTTGGTATTTAGGTTCAGTATCTTCCAGAGATGCGACATGAAGGTTTCCAAGAAAATCCCCCCACCCCAGATTACCCTTTACATGGAAGCTTTTTTGAAAATTTTAATTTTCTCAAAAATGGCTCTAACGATTTTGATTAAAATATCATATGTTTAAGATAGTTTTATGGTAAATAAAATGTATATCTTGAATTTTCTGGGAATGTCTCCAAAAGTATTCTTTATTGTGAACGACTTTTGCATAACTGGTAAACCATAAGAGATAGACAAAATGTTACTACACAAAAAATGTAGATCGCGTTAAAATACACAATTTATGTCATATACCTTTTTTTGTTGAGTGAACCATTTTCGAGATATTGCTTGTTATTCCCTTAAATTTTTCAATACTATTTTTCTCAAATGGGAATTCGTTATTCATTTTTACTTTCTCTACTACGTATAGTAAGTAGGGGAAGTATTTTTGTCTTGGATATGCAAAGAGTTATAATCTGTGGCAAAGGGCATGGTGCTGCACCTAGCAACCAGCTATTAAGAGATATGTATGTGCTTAAATGCTACTGTTTTTCTATATTTCGCTTGTAAATATATTTTCCCCTACATCTACAAGAAAATTAGCAATAAGATAGAGTTTGCAAATGTTTATCTCGATTAACATGAACTAGATGGAGAATAAGCGTTTGTAAAAATACTTTGTACAAGAGTAGAGAAAGTCATGTGAGAGTAACACATCAGATTTTTTGATATGATAATATGAAGTGTTCCTTGGAACGTGTACTTTATTATGTCGCTACAGAACTTTTAATCTGAACTTAGTATACAAATGTAAAGAAATTTTTGTACGCCATTTCTTAATTTTAATTAGTTTAACAGAAATAAGTCCTATGTTTCTGAAATTTTCAACTTTGTCAATGTGAGTTATGGAAAATAATTAATTTCAGTAAACTATTAGTGCTAAATTTTTTATGCGTAATTCCTGATGTTCTCCTGAAAATTGCAAGCTCATAATTTATAAACTGTGGTTAACTAAGAATTTTGAATAAGGAAAAATTCTGAAAAGAAGTAATTAAGTAAAATAGAGTTTACAGTTCAATGCGGTACTTTACCTAAAGGTAGAAAATCAATTAAATATCCATTTGTAGCTTTAAAATTGCTGAGATGAAAAAAAAAGCAATTGTATAGCAGTGAAGTGCAGTAATTAGTATACTGCCGGGGGGGGGGGGGGGAAACAGCGTAACACTCGCGGAAATTTTGATTGCAGTTGAAATGTACTGTCGTTCAGGCACATTGCCACAATTTGTTTTCATGCGCATTTTGCAAACAAGAATATGAAAAGTTTTACCTCTTAAGGGATGTTCTCTGTTACATTTAGAAGGTCCTTGCCTGCTTTGCAACACTCATGCGGTACACCTATCAAGTTTTACAAATCCACCACAGCGATATTGTTGCAAACAAATCACATCACACGTAGAGAATGCTCGTTCATTTTTCTCTGTCGTGTAGAGTTTTGTGCTCTACGAGCTGTAAGATGGTTTCGAGAACAAACCATGCACAGCAGGTTCCTGTGTCAGATTGTCCGAGATGTTCATCGCAAAGGGATGGCCGTGTTTTAACTTTGGAAATTTTAAGAGATCGTCACATGACAGCAGTTGAAGCGAGAAATCGTCTGAAAAATGCTCGCAATATTGACATCAACGAATGGACGTGCAGAAGAAGGCTCAGAGAACCTCAAGGAGACCTACCACAGGGCTATTATTAACTTCTCAGCGCCGAAGAGGTTGTCTTCACTTTGCTCGAGAGAACTTCTTTATAGGGATGGATCCAAAGTCAACGCTAGGGCTCCAGATGGAAGAGCTAGAGTGTGGAGAACGCTGTGCTGCTTGCAGTTTTCCACGCGGGTTGCTTATGGCGTGAAGTGGTGTAAGCACTGATCTAATTTTCATTTAAATGTACGTTTAACAGCACATGCTGAGGAGATGCTACTTCCACGTGTGATTCCCTATGCTCCACACATCGGCGAGAAGTTCATTGTTATACCGAGCAGGATAGCTCAGGTGGCAACGTTTGTGGCCCGCATTCGGAAGGTCACGGTTTCGATTCCCGGTAACCGCCCACTCTGACCATGGGTTTTTTTAGGGTCTTTCCGCTGGTCAACTAGCGAATGCCTAGGTGATGGCATTCTACCACGATTTCTCTTTTCTCTCATTTGATCTCTCCCTCTGACGTTTCAGGTGTGTTTTCAGGTCCTGTGGAGCTGGCGCTATCGGGCAGATGGCGTAGATGCTTCTACATTAGAAAGATTTCTCCCCGTGAATGCCAACTTGCGCTGTCTACTGGTGCGCGGTGTTCAAACTGGAAGTATTAGGAACTTCTGTGCGTCTCTGTGGACCTCTCTGCCTACGGGTCTGGTACCTTCCACGGCTCCATCACGTCATCCCTGCTTCCTAGGGGGTATAGCTGCAATAGATCAAGTTGGTCGTAATGCGCGAGGTGTCCACCTCCGATAAACACATCCTACACCCTACTTCATTCAGATACGATAACGCTCAGTGTGTGTCGCAATTCTGGAGGACGTGGGGATCATCACTTTCGAGTAGCCTGCTCGAAGTTCGGGTCTCAATCTCGTCGAGCACGTGTGAGATATGCTCGGACGTCGTATTCGTTCATGAGTAGACGATCTTCGGGCAGCCCTTAGTCAGGAATACGATGCAGTTCAGCAAATTGACAATACTACCAAGGTTTCAAGCAACGTAGGCTTGGAAACACCGCTTACTGAACATTTGTTGTACTAAATGAGGTGTGTTCCACTTGAAGAGCAATTATTAAAAAACAAACTGAAGACATTTCTACATTAAAATGTCCTAAATGGAAATGTAATCAGTTGTATTAATACTGATTTAAAATATACGTAAAATGTGTGCACAAATTGTTGTTTTGCTTTAATGAATGTTTTGCTGTAACTAAAAATTAATTTATCAGATAAATTCTAAAGCCATTTTCAAGGAAATTAAAGCGTTATGCCTTTTTTGCCCACCAGTGTATAATAAACAAGAAACAAAAAAAATGGATGATGTTCACAAGTTTACCAAATTTTGACGATAAATTGCCTTAATTCGTTTAATAAATAATAATAATAGATGTCAACTATTTCCAGAGCCCTTTGGGCTGAAAGGTATTCTTACCTAGATGATGCGCTTATATTATTCTTCTGCAGAATGTAAGGTTCCAGCTCCTCCTCGAAGTAATCCATATAGCGCTCGCAATGAAGAAAGTGAAGCACGCAAGATGATTCGCAGTCTGCAGGTGTTCTGTGGAGAAGTCTGGCGAAGCCATCAAGTACGGAACCAGCAGCAAAAGTGCAGAGGTTAGCTGCTACATAGCGACCACAGAGAACGCTCAGGACACGAATTTCTGACAACAGTATTAGTGTCAGACGGTACTCACACAATCTGGCAACCAAACACTTCACCGACTCGTGATCACTGCGTCTAACAACAAATAACAAACGAGGTGAATAGTAAAACAATTCACATTTTAGTTTGTGGAGCACAGCTTATAGTAACATTTCATACAAACCAAAAAACTAGGCAGAAAAGAAAAACACTTTCACTTTTCTCGAAATTTTAGTCAGAAGTAATGTTATGTACGGGCATTCAATTTTTATTTGACTAAAACATTCACTACACATTTGAAATTTACTATGATAAATAATTCAAGTTTATCATGCACTTCAAATCTTTGTAAATACTCTATGTACTCTTGTTCAGCCCGGTTCACAACAACCGAGAACAGAACAACAAAGTTGAAATACATGTATTTTAATGGGAGTGTTCACAATTGCTGGAAAGCTTTCCCTGGCCCCGGGAACGGGAAAGAAGACTTGGCCAAACTTTAACCCTCTTGTTCTCGTTCCCGGGCACAGCATATTGTGCATATCAGACTCTTCTCTGTAGCGACTATTCTAGGTGGCTGTGACATGAAATAGCCGCTACAGCTCTTTCTAATCGCAAGTTGCAAAAATGAAACTGAAAGAAATTCTAGCACACGTGCGCCCTAACCTCAAATCCTGACACCGGCAGAATCACTGAGTGTTTGGTTCTTCTAATGAAAGAACTGGTTATTGCCTCAAAAACAATAGTAGAAACCACAAAGAGGAGCAAAAACGATATAAATTAGCAAAGAATAAAAAACAGCTTTAACGTACACCATTAAATAAAGAAATGAAGGTTTATGCCGAGATGAATCGCAAGAGTAACGGATCTGCATTTAGATAATATTTACCCTATTGAATATTTTGCTAACCCGCATTATGTTGGCTAATTGGAAGCAGATGAAGAAAATTCGTTGGTCAGTTACAAATAAATGAATTCCCAATGCAAAAATCGACTATCCACTTTGTGATCGATATGATCATCGATATATATTCCTGTTCTCGTTACCGGGCTATTGTCAACCAAAGTCTTGAATACCGCATTGCTTCCGTTCTCGGATTACTGAGCCAGCCTTTAATGTCAGCAACAAATTTAAATACTCAGGATGAAGCAGCGTATTTAAACAGCACTACTTTCCGTGACGTCGTGTTTCTTTGGGGGCGGAGACCTTAAGTGTATTAAGGGCACTGGGATGTCTTAGGAAGCTGACATATGACATCACTTTAAATTATGGTTACACAATAACTACTGTGTGGGTTACACTTTGTGTGTTTCTACAAATAATCATTATAAAAATAAAAGTTAATCCTTGCTTAAAGTGATATAAGAGAACCCTGCTTCTTGACTAGGAATGTTACATTTCATACTTCAGGTGCACTGTGATTTAGTTTCGATGATTAACATTTTTTCCTAAATCGCACACAAGGTAATTTTATACTGTGAATGAAATATGTTTTCCAATATCTTTAGCCCGTCGAGAATAAATTAAATTGAGTTTGTGTAACCTAAGAAGGTCAATATTCTTTTATATAAAGTATAACTTGTTATTGTCACATTTGTTTAGAAATCTGAGCAAAACTTAGTTTAGCATAAAGAGATATTTCCCAAAAACATTCAGTAAAAATTTGGTGTACATACCTTTAATACTTTTTGAGAAAAGAGCGCCTGAAGTATGGAAAAACCAAGTTGTGAGATATTGAGAAGAAAGAAAAAAGCACGTACAATGTTTTTTGGCAATGTTAAATTGGCAATTTACAGGCAATTTAAAGGGACAATTTGGTCAATAAGTCCAATGATGTATATCATTTCAAAGCTGAAGAGTTATATTTTTTTTATTACAAAGAAAATGAAAAATCCAATTTTTGGAACATCCTGACCACCCAATGTCCTTAAGAACAATAGTAAAATGTAACGTTAAAGTATACAATAAACAAATCGCTCTCTATTTATAAAGCCCATTCTACAATCCTCCTCTCGCTAACAATTCCTCACTAGAGCAAACAGCTGATGGGAAGTAATAACGTTGGCAGGCTCAGTATACATTCACATACACATACCAAGTTGTCTAAGAAGCGCACTTCACTCGTATACTATTACGCCTATGCTGAAACATTCAGGGTTTGCGTCTAAAACTCTACCTAGGTAGAATTGTCATAAACTGTCCTTTATGTTGGTGGCACTAAAACTTATACAGAAATAATTATTTGTTATTGTTATACGTCATCATGGCCACTAGTTATTTCTCTAAACACACGTGAGCTTTGCATAACTTCCTGCAAAAACCAGCAAATATGAAATGGGATGTAAATGAAATCTGAATTACAGTGATTGCTGTTTATAAATGTGGTAAGAAACCTTACGACATTTTCAAGTTGTTAAAACAAACTATCAAGAGATTCAGTGAATTTTCCTCTACTAAAGCCGTACCAAGATCTGACAGGCCACGTACCATCAGAACTTCAAGAGAGGTCAAAGCAGTAAGAGAACGAATACGCTGAAATCCACCCCGGATGCAAAACATCTTGCCCAGGAGCTAAATGTATCCATTAGATCAATTTTTCGATTATTGGAGATCTTCATATGATATCTTATCGAAGTTTGTTAACTTCAAGCTACAGAGGATGAGGACGAAAGATCAAAGAGGCTCTTACAGTGGCATGCTCAGAATGTCATGAAGAAGATGAGAAAATTTTCATAGAGGAGAAGAAATACAATAAGCAAAATAATAAAATATATGATGCACGGAGCTCAGAGGGAGCTAAAATGTTAGTACCCCGGGCTCACAGAGGACACCACCCAACAGCAGTATGGGTGTAACAGCAGGGAACATCTCTCCGTTTCTGCAAACAAGGAATAAACACAGGTGTCAAGTATTATGAATACAACATCTTAGAGGCATTTCTGAGGCCCTTAAACACCTCACTCTTCAATGGCATGCACTGGGTCTTTCAACAAGACTCAGCTCCCGCTCACAAGGCTAGAACAAACCAAACATGGCTAAGGGACAATGTTCCAGAATTCATTGCAGCAGTAGCCCAGACCTGAATCCACTGGATTTGGAATATTTTGTAGAGTAAGGCCTGTCCTAAACCTCAGTCCAGTTTGAATAATCTAAAGCGATATCTCATAATGGCACCACAGGAAATACCTCTAGATGTCCGTGCTGATACAGAAGACTGGCCTAACAGATTAAGGTCCTGTGTAAAGGCCAGAGGATCATTTTGAATGAATTATGCAGCAAAAGCTGTACCTTTGTCTCTAAATTAAATTAAATGTAGTTTTATTTATGAACACCCTTTAACTTTCCATTCTATATTGGGTGTGAAAGACCGATAATTTTGCACAGAGGCCTCTTTATCAGGCTTGAGGTTCTTTAAGTGCCGTAAATCTACGACATGTGACCACCGGCTTTACTTCCCTTCTGAAGGAAGCCATGCTAAGGAGAGCTTACGCCCAAAAAAAAAAACATCCGTCGGCTTTGAACCCGCGACCTAGGGAACTACAGGCTAACATGGTAACCACTACACCACGGAGGACGACTTACTAAATAAAGTACATTATAGGTTTCGTGCATTTTATTTTAAGATATATCACATCTTAATCATAGGACAGAACATAGGCGAGACCAAGCATGAACTTGTTTTGAATTGACAATTTATGCATAAATTATTTAGAGGTGTTTTGGTTGAAAAATCGAGGGAGAGTACCTGCGCTTGTGTCCTTTATTGTGGGTGGTCCATGGCAGAAACTACATAAATATGGCTTTCACTTTCCTAGTGGTGTGTATTTATTGGCATTGTAAATGTACAGATGATCGAAGAGAAACACTCGCCTGTAATCTCACAAACCTAACCGAAACATTGTAAATACTACTTACTATACTCAACCGTAAGCATTGAAAAATAGGTACATAGTTGAGCAGAATTTGGGTGGTATTCTGCGTCGAAAGAGCAGACCCAAGACAAGCTCTGCCTGCTGACATCCCTGCCTAGCCTAGCCCCCATATAAGATAAGGTCACCGAATGAGAGAATTGCTATTGCAACCGCGTTAGTTTACTCAACCTTAATACGTGAAACATGACCTCTGGGAAGAGGTAATAGTAGGAGTACATATCACTGAGGGGCAGAGCACCGCACGTAGACCAGTATGTTCCCATTGTGCTTCTAATATGACCTCTGGGAAGAGGTAATAGTAGGAGTACATATCACTGAGAGGGAGAGCACCGCACGTAGATCAGTATGTTCCCATTGTGCTTCTAATATGACCTCTGGGAAGAGGTAATAGTAGGAATACATATCACTGAGAGGGAGAGCACCGCACGTAGACCAGTATGTCCCCATTGTGCTTCTAATATGACCTCTGGGAAGAGGTAATAGTAGGAGTACATATCACTGAGAGGCAGAGCACCGCACGTAGACCAGTATGTCCCCTTGTGCTTCTAACATGACCTCTGGGAAGAGGTAGTAGTAGGAGTACATATCACTGAGGGGCAGAGCACCGCACGTAGATCAGTATGTTCCCATTGTGCTTCTAACATGACCTCTGAGAGGGAGGAATGAGGAGATCCAAGGGGCTACCAGATCCGGGAGACGACGTGTGTAAGAATTCCGGATTTAAGCCACCGACTCTCCTAGGGTCTGCTCGAGCTCAGAAGGCGAGTCTATCAGCAGTCTAAGGAATTCCAAGAAGAAACATTTCCAAATTGTACTACCTACGCCCCTCCCACAATATACCGAACTTCGCCGCTGCCTGGTAGTTCATCCCTGAAGCGGATGATAATAAGAAATGTTGGGGACATGAAACTGGTGATGAAATTCATGGTAGACGAGGAATCACCCCAGCATTCGACTACCGACTGGGGTGACTACGAAAAAGCTCATGGTCAGATAGACCGGCCCTAAGGAATGGAACCTGGGTCCTGCCGAATACCTTACTAAGGAGCCATCTCGCTCACTGCACTCCCACCGTAAGGTTTATCTTTAGGTCAATACCTGGTTCTCTGAACAGCCCTTGCCCTACGGAAAGGGATACGTCTCTTATGCGTGTCAGCCCAGACGGCGGGTTCAAACCCGGCGGAGGGCGATGGGTTTTTTCGGGCCTTAAAATCCTTAGCATGTCTTTCTCGAAAGAGAATTTTACGTAGAATTACGGCACGTAAAAGAACCTTAAGCCTGATAAAGATGTCTCTTAGCAAAATTACCGATCTTTCACGTCCAGTATATAATGGTACGCTAAGTACCACAGCTGTTAAAGAGCGTTCATAAATAAAACTGAATTTAATTTAATTTTTAACCTCCCCTTCCCCTTACACGACATTCGTGTGCTGATATTTACAGCTTACCTTTGCCATCTGAAAGCTACTTTGGCATCATTTGTAGGGATACAAAGACGTTGTTGATCGGTTCTCCAGCAGTCTCGGCCGTTGTCTGACGTTACCACTCTACCCTTCTAATTGGGTTTTTATACTTTAGCTTAAAAAATTAAATTGATAATGCAACTTCATTAAGCCTACGGATAAGAGAGGAGTAAGGGGCAAGGCGATATGGAAGGTACAGTTGCACAATGAAAACAGTACTACATTTACAGGCCTCAGCCTCGCTAGTAGATGTAACTCGGAAGTAAGGATGTTTTATTTAACTAACTGTCTTTCAATGGGCCGTCCACTTGATAACTGTTGTTCCCCTCCCCACCGCACGCACTCATATCGTGGCCGACTTGTACTGTTTTTATACCTGTATCGTGACCACACTAAGCTTTTGGCACAAGAAAGACATCCCAAAACGTCTTTAATTATTACAAGGTCTTTATAAATTCTTTTTTATCGCTTAGTAAGTTACGAAATGAAATTACAAAACATAATAATTACCAAATCCCATGTCCGTGAGAAAGACTTGAGGTTGTCAATTGTGAAAGGATTATCAAAATCGGTTGAGAGGTTTCCGAGATTACCCTACACGCACGCGCAGAGTTAGCATACATTAAAAGAGGTTGGAAACAAATCTGTAACCGGGTGCTAAAATAAATACTTACCGATATTTGATATTTTGTGCCTTCCGTTTTTAAGTTATCCTGACCGCGCGCGCGCATTTTTTTCTAAGTGTTGTTTTTGATTCAGGAAAGTCATAACGCGCATTTCCGAGAAACCTCGTAATCCAATTTGTTGCTGGAATTCAATATTTAATTTACTACGGGAAAAGGTACCCTACAGAAAGTAAACAATATTTAGAATTTTATAGTGCTCGGCTTTTAATGAGGACCTGCCGGATGTATTTTCGCAAATGTTTACTCTTCTCAATAAGCATGTTTTTCCAATCAACATAGATAACTCACCTGAGAAGCCTCGACAAGTCCTTAGCTCGCTTTTCCAATTTGCCTGGAAGACCTAGAAAGAAGCTGTTGAGAACTGAATCACTCGCTTTACGTATATTATGGCTGCAAATGAGTCTCAGGTTGGCAACTTCCTCATACGTTAAGTAGTGGAAAATGTGCTTCAGGACACTTCTGGGTAAATGTGTAAGATTTCTCGTCATTTTATGGAACTAAAACTTCCATATCATTAGGTACGTTCAGAATTTGTGTGCTACATTCAACACCTTCCGTACATTAGCAAAAAGAAAAAACGATTGCTATCATCTAGTATGCAATTGCTCGGCACGCAGTCTTTTGTTTAACCCATGGAGAAATGATAGATCAGATAATTTACTATTGTTTATGAAGAACATTGCCCTTTCGAACCAGGCACTCATTTTGTGAAGTTTTTTTTAACGCATATTAATATCTGAGAACCAAACCATTAACGTTGGGGACGATGTTGCATTACTGTGTCTTATAAATCAAGGGACAGTGAATTCCTAGGGAAGTTTTCGGTCGTCAGGTTGGTAGCACGAGTCATGATAATAGTTACTTTTGCACGCACGTTATTGGATTACAGAATGAAAATTATTGGCCCTGCAAAATGTGATTTAAAACACTATCACAAAACTAGACCCCTATCATAATAAACAACATTTCACTTTCCTGGAAGCGCAATGATGAAACTGTTACATACCTAGGGGTTCATTTTGATCGTCCCTTAACCTGGAAGTACCACGTCAATTCAAAGTTGAACTTGGCTTACTCCCGGTTATGTCATCTCTACTCCGTCCATTGCTCACACATGCTTGCGAAGTCTGGGGCGGAGCTACTACTAGCACAATGCATCGTTTACAAGTCTTCCAGAACAAGGTATTGCGTACAATCCTTAACGCCCCTTGGTTTGTACGTACCACAGCTTCACCACGAACTTGGACTAGGCACTATTTCAGAGCACATATCTGTTCTTGTTCACTCAGCAGTCCTAAGGATTAAGAGTCGCCTTCCACAAGACATACTGTTATCATCCGACGAAGACAACTGTAAATTCATGCCAGATTTTTAACTGTTATTTAACGTGACTGAGGGGCCTCATTTGGCTGACCTAAACCTACCTGTTGTATTATTCCTTATTCTGTTATAGCAATGTAATGCTGGTCGACTTTTAAATAAATGAAAAAAAGGAGGAAAAATATTTACTATATATCCCTCAAGAAAGTATTCCTCTGCATTTTAAAAAATATGTGTTGCACTCACATGATTTTCTCTACTCCTGCACAAACTAGTTTTATAAACGCTTATTCTCCATCTACTTCACGTTTTAAGAGCTGGTTGCTATTTGGAGCATTCCATTCTCTTTGTTGTCCTCCGTGATGTAGTGGTTACCATGCTAGCCTCTAGTTTCCGAGTTAAAACCCGGCGGAGAGCGATGGATTATCCTTAGCATGGCTTCCTTCGGAAGGGAAGTAAAGCCGGCGGTCCTGTATTGTAGATTTACGGTACGTAAAAGAACCTCAAGCCTGATAAAAAGGTCTCTGAGCAGAATTGCCGGTCTTTCACGTCCAATATAGAATGGGACACTAAGAACCAAGCAGTTAAAGAGCGTCCATAAATAAAACTCAATTTTTAATTTCCATTCTCTTTGCGTGCCCAGAACATAAAAAAAAGAATAACGAATTCCCATTTGTAAAAAAGTATTATTGGAAAATTCAAACAAATAACAAAAAATATCTCGGAAATGTGTCACTCCACATACAAAATGCATATGACATAAATTGTGTATTTTAACGATATACATTTTTTGTGTACAGATTTTGTCTATCTCTTACGGTTTACCAGTTAGCAAAAGCCATTCAGATAGAAGAGGACTTTCCCAGAAAAAAGATGTGCATTTTATTTGCCATAAAAATATTTTAAACTTATGATGTTTTAATCAAAATCGTTAGAGCCATTTTTGAGAAAATCAACAGGGTAGTCTGGGGCGAGGGGATTTTCTTGAAAATCTTCGTGTCGCATCTTTGAAAGATACTGAACCTAGATACCAAGTTTGGTATTTATCCGACTTTTCGTTTTAGGGTTTGTTCACAGACACACACATACACGGACCTTTTTCTAAAAATGCTATTTTGGATTCAGGGGGCCTCAAAATACGTATTTACGATGAAATTTCGATGTCGAATTTTTGGGTGGAATGCAATACTTCCCGTACTTACTATAGTAAAAATTCTAGCAGGCGAAATTAAGAGGAAAGAAATCGAATATTTTGGACATAAGGATCAAATGGTAATACAGTTTACATGTTTTGGCGGTTTTTAAGATAGTTCATTTTATTAATTTTTTTAAAATAATTAAAAATTGCAATTCTTTAGTACATGGTTATCAAAATTACCTTACATGCATTGGGTAGAAGAGAGAGAGAGAGAGAGAGAGAGAGAGAGAGAGAGAGAGAGAGAGTGTGCATGTATGCGCATGGGTGTGTGCATGTATGTGAACAGCATAACTCAAAAACGAAAAGTTGGACAAATACCAAACTTGGCATTTAGGTTCAGTACCTTCCAAAGATGCGACACTATAACATTTTCAGGAAAATCCTCCTACCCCAGACTACCCTTTACATGGAAGAGTTTTCGAAATTTTTTATTTTCTAAAAAATGCCTTAACGATTTTGATTAAAATATCATATATTAATAGTATATTATGCAACGAGACTATAATGGTAGTAATTAAAATGCTAGTATTATTATTAACTGAGCAAGTGAAGCGAAGTGAGGTTAATAATTATCATACAAGCGTTTTAATCACCATTATAGTCAAGTTTCATACGACTGTTTATACTCGACCATGTATCTAAGTTAAAGGTTTCATAAGTATTCGTTTGAGTGATGTGTTACAATCGTTATTCCTTTATCTATGGTTACAATACAATGACCTTGTAGCACCCGTGTCAAAAAAAGTTGCTAGCGTTGTGAGACGTACTTGCGCTTTCACAATGTTACGTGGCCACTTCTGATTGGTCAAACACCAATACTTTAATGAAAAGGTGTACTTTAATGATGCCCATTAAAGTACTGCTACCAGTTGTATAAATACTACATTTTGGCATGGTCAAGCATAAAGATATTTATATTACAAATAAAGTGTATATCGTAAATTTTCTGAGAATAGTCTGTGAAGTCCACTTCATTTGGAAGAAATTTTGTATACTCTTGTATAACTGGTAAACATTAAGCATTACAGAAAGACGTATCATAAAAAAATCTAGATCCATTTTAAACACACAAATTACTAAAAATAAGTTTTTTTGCTGCATGAACCATTTCTGAGATATCCGTTATTAAAGTTTTAAATTGTTCAATGCTTATCATTCTTTTAAAGTTCCATTGATGTTCAAGTGTTTCTCGCGATGTCATGGAAACAGTATGGAAGGCCAGCATATAGCATCCAGTTGTTAAACATTTGACTATCGCTGTTCTCTTTGTATCTATAATGAAATGTGTAAAGTAGCTGTTTCTGTAAAGGTTTATTTGGATTAAAATGTAGTAGATACAAAAATAAGCTTTAGTAAGAGTAGTTTGTATATCCATTAATAAATGATACAGGGTAAAGAAAGTTATGTGAATGTATCACATCAGATTTGTATCTTTGACTTTGTTATGTAGTTCTTGCATATGTGTTTCTGGGGGTTTTGCATGAGTGGGTGATGTAACCACCATAACAAAACACTGATGAGCACTTAAAAAATGGTTTTATATATATATATATATATATATATATATATAATAATGACAGATGACTCCTGTAGATAAATTTTATATATCACGTAAATATCTTAAACAAATGGTATTTTAATCAAAATGATTACAGCCATTTTTGAGAAAATAAAAAAGAATGAAAAAATTTCCATTTAAAGGGTAGTTTGCTGTAAATCTTTATGTTGCATCCTTCAAAGATGCTGAACTTAGTATTTGACCAACTTTTGGTTTTTGAGTTATGGTGTTCACAGTCAGAGACACAGGGAGCTTTTTATAAAGTAGCTACATATTTATGTATCAAGTACACAAAATAAGGTTTTAGCAGATGATTCAAGTATTTTGGGCGAGGTGTAAGCCAAATCATAATTAGTCTGGTGAAGCTTTTGCATATGTGGTGCACAGAATAGTTTTTAGTAAAAGCTCTTTAAATTATATCAAATAAAATAAATAAATGTAATATGAACACTGCATAATTATAAAAGGCATAGTCAGTCATTTGTTGACACATTCCCACAGCTTCCTGAATCCTATGCTATGAACTGTACCAACACCATTGACCGCAACAGTACGAGATGTACATGGCAGAGCTTATTCTGAGCGCTCGTGTCTAAACAACAAGCTGTCACTGAAAATATGGGTGAAAATCCTGAGGAAATTTCAATCTGAGCCAGAAACGTTGAATAAAAGCTGCCTTCAGCAAAATCTTGACAGGAATATATTGCATTTAAAGTCTGGCTCAAGGTAGGCAAGGTTTCTCTTGTGAACAAAGATGTGATACTGACTTATTTACATGAAAAATCAAACATACTGAAAACTTTTTGGTTACTACCATCTGATTTTGTTTATTATGCCACTAAAGTACAAATTTTTGGCATGTTATTGTCCAACAAGCAGCTGTTTTAGAAAGTGTGTGGTAAAAATGCTGTTTTTTGGATTCAGAAAATCTTTAAGTGCATTTTTGGTGAAATCTGTGTACCAGATTTTGTATTTATAGTAAGCAGTAAAGGAAGAAATGAAGAATTATTTAATGATGAATTCAAACAATTCAAAATTATACAAAGTATGCCTTTCTGAATTAGTGGATGAATATGCAGGAAATTTGTTTAAACTCCCAAGTTTTTTCTGTACCCTGATTGATCACACAACCAAGACAGAACAGTTGCTGAGATCATTACGTCAGCCTAGATCAGTCAGCAAAAACACTGTTCTAGCCCATATATTCAGTTTTGGTGCAATACACTTGTAAGAAGGCTATTGGCAAGGATGAAACTATTCAATATCTGGGAGTACATTTTTGTGATTTCATTAATTCAACCCCAACTCCACTCTAAAGATCTAAACAACAAACTGAACAACCTGACATTTTCAACGTCTCTTCATGCAGACCAAAAATATCACGATGCTGGATTGGGTCACACTTTTTTACACTCACCTTCACTAATTAAAAGTTGTATAAAACAGAAACGTTTCGAGGGCATTCGTCCTCATCGTCAGCGACTGGGTGACTAAAGCTCTTTTTTTCCCATATCCTCTTCTTCCTCTTCCTGCGGATTCTGAACCTGTTGCCATCTGGTGTTGGGGGCACAAAGTTTTAACATGTGTTTCTGTTTTATACAACTTTTAATTAGTGAAGGTGCGTGTAAAAAAGAGTGACTCAATCCACCATCATGATGAATACTTCAGTGTTAATAGTGCTTCTGTTTTTAATCTTTACCAAAAATATGTTCTCAATACATTCGTTTGCTCTTCTGTAATCTATAAATTCCAGACCTCCTGAGCTGACACCAAAGAAATTCTTGGACGATGTTGATACGCTAATAAAAGCTGCAATAAAGTAGATGCTACGCCTTCCCATGGACATTCCTGACAATGGTTTACATTACCAGGAAATATAAAGGCTTGGGCACATTTTAAACTAAATGGGAAACCATATTGCAGAAAATTAATGCACTATATTGTCTGCATAAAACTAAAATTTCTATATCCAACAGACAAGCACCTTCTAGAAGAAAGCATCAAATATCTCCAATCCGTAAATGCCGAACCAGAAGATAGCCCATTCCACAAAACTGCTGCTTCCTAAATGTCAGGAAAATTTGAGACTACTTAAGAATCAATGAGTTTGAAATCAGATATAACCATCTACAAAAAGGAAATGGTGTTATCTTATTTAAACAACATACACCTGCAAACCGATGGGTACGGAATCACACCAGTTTATCTTACAATGCATGGTGGGACTGTTACTGCTATAACAGGCAGATCCCAGGACTACGGCATTGTGGCAATGCCATTGTCCAAAGATGCAGAATATACTACCTTCGAAGAAGTACATGATCTCTCCACCACTGGAAGTACAAGGCATATTGACATCATCACTTCTGACGAAACAACAAGATCTGGTTTTATAGTATATACCCTATAGTGTGCTTTGAAACAAGCAAGTCACAACCCCAATACTGTAAAGGAGGATATCTATAATCCTACCATCCCCTATTACTGTGCGAAATACCACCTTAATAAACTGGACTTATGGTCGGAGCTGGACTGCTACAGTGTTGATGAAGAATGTGTTCCGAAGACTTCATCTCTCTCCATCAGTCATTATTGACATCGCCTTAGCCACTCTCAGGGGAGTTTAAGAAACATTTATACACAGCACAAAGCCACATATATTCTTGTATAAATACTTCAATTTCATACAGGGTGTAACAGAATAACTATTCTTAATTTTCTGATGTGATAGAGAGCATAAAATTAAAAATTTCTTTTTAATAATGTTTGGAAATGCTTCGTTTTCAAGTGACAGTAGTATGAAGCAAAAAAATGAAAGAATCTCAACTTGAAAATTACTTTATTGACTCAGTATAGGAACTGTTCAAATTACAACTGCCATTATTGACATACAAAGTATAGTGCCATGTAACTGAATGACAAATCCTTCAAATGTTGTGATCAGTTATGAAGATTGTCAAAAGCAAGAACAGTTCTAGCAACTAATTCTTCTACTGTGTCGATGGGTGTTTCATAAACAATTGTTTTAATGACCCCAAACACAGAAATCAACTTAAGTCATACCTGTGGAATATGCTGGCCAAACAACTGGACCTGCTCTCCCTATCCAACAATTCAAAAATCCACATTTAAATAATTTCAACAATTTAAGCCAAAATGTGCGGGTACACCATCATGTTGGAAAATTAGGTTTCTCCAAATATTAATCGGTACATTTTCAAGTAGCTCCAGCAGCACTTCTGCAAAAAAAGTACCATAAACATATTCATTCATTCAAGCAGGCATGGCATATGGCCCCACTAGGTAGTTATCAACAAATCCAACCCAAATATTTACTGAAAACTTCCATTGATGGCAGACATTCTCCACAGCTTTAGGATTCCTGTCACTCCAAATGTGACTGTTGTGTGTATTAAAAAAAGCCATTTCTTGAAACACATGCCTTATCTGTCATAATATGCATCTAACAAAGTCAGGCTCATTGTCAGTAATACTTAAGTACCATTGAGCAAATTGTTGTCTCTTACGATAATCATCTGGGATTATTGTTTGTATTTTCTGGATATGAAAAGGGTATTTTTCATACTCACTTAAGACTCTCCATACAGACCTGTGACGGTACCCATGGAATGGGCCACAACTTGAATGCCAGTCGTGGATTATTTTCAAAACCTCTGCAACATCTTGTCTTCAAACTTTAATGTCCCCACATTTTGATTCTTTCCAGAATCCACTTTCTTTACCTGGAACTGACCACTATCTCAAAGACGTTGATTGTCTTGAAAATATATGGCAAGGAAGATGGCGCTGAAGGTGTTGCGCCTCATAGATTCACTTTGCCTAATTAGCATTGCTCTGTAGACCTTTTGCATGTCTGCAAATTCAATATTTGTATACAGATGCATTTTAATGCTTAAAATTACATAAACATATCTCACAGAAGATATTTTGTGGCATACAACAAACTAACTTCAATTGTTTATTATTTCCATGATAACAAGAATAGCTGAAACATGAATGCAGCCACAATGTGAGCGATGAACTCTACTTTCATCAGCCTTTTATTGAAAATGAAGAATTTCTAAACAATACTTTATTATGAAAAATTGTTTAATGTTATGAACGCTATTACATTACAAAATTAGGAAGTTATTCTGTTACACCCTGTAAAAAATTTAATTAAATTGAGTTTTATTTATGAACATTATTTAACTGCTGTGGCCATTAGCGTCCCATTCTATATTGAGTGTGAAAGACCGGAAATTTTGCTCAGAGGCCTCTTTATCAGGCTTTAGGTTCTTTTATGTGCCGTAAATCTATGACATGGGACCACTGGCTTTATGCATTTGTATGTTACCTTTAATAGTTCTGTTTGATCAAACTGTGCTCTTTCTTTTAAAGGCAACCCATAATTATGGGAAGATTAATGAAATAAAATATGACACTAGTGTATGATGAGTGTTTATTTACAGAAAAAAGTTAAAGATATGCCATTTTTGTGCACTGCCTAGGCCAGCGGTGGCCAACCACTTTGAGCTAGGGCCAGTAAATTAATAACTATTTTTTTTGAAGAGCCATTTAGCTAAATTTATATTAAAGTTCTTTGAGGTTGTACAAGAAAATAAACAAAGGATGGGGAAGGGAGAAATATACCCATACCTGTGACAAGTAGTAAGAGAGGGATTTGCTTAGACGCGATCAGGGGATTTATACCAAAGGTTTTAAGAACAGTAACATGGAAGTATGTGTTAAACGTGGAGAAGCAGAGGGTATGGAAATCATCACATGGGTAGGACAAAATAAGTCCCTAATTCTAAAACATTGCAAACATGTCATTGCAAAGCCCATATCACACCTGATTAATCATTCCATAGAAAAGGGTGAATTTCCGTAGTGTCTTAAAGTAAGCATAGTACATCCCATGTAAAAGAAAGGCGAGAAGCATAACATAAATAACTATATACCGATAACATTAACATTAAGAAATTGTAAAAGTATTTGAAAAGGTAATTTTAAACAGGTTTTTATCATTCTTAAAGAAAAATAATATCATACAGGGATTTAAACATGCTTTTCAAAAAGATCTATCAACAATTACTGCAATTGTAGAGTTGACACATCAGGTCTCTATGAAGCTAGAAAGCAATGATAAGGTTGGAGCCCTATTTTTGATCTCTCAAATTGAAATGGGACGAGTAACAAGAAAAGGAATGGTTATGGAGAGAGCCTTGAAATATTGGCACAGGATCTTGAATTCTGACGACGATAATTTATTAAAACAATGTCTAAAATACCAACAAACTAGTTTAAAGAATACGGGATGGGTAAATGAACTAAGAAATAACCTTGAGAATAATGGCATGGGAGATGTTTGCGGAAAAGAGAGGCAAATCACAAAGTTTTTTGGAAGAGTATTAGAAGAAGATTTGAGGACATCGAGATACAACAATTATTTAGTCAGATAACTGAGAAGAGATCTTTGATTTTTTATGTTAACATAAAAGGGAAAGAGAGAAATATGTAGACAACACAAAGAAGAAAGAGGAGGTATAGCATGGTTAAGGGCAGGAAGGAATATGGAGGCTAAAAGGGAAGCGAAACGGCTATGCACAAGGTGAATGTCCATTATGCGGGGAAAGTGAAGATGTACAACATATTATATTTGAATGCAGAGAAACAGAGATTTGGAGAAAAGAGAGTTTATGGTATGGAATGAATAGGAATAAAGGTATACATACAATTCTAGATAAAAACTGTAAAAATATGGGTAAATACTTAATGAAAGTAAAAAATAAATGGATATGGACGGTTAAAGGAGGAAAAATAATGTAAATAAAAATAAATATAAGAACTACTAAATGTATCAACATGTAACTGTAATTCACAATGACTGCTCATCATAGTGGCCAGGGCCAAATAGAGAAGGCAGTCTAAATATGTAATAACTTAGTGCTCAAATAAATTATTCATTCATTCATTCATTTTTGATCTCTCAAAAGCATTTGATTGCATTGATCATGATACCCTTATTCAAAAATTAGAAAATTATGGTGTTCAAGGATTACCCAAGAACTTATTGCCTTCTATTTGAAAGATAGGACACAAGATCCAACACAAAAATGAGAGTTATACTAATCATTACAATTCCACAGCAAAGTTGTAAACTACAGGGTTCCCCAGGGCAGTGTATTAGAGCCAATACTGTTTATCTTGTATATAAATGGCATGCCAAATATGGATAATGCTAATATAATAAGCTATGCAGATAATACAACAGCTATTTGCTTGGACAATAACAAAGGTAAATTAATTCAGAATATGAGCTCTCTAGGAGAAAACCTAATTAAGTAGTTTGATTCAAATAACCTCAAATGCAACATGGATAAAACCACAGCAATGTAAATGAGCCTGACAAATAAGAAATGCTTAAATATAAATCTACAGATAAATAACATCAAGATAGAAAACAAATTTTTGAGTTTATATGTAAACAATAGTCTGACATGGGCTACTCACATATGCAAAACAATTAATAAATCCATTTTTATGAGAGACTCTAAGCCAATAGGTGACCATAACCTACTAAAAATGCTCTCTTATGGAGTTATACTTCCATATTTGTCATATGGAATAGAAACATGGGGAAGCTGCCCAAGGGTACATTTGGACAGAGTATTTATCCTGCAGAAAAAGTACATTAGGTTCATTTAAAAAATTCTGACTCTTGTGTAAATATATTTAAGGAAAATAAGATGCTCACACTTTACTCACTCTTTGTATATAAGGCAATTCTCTTTGTTATAAACAAGTTGAATATGAAGAATAATGATGTGCATACCAGACACAACAATGAGCCATTTTTGGAAACGGACTAACAAAAAATCAACTGACAAAGATGTTTTTGTAATGGGACAAATGTTATACAACAAACTGCCAATAACAATTAAGGCATTAAATGGTACAAAACAATTTCAGAACCAATTAAAACACTTCCTAATAGAAAAATGTTTGTATAAAACTAATGACCTGTAAATATTGAAATATGACTACATTCTATTCTAATTGTTATATGATCTTGCATTATATAATTATATTCTCTTTGTATCATATGTAAATAGTTTACCTTTGACAATGTCAGAAACTTGTACAAGTACAGGGAGAGCCAAAAGACTAAGAACCAGCTGAGCTGTGTTTTTCCTGTCCATGTCCTCGTTGCCGTCTGCTGCTATTATAGAAAGGTGTGGATGAAACCATACAACATTTTTAAAACTACTTTTAAGGCTTTACTTAACAAATTTATGAAAGTGTATTTGAGGATAGAATTATTAGTATAGATTTGTGGCCCCTTTGATCCCCTGACCTAACCCCCTGCAATTTCTATCTCTGGGGTAACTTAAAACAAAAAGTAAAAGACAAACCCGCACACCCTGGAAGAATTAAAACAAAATATCCGCCAGGAAATTGCCAGCACTTCTCAACGTGAACTATGGCGAGTGATGGATAGTTTCCTAAAGAGGTG
Organism: Deroplatys truncata; assembly: GCA_030765065.1. Taxonomy (NCBI): domain Eukaryota; kingdom Metazoa; phylum Arthropoda; class Insecta; order Mantodea; family Mantidae; genus Deroplatys; species Deroplatys truncata. The sequence goes on along the minus strand of CM060981.1, from coordinate 304,745,328 downwards.
CCAAAAATGTATGGACAATGACGGTGGCCAGTTTCAGCATCTCCTTTCATAAAGTTGGTAAGTAAAGCCTTTAAAAGTAGTTTTAAAATTGTTGTATGGTTTCATCCGCATCTTTCTATGATAGTGGCAGATGGTAACGAGTGCTGAGGATGTGTACAGGAAAAACACTGCGCAGCCAGTTCGTAGATTTTTCGCTCTCTCTGTATATTGACAGCAAATAAAGGAACTGAATTGATGCAGCGTAAAGAAACAAATAAGTGGAGGGAGGGTATTTGGGATAAATTAGAAAATATTAGTGTGGCAATAAAAATGTTGACAGAGAATGGAAAAGAAGGAGCATGGGTGAATATTTAGGAAGAGTAAGGAGTAAATAGATTAGAAAAGTAAATGAAAAAATTTGGAGGGAGTGAAATTGGAGCCTGAATGCATGCGGACAACCTGGGAGTCATAGCAACTAGGCCTGTAGGAAACTGTGTCAGTTTAAATTGCAAGAAATGTATGTAATTGTTGATAAATAAATATTCTAAAAAAAAATTATATTAATAACTATTTTGAATCTGAACTGAAGTATTAGTAAAGGGTTCAGGTATTTTTATTGTTCACTTTTTATTTTGAAAGAACTCGGTATAATTCTACACATTTTTTAAAATTATCAAAAAACGAAACACAATGAATTATAATAGAAATTCTCATTATACTATTTAATAAGAGCATTCCAATGAATTCTGAAGATCTGTCATGTTAATGCGACTTTGAACTTATTTTTCCTTTACCAATTCCTCAATATTCTATGTAATTTTTTATGTGCATAGAACAAGTACAGGGTTGTTAATACAACTAGTGGCTGGTAGAGTATAGCTACTTCCCCATGAAACAATGATGACTCGCCTGCTAGTGCCTGCTAGACACTGATCCTCAAGGACTGGCCATTTTAAATACACTTCTTTATTTACTTTGTGTATTAGTTTACGTGTTACCTAGTGTTATTGTTGTTCTTGTTAGCTATGTTTACATCAATAACCATGTGAAAACTTATTTTTGGAGAAGTGATAAGCTGCTCTGCAAGAGAATGCCCCAGTAATTGTGTTCCAAATAGAGAAACTGTTTGACAGATTGTTACAAGGTTCCAATATGCAGGATCTGTGAATGACAGGAAATGGGTTATGAGGCGCCGTTTCTTACTGAAGAGAAGTTAGATACAATAGAGGAACATTTTAAACATTCTCCAAAAGAATCAACAGGGGTGGCAATATTCTCTGCCAGAAATGCAACCAAATTACTTAAATTAAAACTGTATAAAATTACTGTTGTCCAGAAATTAAAACTCCGCGATCATGAGGCTACAGTCAGATTTTGTAATTGGGAATAGGATGGTGTAGCTGAAGGCAGGGTAAATTCTGAATTAATATTATTTTCTGATGAAGTACAGTTTAAATTAAACCGCCCTGTAACATCTCAGGACAATCTATTGGGACTCAGTAAAGCCTGACCTGGTGCATCAAATCATGGCACACAGAATAACAGGCCCTATTCTTTTTAAAGCACTATTGATGGTGAAACATATCGAAGAGACATTTTACAGCCTTTTTTCAAACAACTGACATGAATATCAGCAGCACTCGGCTACTGCACACAGCACAACACTTGATTTGGTTGCCAACATTTTTGGGGACAGAATTATCAGTAGGTACTGTGTTGTGGCCCACTTGTAGTCCTTATTTGATGCCTTGTGATTTTTATTTATGGGAAAACTTAAAGAACAAGGCATATCAGAATAATCCTCATACAACTGAGGATCTAAAAGCAAATATCACACAACAAATTGCTGCTATTACACCTCAGGAGTTAATGGAAGTGAACAGGAATTTCATATGCAGATGACATTGATACTGCTGCTGAAGGATATTTTCAACATCGCTTATAACTCAGGTTGTTATTAATTATTTATTATTATTGTTGTTTTGAGTAATGTGTACTGTAAACATTTTACGCCCAACAATTTGGTATCTCTTTCTTGCGTAATCTATTGCGCTCTGCCAGATATTCATCAGCCAGCTCCTCCGCCAGCCACTAAGCATCTGCTACATTTCTTTAATGCTAATAAACTCAATTAATGTAAACAAATACAGTAGAACGCCTGTTAACCAGAACAAAGGTGGGCAGGCTGGTTCCAGATAACCAAATTTTTGGATAAAAATAAAAATGTCGTTTTTAGAAGTTAAGAAACATTTTTTGAAGTTTTACATGAAAGTAAATGATGTTATACATATACATACAATGTTAACAAAGCATTTAATAAATGCAAGCTACTGTATTTACACCAAAAAGAAATCTGATGTGTTACACTCACATGACTTTCTCTACTCTTGTACAAACTATTTATACAAACACTTATTCTCCATCTACTTCATTGAGCTGGTTGCTATGTGAAGCATTCCATTCTCTTTGCATGTCTAGGACATAAAAAAAAAAACTAATAACGAATTCCCATTTGAGAAAAACTTAAGTATTAGAAGATTCAAACAAATAAAAAGAAATATCTCGCAAATGGTTCACTCGACAAAACAAATGTATATAACATAAATTAATAAGATCTACATTTTTTGTATACAAAAATGTTATGTATCTCTTACGGTTTACCGGTTATGCAAAAGCCATTCACAATGAAGAGGACTTTTGGGGACATTCCCAAAAAGGTCAAGATATATATTTCATTTATCATGAAAATATCTTAAACATATCAGAAGTTTTTTATAAAACTGCTTTTTTTGGATTCAGGGGGCCTCAAAACATGTATTCCCGATGAAATCTCGGTATCAAATTTTTGGATGGAATGCAATACTTTCCCTACTTACTATGCGTAGTAGAGAAAGTAAAAGGATGTTCCATAGTACATACAATATTTTTAACTACATGTGCAGTACTAATTTTGTTTGAGAAATTCTTCCATTTTCTTTTGCTTTTTCTCTTCGCTTTGTTTTCTAGCAGCTATGTCATACCACCATTTCATTAGCAGAACATCAGAAGATTTTAAATCTTCACATCTTTCAACGAACCATAATGCTATCTGCCAAGGATTTTTGGTAGATTCATTTCCTTCTGATTTGTTTAGGTACTTGACAGCAACTGGGAAATTGCTTCCATGAAAAAGTGTCAGAATGGTCTGTATCTCACTGTTCACAATACTATGTTCCCCACCGAGAATACTTAAGCTGCAGTAAAGACAGTTCGCCATTGTGAGTGAGTGTAAATGATTGACAGCTAACAAAAGGAAGGGCCGGCCTGCCATTAACAATAAAGCCAAACAGTTGTCAATAGAAAAGGGATGGAAACAGTCCAGGTCAGTTCAATGCATTCCATTATGTATCCCCTTTGTCATTCCCAGCATAAGTTAACAAACAAGTTTCTTCAATTTGTTTTAACCAATATTTATTTTTTCAGCTATTTTGCTTAAAAGCATTTTGGATAACAGGGGATATAACTATAAAACCAAAATAATGCAATTCTTCTTGAGAAATTAATCACTACAAGAAAAGGTTTCCATTCAGATTGAGAGCAGCAACATTGAAGAAGTGAATGAATATATTGACTAATTTTGAAGCTTTAGAAGCTAGTAACAGTGATGTGTCATAATTTAAGATGAGAGTTGAGGGTTGTTACACTACATCACTATAATATTCTTACTTGAACGCGTTTCGGGAGACGGCTTGTTCCCATCGTCAGCATGCTCTCAACTGATGTTTCCAGTCATCGTCTGGGGGATGTGTGTGGCTAGTGGTGTTCTCTGGTGCTGGGCTGATGAACCTCCAAAGGCTGTTGGGTGGCGGCAGTTCAAAATTCATTAGATGATTCCTGTGTTTGACAATATATATTTTTTCCCAGATGTCCAATTCATTGCTGCTGTTGATCGGTTTTAAGAGTTTTATGTCTGGAGTGATATCATGATTTGAAGACCAGAAATGATGTGCTACTGCTGATTTATCTGACTGCTTTTGGTAAATGCATCTCATATGCTCTTTAAGTCTTATTTCAAGATTTCTTTTGGTTCTTCCTATGTATACCAGGTTACATTCATTACAATCAATTTGATATATACCAGCTGATTTATGGTTGGGGATAGGATCTTTTGTTCTGTTGCATAGTAGTTTCTATATGCTTGTGGTTTTTGTTGTCTGAGTAACGTAGTCATTTGTTGGATGTATTTCTGTCTTTCAAACCTTTTCATCTTCTTATCTATTGTTTTTTTCTGGTATCCATTCATAGTGGCTATGTTGATAATGTGTTGGTATTCTTTCTGGTATTCCTCTTTCTCCATTGGTATATGTACTAACCTGTTTGTAATACTATTTAAAATAGCATGTTTGTGGCTTGTAGGATTGTAGCTATTGTTTTTAATATAATTTTCTGAGTGCGTTGGTTTTCTGTAAATGCCGAACGTTAGTTTGTTGTGTTCAATATTTCTGATGATCCTGATGTCTAGGTAAGGCAATTGGCCATTTTATTCTTTTTCTATTGTGAATTTAATAGATCTTTTTTGTAAATTTAATAATTTCAAAGCATCTTCTGAAAGTTTTTTTGGAACAATGGCAAAAATATCATCTACATACCTATACCAGGTTTTGAGTAGATGTGGGAAAGATTTAGTAATATGGCATTCAAAATGGCTCATATATAGCTCTGCTAGAAATGGTGAAAGGGGGTTTCCCATAGTTAGGCCTGAGGTTTGTTTAAAGATTTTGTGATGGAATGAAAAATTTAGACCAAGAAGATTATGAATCTAGAGTTATGCAATTACTACATAGCCCAGAGTACATAGAAGTCAGCAAAAATCCATTAAAAGAATGCACCAAATCACTCCAGTACACATTGATAGAAACCAAAACATTAACAAAAGCCGAAAAATCCAGAATTAAACCAGATTTTCCCACCATACCTAGGTTATACGCACTACCAAAACTACACAAACTCGGTAACAAAATGAGGCCCATAGTGAATAACAAACTCTCCCACATATAAACTAACAAAATGGCTTTCAAATACCTTCAACTCCATGCCTATGTTCAAAAGTCTTAGTATAAAAAATTCATTACAATTAACCAGTCACCTTTCAAATATAAATATATCACCCTCAGACATGATGGTATCATTTGATGTCACTGCACTCTTCCCAAGCATACCAAAAGAAGAATTATTACCACTCCTAGAAAATTGGATATTAAACAATGGCACACCTAGAGCACAAACAGAAGATTACCTAAAACTAACTAAATTATGTCTGGACCAGAATTTCTTTTCATTCCATCACAAAATCTTTAAACAAACCTCAGCCCTAACTATGGGAAACCCCCTTTCACCATTTTTAGCAGAACTATATATGAGCCATTTTGAATGCCATCCTTTAGGAACAAATCTCTCTAAACGTGACTTTGGACATACAAGATGTTTCTACTGGTGAACAGTATCAAGGTGAAGAAAGTAACACCATCTATAGACTTCGACATGCAGATCCCCCCCATTCTCCCCGGCAGAAACTGAACCTATTAATTATCAAAGAGAATCACTGTCATCAAGGTGTCAAGTCCACTCAAAAAAGGAAAGGTGTGTGTAAGTCCACGTTAGAAGAAGAAATCAGTGCAATACTGGCTTAGTGAAAGATTAACATTGGCAAAAGTCACAAGAAGGTCTCGAGCAGTCACATCAGAGCAGCACCTTTATTTGTGGAAATCACAACTGGAAGTTATAAAACCAAATTCCATTGAATTAAAAAAGATAATCTATGAGAAATTATTTTCATGCTTTCTGAATGCAAGAAAAAATAAAACAAGTGTATGTGATGAACATTTAAAGCTTCTATACCCCTGCCGTTGAATCTTTGCACTTGACAGTTCATGTGGCTTCACGTAACGTTGACTATATTGTGGTTGCAATATTGCCAGAGTGGCTAGTAAACAACAACAGCTGATTGTTCTCCTTACTATTGTGTCTAAGCCACATATAAAAAGTATATTTAAGTAGCGAGCATAAAAGAATAATAACTATTTCGTATTATTATTATTATTATTATTATTATTAACTGAAAATAATGCAGCATAAACACTGCAACATGTGTAGAATAAATTATGCACTTTTGACAATATAGAAACAGAATAATGCAAACTTGTCTGCTACAATGAGGAGAAATAAAACTAATCATAAGCTGCAATAACATAGTTATTTTCACTCATGCTGTATTCCAGATGGTTCAGGAAGTTTGTCCTCAGTCTTGGAGTTTCACTCCCTTGTAAATAACAGTTCTTGCGATTAGTCCAAGGCTGCTGCAGTTCCTTGTACGGCTTTATCAGCAGGAATAGAAGGATGCCCATGAACCTTCATGTACGCCTTCTCCTGTTCAAAGAATTTCCAGTCCTTCTTAACAGTTCCAATGCCTGACTAATTAAGTGGCAAATCTTAATGCAAAGGATTTTCACTTCGTGAATATCACTTGGTGATCGGCGCCATTTTTTTGAGACATTGTCACACTTCAAATCTTGTACAAATAATATGAATGAAATATATATAAAAATATATAAACGAACACCAACAACAAATCTATCAAACAATAACCACAAATACAAATAACAATGAACAATATTAGCTTGCAAAGAACAACTCGATGCACGTGCTAGAGATGCACAAACTGAAACACGTGGTTGGAAATAGCTACATCCGGCAACAGAGCCACTTCCAGTTCTGCTTCCGCTTTGTCATCGATCACCCGGAATGCTGCCTTGTGATTGGTTTAGGAAGTCTAACGATTAAAGCTTTTCATCTGTTCTTTGCGAGTGTACTAACTTAATCGCTAGCTGTCAAGTGCAATGTTTCAATGAAGGAGGTATACACAATTTCAAAAAATGCTGCAGAATCAAAAGCAAGAAAATCATACAATTTCTTTCCCGTTCGCATGTTAAAGATGTGCTTCAAATTGAAAAATTTGCAGATAACGTTTTGAATGTAACAAAAAGTAGGCTTTATGAGTATTCACTCTCTGATATTTACAATACACAGCAGAGCAGTTTTGAAAAAGAAATGAGAACAAAGTGCATGTTATCCTTTGTTGGGGAAAGACATAGGGAAAGTTTCTTATTACAGAAAAGATGCGTACATTGTAAACCAAGCTTTAAAAAGAATAAAATACTAACAGTTATTGCTATTTATGTATACAAAGTAATTATTTTGACTCAAAACAAACTACTTATTAAAAATACAAACATTTACTCATATAACACCAGGGGAAGTATAAATTATCATAGATTACACATAAACAAGGCCTCAGCAAAAAAGGATCCAATTATAATGGGAATGATACTATATAATGACCTAAAAAGATAATTCGGGAAAAACCTCTTTTGCTAAACAGCTAAAAACGAATCTAATTGAAATGTACCCATACAGACTAGAAGAGCTATTAAATTAAATTAAAATAAATTGTATATAGACTAGAAATACTACTTTTTTTTATTTTATTTGTACGTTTTTTTAATATGTTGTATTTTACATGTATTAGCTTTTGACTATGGTCTAGGCTTGTAACACAAGTTATATGAGCATAAAGTTCTCTAAATTGCATCTAATACTTCCCATTTCCCGCTGGTAGTGGAGATTCAAAAATGATCGGAGGAAGCAAGGGAAGGGGAGAAGAACACTAAGCAGTATAGTGACTTTAAATGAGAAATGTTAGCGATATGAAGCTAACTCAACACACATGTTTTGTAAATGTGGGAGCTTGGGTACGATCGGCAAAAGGAGCCAGGGCTCGACGCTCAACATGGCCAAATGTATTGTATTAGCTCAACACTTAATAAAGATATCATATCACGAGCATAAAGAATGCATTAGCACTCCTACACAATCATGCCTACTGCAAGTATGGAAGGAGTTCTGTTTCCTGAATTATTTGTTGTTCTTGAAGAACCAACAGGAAATTCTGGATCCACAGTTACTAAAAGAATGTTTAAGACTGAAAACATAATTATGAAAGCTTCAAAATGGGGAAAAAGGAGCTTAAAGAATGGTATCAACAAGTATTTTTTTCCCATATACGGGAAATACATTTACCCGATATTAGATTTTTGGATCGCCTACAAAGATCCTAACTGTTTACAAAGTATCCCTCTTGGCAAAACAATGGAACTTTTTTGAATTACTGTCGAACTATGTACAGGCTTCAACCACTAGATAAGTTCTTTTTGCATCAGTGGAAATACTTATATTGCTGCTTATCAGAAGCTTTATCTGCGAGTGATGACATAAGTTTTGAACCTTTTCAGAGAGATAATATTTTAGAACTACAATAATCAGTTTTTATCCTCAACATTTATGACAACATATTCAAGGTTTGCTACAAATACACAACAGAGCGACCAACCAGAGTTTCTGACACTGAAATAGTTTTGCCTGGGTCACAAAAACAAGACAAGTGAGCAAACTGACTGTAAATTAAATGCATTAGTTCAGTGCACATGGTGCAAGACACACTTGGAAAGTGTGCGTAGTCACCTGTGTTACGTCTTCACAAAGTAAGTACATAATAACTATCTGTGTGTGCATTAAATGTTGTTTACTTTCCAACTATTGAGAGAACGAGAAGATAAACTATGTATCAAACAGTGTGCTTGCAATTGGATCATGGGGCACGTGAGTCATGGAGGGGTGGGAGTACAGTATCAGTCTGCCAGTCAGTTAAAGGGCTACTCAACATCACGTCCCAAATACATTGCATTACATCAACATATTCCAAATAAATTTAAACCATCTTCACATTTTTCTCAGCAGGTAAACTTTTGCATTTTTATTTATATGTGGTAGGTACAGTGCCTTATTTCTGACTCTTGGCTGGCTGCTTCGCGGCCCGCTACTGCCGGCCAAGTTGAATATTCACAGACCCTGAACTCAAGCACATAGATTCACATGCATACAATAACCACATACCTTTATCACAGAAGTTGTTGGAAATGATGTCCTTGTGCTGCCACGCATCTCTCACACCTTTTAAGAAAATTTCCATTAACATTTCTCCTTCTGAAATTGCAGTAATTTCCCTTCTGATATTGTCTTTCAGTTCTACCAACGTATGCAGGTTGTTCCGATACACTTTATTTTTTAAGTTCCCCCATAAATAAAAGTCACATACCATAAGGTCTGGGAAGGGTGGTGGTCATAGTACTTTACTGATGGCCCCATCTTCAAAAACTTCTGCAATCAATTTCAATGAGAGATCAGCTGTATGTGCTGTAGCAGTCTCTTGTTGAAAATATGCCTGTCTGCATTCAATGTCACACAAAAATTGCAGGAGTGGTTTTATTATTGTATCCCTGTACTTCTGTCCATTAACTGTATCCTCAAAGAATATAGGCCCTATAATTCTGTACACATTCACAGCACACCAAACACCAATTTTCTGGTCATGCAATGGCATTTCATATACAATATCAAGTTTTTCTGCACTCCAGTATCTGTTGTTTCGTGACGATACATGACCACTTAAAGAAAACCATGTTTTGTCTGTGAAAAAAATTAACTTTGGGTCCACAGGGCCATCATTAACTTTACCCAACACCCAATTGCAGAAATTTATACTCTACTAACAGTATCACGTGGTTGCGGTTCCTGAACTACAGTTATCTTATAAGGGATTTCCAAGCCGAGAATTGTGAAACTCCTATTTCCTATGTCCTAACCTTTGTTCTATCTCATCGAGTTTTCTTCTGTAAGAACACGGCGAGTTACTTTGGGTTTCTTATCAAAAGCAGAACCCGTTTTTCTAAATCAGTTTACAAGACTATGAACTGTCTGTCTGTGAGCGTACAATTCCAGGGAATCTGTCTATAAATAGCTGTGTCACTTGTCTACAAGACTCTGTTCGCACATAGGAATCATACATGAATATGCGGTGTTCTAAAGTAAACACACTTCTTGGCATTATAACAGAACTATCACACTTAAAACACGAACTCACGCTAGCAATGATCACACATGCACTCACGTGCGGAGTGGAGGGAGAACAGTGGGAGGCAGAACCAGTTAGAAGCACTGTGCACACGCAGCTACATTCGCCAAGCTGCCGGCCAGGAGTCGAAAATAAGGCACTGTATATTAGTGTTCAAAATTTAAAGGTATGTTTGGACCTGAGCTGGTTGAAACATCCCTTGTTGGAAATACATGTGGAGAGTAGATAAAATATAGACACTTTATGTAGTACTGTCAGCAAATCAGTTTATTTATTAGGATATTTTAAATCAACATTACAGAAAACTATCAAAAACTAATATAATATGGAGTCATCTATCCACACGTGGTATAGAATAATGAGTAGTGCAGCAAAAATGCATATAAAACTATTATTTATTTTGTAAAACAGATGTTTGAGAATACAACATAAGCTCACACAAGAGAATCCTGTATGGAAACATTTATTCAGAAACAAATGCTAACTAAACACTCATTGTATCAGTTAGCAAAAAGTCTGAAACTTGCTGCTATAATACTAGAAGTAAGTACGGCTACCATAAATCAATACATGGTAAAAAAGTATCAAATAAAGATGTGATGAGAATTAAACTTCATAATAACTTACCAGCAATATTAAAATCATTATCTGGCACAACATTTAAACGACAACTGAAAAATTCCTTATTATTAAATGCTTCCATGTTGTTTATAAAATGTTATATTGTGTTTTCATTTTGCTCTGTGATCAAAGCTGTGCAGTAGGTCTGAATACTGTTTATACTGCCATGTAAATGCAATGTTAGTTTTCTTTGTATATTTTGTTTTTGTATTGACAAAGTTAAAATTCTGTACAGAATCTACAGCAAATAAATTTAAATTGGGGAAGAAAGAAAATAAAAAATCACATTAATGAGAGAGATATCAGGTTTCCCAACCTTGTAAAACAATTTTCCTGACTTGCCAAAGGAATTTCTTTGAGCCTTTTCATCACAACTGACCTTGAGTATTATGGTAGAAAACATGTAAAGAGAAAAGAAACATGGGAATTGAGCACTCACCAGCCACACATATTTCATGTAACATGCCACACAAATGCCTGTATGCTGCAACTCAGTACAACTTTAAAGATTAAAAACAGAACCACTATTAACCGTGAAGTATTCATCATGATGGTAGATCGAGTCACACTTTTTTTACACTCACCTTCACCAATTAAATGTATAAAACAGAAACATTTTCAAGGGCATTCGTCCTCATCATCAGTGACTGGGTGACTACGGTAATACATAGTGAAAGCCTTCCCTCGCATATAAAAATTTTGGCGGAGATATATTGATGACATTTTTTTCCATCATACCCCAAAAAATTAATTGAAGATGCTTTGAAACTCTTGAAGCTGCAGGATAACACATTAAATTTACAATTGAAATGGAAGGGAACAACACCTTACCCTTCCTGGACCTCATTATATCTAGAGATCAAAACGATTTTAAATTCAGTATACATAGCAAACCTACACAAGTGGACAATTACATAAAGAAAAATGGATGCAACCCAAGTTCACACCAATTAGCTGCCTTTAGATGTTTGATCCACCGTTTACATAATGCCCCTTTGAACAATGAAGAGTTTTTAGAAGAAAAACAACATATAGAAAAAAGAGCAGTAACTAATGGATTCAACTCAGATCTCATAAGGAACATGATAAACAAGATTCAGATTCAGATTTATTCATCAATTGTAAAAATTTACAAGTTAAAAATTTTCATCAAGTAAAATTTAAAGAAATATACATTATTAACCATTAATAATGGAGAGGTACTAATCTATATGTACAATTTTGGCATTACAATTTTAAAGATAACAATTTGTTTTTCCAGTTTTATACTCTTCCACTGTATAGAATGCGTTCTTAATTAGATATAACTTGATTTTTGTTCGTTCTTCATCAGTTACTTTAATACAGTGAGGTAAATGATTGTACACATCTTTTGCCTTACTTTCAAAACTTTTATTTTCAAGAGAGCCTCTTAATCTATTTCTAAAGTAATTTTTCTTTTTCTAGTATTATGTTCATGAGTATTTGTATTTTTGTCTTCTTTATAGGATTTTATAACATATTTTAGACATTTATATATATATAGACAGGGCAGTGTTAGTATACCGAGTTTTTTAAAAGCGGATTTGCATGTGTTTCTCTTTTGGATATTTTTAAGGATTCTAATTGCTCTTTTCTAAATATTTTTAATATGCGTTTCTTCCCTGTTGATCCCCATAATATGATGCCATAACTCAAGTGTGAGTGCATAAATGCATAATATACTTGTGTTGTGCTATCTTCATCCATGATTTGTTTGACCTGTTTTAGAATATATATACCCTTATTGAGTTTCTTTGAGAGTTTTTCTATATGTCTGTTCCATTTCAGATTGTTATCTATGACAAGCCCTAAAAGGTTTGTTTGTCTAACTTGCCTAATTGGCTCACTTTTTATTTCTAAAGATATGCTAGCTTGTGTTTTGTTGTTTATACTGATTTGCTTCCATTCCGTTTTTTTGTATTCAATGCCATTCCTAATTCTTCCAGGTATGTAACGACTGTCTCCAACAATGTATTTGCATTTTCTTGTAATTCTGCCCCTGTTTTGCCTGTAACAATAATTGTTGTGTCATCTGCATATCCAATGGCTTGCCCACCTGCTTCTTGAATTTTTTTGAATAGGTTATTTATATATAAAATAAATAAATATGGCCCCAATTTTGACCCTTGTCGTACGCCATAAGCTATACGTTTAAACAATGATTGGACTTTGATTAACTGTCCATCTCTGTTTTGCATTACTTCTACACATTGTTCTCTATTTATTAAATACGATCTTAGCCAGTCTAATGGAATGCCTCTAATGCCATTGTTTTCAAGTATTACCATTAATTTTCCAATATCCACACAGTTGAAAGCTTTAGACAGGTCAAGAAAAATTGTGCCACTAATTCTTTTCTATTTAATGCTTTAATAATTATGTCATTTCCCTTACTTATTGCATGTATAGTCGATTTCATTTTTTAAAGCCAAATTGGAACTCTGACACAATGTGAAATTTGTTGCAGTACTTCTGGAGTTGTTCTAGAAAAATTCCTTCCATCACTTTGGAAATAGCAGAGCATAGAGATATTGGGCGGTAATTTTCCATCATTTGTTTACACCCTTTTTGTTTGAATATAGGCCTACTATCACTTTTTTTAACCTATTTGGGAAAATTCATGCATTAAAGCTTTCATTTATTATATGTGAGAGAGTTTCAGGTAGTTCTTGTTTGCAATATTTTACCATCTCTTTTGAGTATTCATCTTGGCCACTGGATTTCTTACATTTTAATGTATTAATTTGTTTAAGTACGTCTTCTTTTGTGATTTCCCTGATTACCATAGAGTTACAAATGCTTCTATCATTTGTAGCTTGAAGCCTTACTTTCTTAATCCCCAGATTTGTTATTATATTTACATAATAGTCATTAAATGCATTACTTACTTCTTCTGGATCTGATAGTATCAAATCTTTTATTACAATTTTAATATTTTCCCCCCATTTTGCAGTGTTTTCTTTCTGTACAGTTTTTATAATACTCCACGTTTTTTTAATTTTATTTTCAGCTTTTTGAAGAAGCCTTCTGTTATGTAACACCTTTGCTTCATTTATTACTTTATTCAATATCTTTTTACAATTTAATAATAATAATAATAATAATAATAATAATAATAATAATAATTCTTTATTGCTTGTGTACTTGTAGATACAGGTTAAAAGCATAGTCAAGTCAACATTAACACTACGGCTTTTCAATGTATACATGTGATTTTTGGCTTAGCTTGGGAGATTTTAAGCTATTTAGGAACTCCATTCTTTTTTTTTATTTATGTATGCCTCTCGTAGACCAATTGCTAGTTTTATGTTTATTTTAAACTACTTTGCGTAATGGAAGTGATTTTTCTAAACATGATGTTAATATGTTCATAAATTGCTCAAATTTATTGGGTACATTTGCTGTTTCAATTACTTCCCTCCATTTCATCAGACCAAGATTGGATCTTAAAGAATTTAGTGTTTCTTTGTTTACAACTCTTTTTACTTCCGTTAGTCTTTTTGCTTTTACCTTTAATGTTTGTATTGCTTCACTTTGTATTAATTGACCAAAATGGTCGCTAAGCCCCCCTTAATTATGGATACTTTTAGATCATCCCTTCCCAAATTTGTATATACATGGTCAATGCAAGTAGATGATAGATTTGTCACTCTTGTTGGCCCTGTTTTTATTAACTTTAAATTACTCCTTCTCATCACTTCTATCAATAAATTTTTCTTCATACTTTTTACCAGGATATCTATATTGAAGTCACCTATTACAATAACTTTATTATTTTTTATCAAATTATTTAGACATGACTCTAATTTATTTAAAAATTGCTTTTTATCTGCTTTAGGTGGACTGTAAACCTCTAATACAATGAGTTTTCCTTTCTTAAATATAATTTCAATTGCCGATAGTTCACAACACATCTCCTCACAATAAATATTACAGTCAATTTGCTTATACTTAATATCCCTCTGCACATATATTGCAACCCCACCACTTTTATGCGTTTCTGTGCAGTAACTTGAAGCCAAAATATAATTTCCATAACAATTTGCCTCCATTTCATAATTTTTTAACCGCTGTTCTGTAAAGATTAGTACATTTGGCTGTAGTTCTATGATTAAGTGTTCAATTGCTGCTCTTTTGTTAACTATGTACTGTATGTTTTGATGGAAAACCCTAAAGTATTCCTGTTTTGACAACTTTTCATCTGTTTTGACAAAATTTACGCAATCATTTACCTCACCTTCCTGTGTTTCCATTTGAGTTACATTCTTCTTTCCTCCTGAGTGGTTTATTGCACATCCCCATGGCTTTAGTTTCCCTGCCCCATACAGAGATTTATTACATTTTTCATTACACTTGCTAGCTTGAAGGATCCCTTCCTATTCAGGTGTAGTCCATCTCTACCTAAGCAGTCCAATTCTATCTGTTTGTTAATATCTACATATATACACTTTAATGTCTCACAAACCCATCGTATGTTTTCATTTACCCTGTCTACATAAGTGTGGTTCACGTCCCTTCTTCTCACAATACCGTTTACTAACACTTGCGATTTGGGATAATTCTCCTTTACACATCTTACTAAACTGTAAATTTCTCCCATAACGTCTTCTGGCGAGTTTATACCTTTTAAATCATTTGTGCCCACATGGAGAAGAATAAGTTTTGGATCACTGTGTTTGATTGTTTCTCATTTTTCTATCACTTTTTCTAGCTGGCTTGACTTTATACTGCTAAACACGTGCACTTTAGCGGAACCGTTCAAGTTCACATGTTTGATTATTGAATCCCCTAACACCACTATATCTTCTGCATTCCTGTTGCTAACTGATGTATGTGTTGCGTTCTCTTCATCTTTTTTCTTTTCTACCGTTTCCAATGGATCTTCTCCTTTCTCATCGCTCTCTGTAGATACTAGCGTAGAAGACGCACCACGTGGTCCTTGTTTTTTTTACCGTGTCCGCATAAGATTTTCCTACTTCCATAGTCTTGACTCTACTTCTCAGATTGCCACTTTCCATCTTTAGCATTTTAATTTCTTCTTGTGACTTTTTTAGATCCTTGTTAAGTATATCTATTATAGTATGTAAGGAAACGCTATCGTCTCGGTTTGCGCGCATTGTGGTTGTTTGTCGAAGTTGTCTTTTCTCGAGCCATCCTGTTCTGGATTTTGTTGCTTTCATTTGTGTAGCTTTCTTGTCCTCTTGATTTTACATTTTTATTTCCTCCACTCGTAATTTTGACCTTTTCTACCTTTTTTTCGTTGAAATTCTGGACTTTACTACACGTCCTTACACAGCACGCCACCATCTTGAAGAAGAAACTCAAGGCAATATCACAAACTACCACTCTAACACCACTCTCAAACACAAACTGGAAATTCACATACCACCCTTGGGCCTTTAGAAAATTTGAACAAATCTTCAATAAATTTAACATAAGACTAGCTCCACAAAACAAATTCAGCCTGAAGAACTTGCTTAACACACATCTCAAAAATACCATCCCACACACATTAAAATCCGGAATTTACCAGATTGGTTGTGATGAATGTGAGAAACACTACATAGGAAAACCAAAAAGAAACTTGGAAACCACACTTAAGGAACACCAAAGGAACATAAAACTAAAACAAATAGAAAAATCCACTGTATCATACTATTTTTGGACAGAAAACCACAACATTCATCAAAATATAAAATTGTTAAAATCCCTCACCTCACCAACAGAATTGAACATCTGGGAAAAAATACACATCATCAAAACAGCAACAATGTCATTAATTTTGAAATTCCACCTGTGAACAATGTGTTAAAACTTTGTGCCCCTAACACCAGATGGCAATAGGTTCAGAATCCACAGGAAGAGGAAGAAGAACATACAGGAGAGAAAGACGCGTAGTCACCCAGTCACTGACGATGAGGACGAATGTCCTTGAAAATGCCTCTGTTTTATACAACATTTAATTACTGAAGGTGAGTGTCAAAAAGTGTGACTCAATCTGCCATCAGTACAACTTCTTTACTTTGGAAGCTCTTGAGCAGATACTAAAGTGTGGACACTTTTCACCTGATCGACCCATTTTTAATTAAGCACAAAATATATTCAAATTCTCTTTGATATTTTGGTGATTTTAATCTTAAAATCTGATGTGTTACATTCACATGACTTTCTCTACCTATTATCATTTATTTTTATATCTTTGTTGCAAAAGTTTTATTTTTCTACCTACTTTAAGTTAATCAACATAAACATTTGCATGTTTTGTTGTAGGCACAAACAGGATGTAGGAGATGCAACAGTCAAATGTTTTAAAACACATTGCTATATGTTGGCCTTAAAAATCCATACTCTTTTCATCACATCACAAGAAACAACTGAACAGTGACAGCACTTCTAAGCATTGAAAAATGCAAACAAATAACAATAGATGTCAGAAATACCTGATGCCACAAACTTACATATGAGGCCTTTAGAACAGCAGAGGCGTATGCGCCAAAGTATGCTTTTTTTCTTTCTTTTCTTTCTTGCAACATATAGTATGAAGAGAACTCTTTCATGCCTGTTAGTGTTAATAGCCGATACGCCTTGGGAATGAACGAACTCTCCATTTGAATACAGCATGGTGTTGGACCTTGCGTGCTGCAGCCGAATCTCGACAAAAGCAAAGGCGTATGGGCTGACCGCTATGCTGCAACAGCAGCTCTTTAACAGAACGTAGTAATAAATCACTTAACAGAAGGTGCTGTTTATTTTCAGTCCTTTACCCTCATAAATTGTTATTCCTTAACCATTTTAAAAAAGTTTGTGGTTTTGTAAATAGTTTTTGTCTGGATGTATTCCTTCCTGTATGGATGTATCTGTTTAGTTTAGTCTGTTGCTCTTAAAGAAAGTTGTAACATGCCTTCTGGTGGCTTGCAGCTCTCGGATTAAGTTTTATTTATACATTTAGAAATTAAATTGAGTTTTATTTATGGACGCTCTTCAACTGCTATGGTTCTTAGCGTCCCATTCTATATTGAGCGTGAAAGACCGGTAATTTTGCTCAGAGGCTTGAGGTTCTTTTATGTGCCATAAATCTATGACATGGGATCAACAGCTTTACTTCCCTTCCAAAGGAAGCCAAGGTAAGGATTTTTACGCTGAAAAAACCCATCGCACTTCGTCGGGTTTCAACCCACGACCTTGGAAACTAGAGGCTAGCCTGGTATTAGTACATTTAGTGTTGTGTATTTAAAGAGTGTTGTTTATTAACGACCATTGAACAAGCCTTTAGTGCATTTAGCGTAATTTACTTTTATTAAGCACAATGAGTGATACAGACAGTGACTCGTCACGTAAGTCGTCCTAGAAAACACTGCGTGCAGAAAAACCAATGGAAAATGAACGTGGCCAAGAAAAAGAGAAATACAGGAGAATATGTAAGTTTGAAAACAAAAAATGTTGTAAAGGCCAAAGAAGTAGGGCATCTGAACACTTCTTTATGTCTTTATCAATTATTCTAATATATTATAATGCTTAGTAAAACTTTAATCACATTTTTCTCAAAACTAGCTTTTGGCGCATATGCCTTTGCTATTCTAAGCACCTCATATTACCCAACTTTACATCCCTGTCATTTACGTTTTCCTGACATTTACATTTTTTTAAGGTCCCTTCAGTATTCCAATACTCACAATGTACTATAATCATCGAACTCACGTTTGCGAAATTTTAATTTTCCACCATTTATACCATGCCCTATTGATCTCTAGCACTTTTCTTCTCATCCCCTGAAAATGTAAAAGAGTGGTAATACTGTATTTGAAATAAACTGTATGTTTTAAAGAGATCCACATTTTTTGTGTAGTATGTTTTTGTCCATCTCTTATCGTTCACCTATTATACAAAATCCTTTTAAATGAATAAGATTTCACATGCGAATCCCTAAGCATTTAAGACATACATTTTATTTGTCATGTAAATATCTTAAACATATGGCATTTTAATCAAAATCTTTAGAGCCATTTTTAAGAAAATAAAGAATATCTAAATTTTTTTCATGTAAACGGTAGTTTGGGGTTGGCGAGATTTTCCTCAAAATCTTTGTGTTGCAGCTTTGGAAAATACTGAACTTAAATACTATGTTTGGAATTTATAAGACATTTAAGTTTAGTGTTATCCTGTACACACACTCACAAATGGACCTTTCTTAAAAATGTTTTAGCTACAGGGACCTCAAAACATGTAATTCCAGTAAAATCTTGACATTAAACTTTTGGATGGAATAAAATACTTCCCCTACTTACTGTAAGTGCACAGTAGAGAAAGTAAAATTTGGAAAACTGGAAGTGGCTAAAAATTCTTTAATATTTTGAAAAATGGCTAAAATTGGCTCAAACATTATGTAAAATGGCTGGAAATGCTTTTAGTGGCTTATTTTTTTCACAAATGACTGGTTGTATCTTCAAAAAAGGACCCAGTTGGCATCACTGCTTATGGACTGGCCGCTCTGCTTCCAGTTGAAACAGCAGAGAAATGTGCTGGTCAGATAAGTACAGCTTGTGATGAAAATTTTACATACCATTGTCATTAATTCCTTTTTCCCCTCTTGCCATGCAACTATGATATGACTGCAGTTTCTCCTATCCACTTCTAATCTAGCTAACATTAACCTTACAATCCTAGCAGCCTACACATTTTACAAAGCTTTTTTTAACATATAAAAAATATTTTATAAAATCTACACAAACAAATAGCCTTAAAAGAATACAAAGCACAAAAGTACTAGGTAATTACCTTCAGGCAACAAGTTTGTAAATGCTGTAATTACAAATGGAATGGTATGAATGCTAACTGTCTGGTCTTGCCACCATTACTTCTTTTAGATCTTCAGCCAGCACCACTTGACACTTGCAACCATGTGTTTCAAGTTCTTGTGTAGCTTCTTTCAGGAGCGTAGATACTGTCAAATCCTTCAGAATAGAACAGAAACATTTCAAATAAATCATAACAAAGTATTTAATGCTACAAAGTAAAAGTTTGCTGATATATAACAACTATTGCAAGAAAGCATGCTCAGTACCTGACTAGTAAAAACATAAATGAGTGTGTGATTAAATTGAATTGATTTCAACTGTACCTACACCATATTGGTTTAAAGCTAAATCTGTAAATCTAGACAAAACAAAAGCTGTTAAATTTATAACTCATTGAATATCACACACTCCAAAAGAATTTGGGATTAATGACATATTATTAGAACAAATAGACAACATTAAGTTTCTGGCTTCAAGTTGACAGACATTTAGATTGAAAAGCTCACATTATCTTACCCAAATTCAGCTGCCTGTTGTGCTATCCGAGCACTGGTAAACGTAAGTTCTACAGATACACTTAAATTAGTATACTGTGCATATTTTAACTCTGTCATGGAATATTATTCTGGGGCAATTCAGTACAAAGTAAACGAATATTCTTTATGCAAAAGATGGTTATAAGAATCATTTCCAACACACATAGCAGACACTCTTGCAAAGATATTTTTAGAAGACTGAAGATATTAATCTTACCCTGCCTGTATATATTGTCAATTTTAAATTATTTATGCAAAAGATGGTTATAAAAATCATTTCCAACACACACAGCAGACACTCTTACAAAGATATTTTTAGAAGACTGAAGATATTAATCTTACCCTGCCTGTATATATTGTCAATTTTAAAATTCTTTGTATACAATGGAGCCATATTTATAACAAACAAGGAAATTAATGAGATAAACACTACACAAAAGCGTAAAATACACCATTCCAGTGCAAAACTTTCTTGCTTCTAGAAAGGTGCACATCATGAAACCATAAAAATACTTGATGCTCTTCCTAATGATCTTAAGGGAAAAGTTGACAATTCCAATTTTTTTTAAATTGCTGTTAAAGAGTACCTTTGCTCAAAACCATTTTATTCTGCACAAGATTATCTCAATGACAAATTATCCTGCTGATAACACTTATGTAACTCTGTAGGTAGTATTTAGCTGTTTTTAATAAAAAAATAAGTGCCAATTACATTTGATGCCTGCACTAGAGTTAATGAAGACTATTTAAATGTATGTATATTGAAAAACTACCCGATGCTATGCATTACAAATAAAATATAACAAAATTATGAGACAAACAGTGTAAAAGCCCAGTGAAAATTTAAAACAAGTATTGCAATTTATGTGCAGCCACATTGTATTTGTATACACATATTAAGTTACTCTTACAACTGCAGGGAAGTATTTCATATTCTTTCTGTACATACACTCGTGATCAAAAGTATCCGGACACCTGGCTGAAAATGATGTACAAGTTCATGGCGCCCTCCATCGGTAATGCTGGAAGTCAATATGGTGTTGGCCCACCCTTAGCCTTGATGACAGCGTTCACTCTCGCAGGCATACTTTCAATCAGGTGCTGGAAGGTTTCTTGGGGAATGGCAGCCCATTCTTCACAGAGTGCGGACCTGAGGAGAGGTATCAATGTAAGTCAGTGAGGCCTGGCATGAAGTTGGCATTCCAAAACATTCCAAAGGTGTTCTATAGGATTCAAGTCAGGACTCTGTGCAGGCCAGTCCATTAAAGGGATGTTATTGTTGTGTAACCACTCCGCCACAGCCCATGCAGTATGAACAGGTGCTCGATCGTGTTGAAAGATGCAATTGCCATCCCTGAATTGCTCCTAAACAGTGGGAAGCAAGAAGATGCTTAAAATATCAATGTAGGTCTGTGCTGTGATCATGCCATGCAAAACAACAGGGGTGCAAGCCCCCTCTAGGAAAAACACGACCACACCATAACACCACCACCTCCGAACTTCACTGTTGGCATTACACACGCTGGCAGATGACCTTCACTGGGCATTCCTCATACTCACACCCTGCCATCGGATCGCTACATTGTGTACCATGATTGGTCACTCCACACAAGGTTTTGCCACTGTTCAATCATGTAATTTTGACACTCCTTACACCAAGCGAGGCATCGTTTGGCATTTTCCTGCGTGATGTGTGGCTTATGAGCAGCCGCTTGACCATGGAATCCAAGGCTTCTCCACTCACGCCTACTGTCATAGTACTTGGAGTGGATCCTGATGCAGTTTGGAATTCCTATGTGATGGTCTGGATAGATGTCTGCCTATTACTCTTTACGACCCTCTTCAAATGTCGGCGGTCTCTGTCAGTCAACAGACGAGGTCGGCCTGTACACTTTTGTGCTGTACATATCCCTTCAAGTTTCCACTTCACTATCACATCAGAAACAGTGGACCTAGGGATGTTTAGGAGTGTGGAAATCTCGTGTACAGACTTCTGACACAAGTGACACCCAATCACCAGACCACGTTCGAAGTCCGTGAGTTCCACAGAGCGTCCCATTCTGCTGTCTAATGACTACTGAGGTCGCAGATAATGAGTACCAGGCAGTAGGTGGCAGCACAATGCACCTAAGATGAACAACGTATGTTTGTGGGGGTGTCTGGATACTTTCGATCACATAGTGTAATTACAAAATTATCCCAGCTTTGTTTCATATTGTATATAATATGTTTTATTTGTTTAAATGTTCTATATTCATATCTAATATTTATGTATGTCTGCAACTAAATTGTACATTTCCTTGACATGTTCAATGTTAACAGGCCTTTAACCTTTATGGCTAATAGTGAACTCCCAGAATGCAATCCAATCCTAAGAGAAATTCTTTAGGGAGATACTTACAGTATTTAAAGCTTCCACCATTTTGGTTAGAGCTCTTCCGTCAGCTTTCTTTGCTATCCAACCACAGAAGCAAGTTATATTGATTTTGTAAACACAGGTTTATAATTTGCTGTGCACCTAACTGAAGACATACACACACACTCTCTGTCACTCTCTGTCTTTTTTACTACTGCTTTACTGGATTCTATAATTAGCTGCTAGAGAAATAATTACGATTTTGTCTCTGTTAATTTGACTGCTAGAATTTTTTAAAGTAGAAATTAATACCTTCTGGATTCACGTATATTAGTTGACCAAAAAGGATAAGATAAATCATGAGTTAAAAGTATGAAAAATCTGTGTTACATTCACATGACTTTCTCTACCCTCTATTGCCTATTAAAGGTATACAAACTATTCTTACTATACCCCCGCCGCTGTATCTTTGCACTTGACAGTTCGTGTGGCTTCGCGTAAGGTTGGCTACATTGTGGTTGCGATGTTGCCAGAGTGGTTGGTAAACAACAACAGCTGATTGTTCTCCTTTCTATCGTGTCTAAGCCTCATACAAAAAGTGTACATAAGTAGCGAACGTCAATGAATAATAACTATTTCATATTATTATTGTTAATTGAAAATAACTCTGCATAAACATTGCAGCGTATGTAGAATAAATTATGCATTTTTGACAATATAGAAACAAAATAATACAAACTTCCTGCTACAATGAGGAAAAATAAAACAAATTATAAGCATGCCATAACAAAGTTATTTTCACTCACCCATTTAAAACTGCAATGGCTCAATTCCATCCAAATCCTCGTTGTCGTCATCATCCTCGGAATCATCATTGTCATCATCATCATCTTCACCAAGACATATCATCAATGGTTCGCAGTCACTAATAATTCCATCTATTTCTTGTGCTTTTCGTATTAGCTTATTCACATGATCTACTTTCTTCTTCCATGAAGCCGCATCCACCGTAGCCTTGTGAATAACAGTTCTCGTGCTTAGTCCAAGAGCTGCTGCAGTTCGTTGTACGGTTTTATCAGCAGGAATAGAGGGATTGCCATAAAGCTTGACGTACTCCTTTTCCTGTTCAAAGAACTCCCGGGTTCTCCTTAATAGTTCCAATGCCTGACTATTAAGTGGCACATCTCTGCGCAAAGGATTTTCACTTCGTGAATCATCACTTGGCGATCGGCATCGTTTTTCAGACATTGTCGCACAAGTTTTGTTTAAATAAATAATATGAATGAAATATATATATAAAATAGATAAATATAAATAAATATATATGTATGTATAAACGAACAATAAAAAACTATCAAACAATAACCACAAATATAAATAACAATGAACAATATGTAGCTTGCAAAGAACAACACGACGCTCATACTAGATTCACAAACTGAAGCACGTGGTTTGGAATACTTACATCCGGCAACAGAGCTGAATCTAGTTCCGGTTCCGCTTTGTCATCGACCATCCGGAATGCTGCCTTGTGATTGGCTTAGGAAGTAAAACGATTGAAGGTTTTCATCTGTTTTTTTGCGAGTGTACCAACTTAAACGCTAGCTGTCAAGTGCAACGTTACAGCGGCGGGGGTATAAAGCTTATGCCCAGTTGTGCGAAAACAAATCAAAATTGATCGTCAATTAAGCTGGACTTGATTGGCAATCACTAAATTTGCTGTTGCAGAAAGGCCAATCAGTGTTTGATTGGAGATTATTCTCCCGTCAGATTTGATCTGAAAGGAAATCAAATCACCCATTAATTGCCAATCAGTTAATCTCTAATCAGTTTGATTTTTCGTTGGGCTGCACAAACACTAATCACCAATCACAGAGTGAACCGAAACAGATTTGGCAACGGTGCATTTTAGAAACCACAGACAGCAGACGATGCTCCTTTCTTTGTTTGTTTAAAGCTTTGTGAGCGAAACCTGTTGAATGCAAGTTTAAAATAAGCTAAAATGAATCACTCAAGAAGTATTAGGGTCTCTGTCTGAAACTAGGGCTTTATACAGTCCTCCAATTACAGAGCAGCAATTTCAAGGGTTACACTTCTAATCACATGACAAACCATTGACTTGTGGATCCCAATAAGATCAGCTAACACAGCCTGAAAGGTCCTAACTGCATACAATTTCAGTGTGATTATTGGCAGGTAGTTCATTACAGCTTCAATTAGTCTCTGTATGAAGTGTTCTTCGATTCTTGAAAGTAACAGTCCTTAGTTAACCTAAATCTCTGTTCAGATTCCCTATCATTATATGTAAAGAATTCTTCTCTCTCTCCCTCTAAAGTGCCTTCATCTTAATATGCTGTCTGAAGATTTCTTCACTAGAAGAGCCCATTTGGTTTTAGAACAATAACAACCAAAAGCAGATTCACTAAAGAATACACAGAGAGCTTTACATCATTGTTAAGCTGAAGAGCCACTCTTAACTACTTTTCAAGAACATCCTTATTTTTAATGGAAAGAAAGAAGTTTCCTCTGTGTTATTCACCCTATTTTAGGTTAGTTTATTGGTATTATATATTGTAATCATAATATTTATATTATAGCATTGAGGAAAACAAGAATCTGGTGGTAGAATTATGATAAATATTACTTTAGCAACAATTCCACATGCCACACACTTTAGCAAAAGTTAACGCAATTATAGATTAGTTTTTGCCACTCTTGACTGGCAATCAAGCCACTAACCAGCAAAAATCTGTTATTCAAATCTGAAGAATAATCTCCAATCAAACACTGATTGGCCTTTCTGCAACAGCAAATTTACTAATCGCCAATAAAATCCACCTTAATCAACGATAATTTTGATTTGCTTTCGTTAAACCAGGCATTAATAATGGATATTTCAGAAATGGCTTATGCCACAAAAGTTATTTGAAATAAATTGTGGGTTTTAAAGAGATCCACATTTTTGTGTACTACATTTTCATCTATCGCTTAACGTTTACCAATTATGCAAGATTATAGATGATTCCTTCAGAATGAAGAGGATTTTACAGGCTATTCCCAGAAAATTCAAGATATACATCTTATTTATCATGTATATGAGGGTGGTCTGAAAAGTTTCCAACCTAATAAAGATACAAGACATTTTTTCAGAATTTTTTTTTTTATTTTTCAACATAGCCTCCTTGTAACTCTACACACTTCTCCCAGCGATGCTCCCATCTCTGTAACCCGTCCAAATAGTACTCAGCATTTTTCTCTGCTAAATAATTGTTCACGAAGGTGATTGCCTCTTCATTTGACGAAAATCTCTGTCCTCCGAGCACAATTTTCAGATGAGGGAACAAAAAGAAGTCGCTTGGGGCTAGATCTGGTGAGTAAGGCAGATGGTCAAGCAGTTCAAACCGTAATTTGTGGATTTTCGCCATTGAAACCGCTGAGGTGTGAGATGGTGCGTTGTCTTGGTGAAACAGGATTTTCTTTTTCTGCAAATGTGGCCGTTTTTCCGCAAGTTCTGCCTTCAGCTTGTCAAGTAATGATGCGTAGTATGCTCCTGTAATGGTTTTTCCTTTTTGAAGATAATTGATTAAAATAACTGCATGACTATCCCAAAAAACAGTCGCCATCACTTTCCCAGCCGAAAAAACAGTTTTTGCTTTTTTGGTGCTGGTTCCCCCTTTGCAGTCCACTGTTTGGACCGTATTTTTGTTTCGGGCATTTAATGGTGTATCCAAGTTTCATCTAAGTAATTACTCGGTGCCAAAACTCAGATTTATTGTGCCTAAACTGCGCCAACATAGCGTTGGAAATGTTCATTCGAACACGTTTTTGGTCAAACGTGAGCAAGCGCGGACAGCTTTCTCATGTCTAAATGTTGATTTAATATGTGACAAACACGTTCTTTTGACATGTTCATAGCCTCTGCTATTTCTCTCACTTTAATTCGGCGGTCGTCTAGCACCATTTGGTGAACTTTGGCGATGTTTTTGCCGGTAGTTGCAAGTTTTAGATGTCCTGAACATTCATCGTCTCCCAAGCTCTTACGGCCACGTTTAAATTCAGGTGCCCAAAATTTCACTGTGGTAAATGATGGTGCAGAGTTCCCATATACAGAATCCAACTCATCTTTGATTTGCGTAGGCGTATTGCCTTTCAAAAACAAATATTTAATGACAGCTCGATACTCAATTTTGTCCATTTTCATAAAAACACTCACATCACCTCATTCAAACAACTGTTACATAACAACTGAGCGTCCATAATGGCTGAAACTTTGGTGAGTAACTGTCAACAGATGAACAATGAAATTCACTAGCTTTTATTTACGAGTGCTGCCATCTTCATGCTGAGGTTGGAAACTTTTCAGACCACCCTCGTACATCTTTAATATATGGTATTTTAATCAAATTCATCATAGCCATTTTTCAGAAAATCGAAAAATGTTCCATGTAAAGGGTACTCTGGGATAAGGGGATTTTCTTGAAAATCTTTGGCTCACATTCTTTGGAAGGTACGGAACCTAAATATCAGAGTTGATGTTTATCTGGCTTTTGGTTTACATTTATGGATGCTCTTTAACTGCTATGATTCTCAAGTTATGCAGTTCACATACAGAATGGCGCAGGTATCTGTTGTAACGCGATCAGCATGTTCGAATTTAATACCTAATATTGGTGAAGCTGCGAATTATGATCAAATGGAGGTGATAAATGAAGAGAATAACAGACAGGAAAGCACTGTGAATGAAAGCAAAACTGAGGAAAAAGTTGTTGCCTCAAATCACAACGCAGAAAAAGCACACATACTGCGGCAACATATTATGGCACCAACGTGGGAAGGCGAAACAATTTTATCCCTTCAGACAGTGATTTCTCTTCTGAGTACGGATCTCCGTAAAGCCCATGGGGAAATAAGTACGATGAAATAAAAAAAATGAGCTACTCAGGAAAAAATTGTTAGAAAAAGATCTGAATGAAGCAAGTATAGCATATGAGTGAAACAACGGAAAATAGCAGGATAAGTGTCATACTCAAATCAGTGTAAAAGAAAGTGAAGGAAAAATTGAAATTCGTGCACAAGATTCAGGATTTGAGAAGTGTACTGCAAGTGAAATGCAGCAGGACAAAAAACAACAGGCTGAATGGCAGATGGTTAGTGAAAACAAGGACGAAGATAACCTCTGGACCGATGTACAAAGGAAATATTGCACTAGTAAGAATAATAAACAACCCACAAACACAAATGCGATTCCTTTGTATAATAGATTTCAAAGTCTTGGTCAAGAGATATCGGATTATGACCAAAATGCCAAACATAACCCAGTCTGCACAGATTGGGAAGCCGTAAATGAAAGTTTGGCGGTAAATAGCGCAACGGACTACCGCTCAGAAATCCCAGCTAGTATTTTAACCCAGATGTATGAGAGAAAAAACGCTGTCATTCTAGGTGACTCAATGATTCGACATGTGAGTGAACATTTAAATGGAGAGACAATGGCTTATTGCTACAGAGGAGCAAGGTCAGAACTTATTGAAAAAAAATTGGCGGAAAACAAAGATAATCCAGATATACTGCTGTTCCATGTTGGAACAAATGATTTACAAACATCCTACACCCTAGATGACATAATGGATAAAATAGATAGTTTAGTGATAACAGCAAAATGCCTCTTTCCACGTGCAAAACTATGTATAAGTGGAATTCTGAATCGGAGGGATGAAGATAGACGTTATATTGAGGCAATAAATTCTACCCTTGACTGGTTGTGCCAATGTCATGGGTGTAGCTTTGTAGATGGCAATAATTGGATAGGAGAGCAGGGCCTAGGACAAGATGGGATCCACCTAAACAAGAGAGGGATAAAAAATGAAGTTGTATTAATGTTACAATGTGTTTAACATTAATTTTAGCCCCACGTTCTGGAGCCAATATGCGACGGTTGCTGCTTTACGTAATGTTGTTTACATCAGTGTGTTGAAGCCATCTTGTGACGTCATTCGTTGTTTGGTTCGTAGCTCCCTCTGGCGTTAGCAATTTGTATCAATTAGTTTCCGAAAGAATTTAAAGTTTTGTATATTGTCCTCCGGCTAGCTATCATCTTATCTTGGTAGGACATGTATCTCTATGTAAGGGTGTGAATCGGAAAGGAATCTTTTATTCAGAAATGATACTGATGAAGAAATTGGTTTTATAACTTTTATTGTCGAACACGTTCACTAACACTTTTTACATATTAATCTGGATACTCGCCAAACTGAAACTGTTTGTAATAACTTCTCACTTTTAACTCACGTACTTCGACTTTGTGTATATTTAACTGTATAATATTTTAGATTGTCGTAATTCTGCTGCGCGTAACTTACGACGAAATGAAGGACTGACTGACGATGAACTGAGAGACCGACGTGTAGAGTATTGAGAATTCTGTTGAACTGGGGCAAGCTACCTCGAACCTGGCTTATATACTCCCACTCCTCGACATGCCTAAAGATTATAAATTAACTGCTATTGGCTAATAAAACGCGCCAACATTAGCGTCTATTTTAATATCCAATGAAAACCACTAATACATATTGCTTTAGGAAATGTTCTAGAAGCTTCTACCGAAACCGCGCGAAATATTACGTAACTTCCTTGTTCCCGGGAATGATAAACAACTCATCACTCGCTGCATTATTGCGTTATTATTGACAGTTTCAGTAAAGCTGTATATTATTATTTACCAATAATAATTACAATTAATAAACCTCTGAAATCAATGTCACATAAAAATACATATTCATATTACAATCATTAATTACATTTAAGTAATTTGTGATACAAATTACCGTATCATATGCCCCACTAGAAACATAATTATAAATATTTATAACTTGTTTGGAAATTTTATAATTGTGTTTTTTAGTCTCCTAAATCTTGGAACACACGCTATCACTTTCACTTAACACTTCACACGCATTTAACACACGACATATGTTTTCTTTATTATCTCGCCACTACTTACTGGCTCTGGTTTAATTAATTTAGATATTAATCTGACATCACAAATTTTTTTTATAGCAAATACTTTACCCTAAATTATTTAATCACTGCTACCAAATTGTTTACTTTAAGTTGTTGACAAAAATTTATACATTTAAGATTTTTTTGTAATTATTATACATATTTACCAAAATATTCACCCTCTACATATATTTACATCTCTTAAATCTAGGCACTGTTTCACATGTTCTATTTATTACATAAATATTTGTTTTAATTATTTTTACCCATTTTTGTTATTTTGTACTTTATCTTAACAATACTCTTGGAATAGTATTTATGTACTTTACTTTAATATAACATCATGCTTTATTTCACATGTTCATTTACTAATAAAATGTTATTTTCCTCTCAAACATTTAATCATGTCCAAAATTTATTTCTCCTTTCCTATGACGTACATATTTATTAAACCCTCTTACGTTCCAATACATTGCTCTGCATTTCGTCTTTAACTATCCAGCATTTACTATTTATCATCTTTGTCTTTTGTTTTACCATGATCTTCATGGTTGTATGGTTTCAGCATCTCAATATGGAACTTTCCTATGCTTTTTCGAGTTGTTGGATTACATAACTCATATGTATTAGTTCCATATACTTCAACAACTTCATATGGTCCATGGTATTTGAGAAACACTCGCCAGTAAAGTTTATTTGCTTTATCCGACAATTTCTTGGTTTTAACCAAAACTAAATCTCCTATTTTGATCCTCCATTCCTTTCTCTTCTTTTCTTCATGTTTAATTTTTCTTTTTATGGCCTTTTTCCTCATCCTCTCAAATGCTTTTCGGAACATCTCTTCTTCTGTTGGTGGTATTGAATGCGCATCTGGAATGGCTTCTGGAATTTTTTTACACATTGTATTGATCTTCTTTCCCAACTTAAGTTCACATGGTTTGTATCCTGTCACATTGTTTACGATTTCATTTAGTAGATTCTGAACGAAGTTCACGTATCCATACCATTGGGTGTTTTCGATGACATAACACCCTTAAATAATTTGAAATTTCCTTAATTTCCCTCTCCACTGGGTTGGAGTTCGGTCTGTATCTTGACGAAAAATATTGTTTAATGCCATTTTCTTTCAGTCCATCCATAAATTTTTTTCCTGTGAAGTACGAAGCATTATCGCTCAATACAGATTGAATAGGTCCTTCTTCTATCACATATGACTTAAGTAGTCTATTCAAACATGCTAAACCTGTAGGTTTTCTCAAAGGGTAAATTCTTACATATTTGCTGAATATATCATAACAGACAAATATATATTTATTTCCAAATTGACTTGGAGGCATCGGACCATGAATATCAATACTAATTACACATCTCGGCTTATCCCTTATAACCGAATTAGTTTCAAATGCATATGCTGCATTTATTTGCTTTGCCTTCTGACACAGGTTGCAGCACGATATAAATTTCCGAACTTTCTGACGCAATTTGGATATGTATAAATTCTCTAAAATCATAGAAGTTGTTCGGTCCGTCCCTGAGTGTGCTAACCCTTCATGAAAATTCTTAATTAGTTCCTTTTCCATGCTTTTCGGAACCATTATCTTCCAACTAGGCATTTCTTTTCCATGCTTCTTGTATAATGTCCCATCTCGAATTGCTATAATTTCTTTTTTTGCCTCCTCAATCAATGGTGCATTTTCTTTAAGTTCAAATAATTTTGCATCCTCATTTTGAATTTCCCCCATATTTTTCAATTTTCTAATCATTTCTTTGCTTAAAGGAATTTCAATTGTCAATATTTTGACTTCATTTCTAGGCCTTTCAATATTTTCAGGAATTTGTGGGTTGTAGTTCAATCTTGATAGCAAATCACTGAAGGTATTGTTTTTGCCAGGAATGTGGATAATCTCAATATCGAATGCAGATATTGCATGAATGTATCTAGCAAGTTTTCCACTACATAATCTACACCGTTGTATGAAAGTTAAGCTTATGTGGTCTGAATATACTTTCACCTTTTGCTGATAAATATAGGTTTTAAAACGAATTAATGAGAAATATAGTGCTCCAATTTCTAACTGAGTCACTGAAGAATTTCGCTCAATATTTGTAAGTCCTCTAGAAGCTGTACTAATGACGTGAAAGTCATTGTTGATGTCTCGCTGTCCTAAAATTCCGGCGTATCCTTGCATTGATGCGTCGACATAAATCTCATATTCCAAATCTTCTCTGGGCCTCTCAAGTAATATGGACTTAGCAAAGAGTTCCTTTACTCTCTCAAAACATTTTTGATGATCCTCTGTCCATTTCCACTTATTGTTCTTTCGGAGAAGCTGCCGCAGTGGTTCTATTTCAGCCGAATATCTTGGTACGAACTTACTCTGAAAGTTCAATACCCCTAAGAGACGTCTAATTTGTTTTACATTCCTGGGTGACGGAATTTTCATTATTGCTTCTATTCTTTTCTGATCAGGTCTTATACCTCGTTCATCCACTACATAACCCAGAAAATTTATTTCCTTGACACAAAATTTTGATTTTAGTATGTTCACAGTCATACCATGTTGTTGTAGTTTATTTAACACATAATGGACATTATTCATGTGTTCTTCAAATGTTTGACTAATGATTAGGAAATCGTCAATATACTTTATTAAAAAGTCATCTGCAGAATTTCCAAAGATACTGTGAATGGCTCTCAAAAATCCACTTCCTGAGTTTTTTAAACCAAAAGGATTTACACAAAAGCGATACTGGATCCCTGAGTACTGAAATGAAGTGTAATCACGCACTTGCGGATCTAATTCCACTTGCCAATATGATGCAGTGAGGTCGATGGATGTCAAAAATCTCCCTCTTGAAAGTTTTGTAATTAGTTGTTCAATTCCCTCACTTTGAAAATGATCTGGTTTCATATACTTGTTGACATATCTACCGTCTAAAGTTAATCTCAAACTACCATCTCGTTTAATACTCCAGCAGATTGAATTTATGTATTGAGAATTACTTTGCTCAATAATCCCATTTTCTAACATGCTATTTATTAATTGTCTAGCTTTGTCTCGAAGACTTATAGGTAAATTGTCATACTTGTGCCTATATGGTGGTACGTCTTCTACTTGAAATGTATGCTGATATACATTACATCTGCCTGGGATATTACTAAATACTGAACTATTGTTCATCAAAACATCATGAAGGATTTGTTTTTGCATTATCGTAAGATTATAAGCTTCTTCACACTTGTGTATTATTTCCTCATTTCTCTTCTCTTTCCTGCTGTTGTTTGTCTCGCTCACATGGTCGTCTTTTGTTTGGATTGTAAATTCCTCTACTTTCTCTGGCATTTCTGCTAGCTGTTGAAAATATGGCGTGGTATTCCCTTCATATTCTGTGACTACCTGCTTTATCTGACTATTTCTATCAGTTTCTGTTATTTGCACAAAAAACTCTTGGTCACAAATATTTTTCTCATCCTTTGTCATCTCGATTACAGAAACTTTTTCTTTTATAAATGGTACCCTTATTTCTCTATCTTCTTTTGTTACTTTTAACTCTTCATGTTTAAAATCTATACATGCTTCATATTCATGTAGGAAGTCACATCCTATAATTATGTCACAAATCAGATGGTTTACAATTAGAAACATAACCTCAAAATTCTCTCCGCCAATAAGTATGCTAAGTAGAGCTTGTGTTTTTATGACCTGTGTAGTTCTTCCAATTGCAACACGACAAACTAAATTACTAGTGGGAAGAGCCATAATTTTGTTACCTTCATTAATCAAATTTATGTAAAATTTCTGTGAGCAAATTGAAGCTGATGAACCAGAATCTATAGTTGCAATGATTTCTTTCTTCGCAATTTCCATCCTAACATGAGGTGACTCAAAATTTTCTCCCTTATCTTTTGTTGCTGTAATCTTATTACAGGGTGTATGTGTAGGCGTATGATTTGTATTGGTAATGGATACTGAATTATTAAAGACGTCCTGAGAACCTACTGCACAGGAGTCTGTTAACAGTTTTCCTGGTTATTTCCATGTTCACGTACGGGACTGCCATTCCTAACAGGCGCTAAATCTATCTCAGTGTCGCTACCATTGTTTTGAGTTCCCCTTCCTCGAGTTCGAAATCCTCGATTTCTGACATTTTGTCCCCTTGGCACGTAATTTTCTTGCCGTTCCTCAGATCTTTCTCGGTTATTATTTTCCCTCCAGTGAGTGAAATTTCCCCTCTGTCTAGTGTACCTCCTTCCATAATTTTGCCCTCTTTCAGGCAATCTTTCTGTCCTGACATAATTTATTTGTTCCTGCCGGCCTGGTCTCCTATCTATCCTTGATCTTTCAAATTGTGGAACATATGATTGATACCGTTGTCTGGTATTAATTTCATGATGTCTGTCTTGTCCTCTTATTTGTTGATAACTACCTTGGTAATTTCTTCTATCTCGTACATCTAAAAATCTATGTTCCCACTCCCGAGACATATCTTCTTCCTGTTGTTCCAAAGCTGTTATTAATTCTGTCATCTCATAGATGTTCCGTGGTTTTGCAATTAATAAGTAATTTTGTATCCTTATAGGATAATGCCTTGCGAGCAAACTCACAAAATCTTCCTCACTGATTGGAGGTGACAAGTTTCTAACCTGACTTGCATGTTTTAGTAAGTAATCAGTCATCGATATTCCCTCTCGTGGATTAAATTGACCATGACTAAGCATTGCTCGTATTCTTTGCTGTACCGTAACATTCCAAAATCTGTTCATGAATAATCTCTTAAAGGATTCATATGAAATTTCACCCCCTGATACCATTTGTAACCAATCTAAGGTTTTCTGGTCCAAACATCTTTTGACAACTATCATTTTCAATGCTTCAGGTATCTTTTTAATTTGAAAATACTCTGATAATTCTGCAATGAACTGTACTGGACTGGAGTTTTCATTAAATTTTGGAAGTGGAAAATCACTTAAGATATGATTGTAATTTTGCAAATTCCCTATTCCCATATTTAAATTATCTAGTGTTACTTGTGCACTCTGAGTTTCAGCATTAGCTATAGATGAAGCTGCCGCATCACTCACATTATTTGTCATACCTGAGGAACTACCTCTATCATTATGTTGTACATCTGATACATTCACATCACATATATTTGCCCTTGAATTCAATTCTAATCTATTTACAGTACCTTGCAGATTTTCTATTGTCTGTTCCAATTTTTTATTATTCTCATTTTGAACAGTTTGGTGTTTGTTAATTTCAGAAGTTAGCTTTTGATTCAAATCTTTAGACAAATCTTTAACTTCATCAGACAATTTATTTCTCTGTGTTTCTGACTCCTTCTGAATTTCAGATATTTCCCCTCTGAAATTAACTTGCACCTGTATTAAATCTGCATTTGTAGCCTCCATCATCTCTTTTAACTCACTTGAAATGCTACTCATTCGGCTACCTAGCTCTGTACATTTTACATTAACATGCTCTATTTTATTATTAACCTCACTTTTTTGGTTAGATATTTCCCTGCTCATGTCTAACATTTTCTTTGAAACTTCACCTATTTCATTTGCTAACATTTCTTGATTTTCATTTTTCATTCTAATCATACTACTATCTAGCTCCATGAATTTCTTTTCAATTTCTTCCCTGTTTTGTTCTAAGCTTTTACCAATATCTTCCCTCAATTCTCTCTTATTCTGATCTAGTTTTTGTTCTAAACTCCTATCAATATCTTCTCTTAATTCCCTATTATTCTTTTGCATATCTTCCCTTAATTTCTCATTACTCTGAGTTAATTTTTCTAATTTCTCATTATTCTTTTGCATATCTTCCCTCATTTTCTCATTATTCTTTTGCATATCTTCCCTTATTTTCTCATTATTCTTTTGCATATCTTCCCTCATTTTCTCATTATTCTCATTCAACTTTTTCAGCATTTGCATAATCATACTAGTATCAAGATTAACATTTCCTGCTATTCTATTCTCACTTTCTGTACTAACATTTTCATCCTCAAATCCTAAAAAGTCTGGGCTATTTCCTGTAACCTGTATTAAATTACAACTAACTGTTACATTATCTCCCTCCATAATTATTTCTTCTGTATTATTAGTAGCCATTGTTTTTGTTTTCTAAAAAAAATTACTATACTCTGACCTTTTGTTATGCTGTCTGTTGCTGTTACTTTGATGTCCAGCTTCCTGCCCCATTCTCCTAGGTTTGTGTGTCGCTTCTGCGTTGTGTTGTGATGAATCTACGTCGTCTCGATGTTTTTTTGTATCCACTTATCCGCGCCGTTTGTCGCTCCTCTAGTTGTTTCTTGAATCTGCGTCTTGTAGATCATTTCACCGCTGCATTCCTGGTTACTCTGCTTCATTCCTAGTCATCGTGTTTCTTTCCTGGTCACTTCGCCTTCCTTTCCTGGTTATCGCGCCCCACGTTCTGGGTGCCAATTTGTAACGGTATTAATGTTACAATGTGTTTAACATTAATTTTAGCCCCACGTTCTGGAGCCAATATGCGACGGTTGCTGCTTTACGTAATGTTGTTTACATCAGTGTGTTGAAGCCATCTTGTGACGTCATTCGTTGTTTGGTTCGTAGCTCCCTCTGGCGTTAGCAATTTGTATCAATTAGTTTCCGAAAGAATTTAAAGTTTTGTATATTGTCCTCCGGCTAGCTATCATCTTATCTTGGTAGGACATGTATCTCTATGTAAGGGTGTGAATCGGAAAGGAATCTTTTATTCAGAAATGATACTGATGAAGAAATTGGTTTTATAACTTTTATTGTCGAACACGTTCACTAACACTTTTTACATATTAATCTGGATACTCGCCAAACTGAAACTGTTTGTAATAACTTCTCACTTTTAACTCACGTACTTCGACTTTGTGTATATTTAACTGTATAATATTTTAGATTGTCGTAATTCTGCTGCGCGTAACTTACGACGAAATGAAGGACTGACTGACGATGAACTGAGAGACCGACGTGTAGAGTATTGAGAATTCTGTTGAACTGGGGCAAGCTACCTCGAACCTGGCTTATATACTCCCACTCCTCGACATGCCTAAAGATTATAAATTAACTGCTATTGGCTAATAAAACGCGCCAACATTAGCGTCTATTTTAATATCCAATGAAAACCACTAATACATATTGCTTTAGGAAATGTTCTAGAAGCTTCTACCGAAACCGCGCGAAATATTACGTAACTTCCTTGTTCCCGGGAATGATAAACAACTCATCACTCGCTGCATTATTGCGTTATTATTGACAGTTTCAGTAAAGCTGTATATTATTATTTACCAATAATAATTACAATTAATAAACCTCTGAAATCAATGTCACATAAAAATACATATTCATATTACAATCATTAATTACATTTAAGTAATTTGTGATACAAATTACCATATCAAAAACTTTGGAAGCCTACTGAACAGGGTTATATATGGCTAAACCTAAAATGCAAATCTCAGGAAAAGAGCAAGGACCCAAAAACAGTACACCCGCACTGAACAACATTGAAGAAAATGATAGGCCAAGGAGCCCATGGACACAGGGAAGCTCACACCAGAGCAAAGTTTCAGAAGATCAGTTAGCAAGGGAAGAAGAACGAGGAACAATACCAGGAACTTCCTTGATTCAGAATGAAGAAAGAAGCCCATGGCATAGTGAGGCTCCAAAAGACCTCCACCTAGCAAGGGAAGCAGAACGAAGTACACCAAAACCAACAACTTCATTAATACAGAGAGAAGAAAGAAGCCCACAGCAAAACGAGGCTCAATCATCAAGGGAACCAGAACAGCGAACAACAAGGAACAGTAAACCAACAGCAAGGAGTGAGGATTTTTGGTGGATAGGCCCAAGGACAAAGCAGTAGCAGAGGTAAAGGTATGTAATAGCAGAAAGGCTCTATACACAAATAAATTGCATGTTCTGCATCAAAACGTACAAAGTTTAAACAATAAATTAACTGAACTGGAGATATTGTTAAACACTGATTTTAAATTCATTGATGTCCTAAGCTTTACAGAGCATTGGTTAAAGCTTGCACAAATTTCGGTAAACTTTATTGGAAATTTTATTTTAGCACATAAATATTGCAGGAAAAGCTCTGAACATGGCGGCTCATGTATATATGTCAGGAAAGAGTTAAAAATAAAACCATTAACAAAATTTGAAGATCTAAAAGAGGACAAAAACTTTGAGCTGTCTGTAGTCAAAATTTATCAACATAATATAATCATTGCTTGTATATATAAATCTTCAGATGGAGAATCAATCATATTTTTAAACAAATTAGAACTCTTAATAAGCAGAATAACACAGAAGGGAAAGGAAATAATTTTATGCAGGGATTGGAATATAGATTTTGCACAAGAGCATGCAACACTTAGAAAACTAAAGAATATTTTAATCAGACATAATCTCATAAATATAGTTAATACAGCCACTAGAATTACAAAATCAAGAGAATTCCTGTTGGATGTCATGGTAGTACATAGAACAAGAGGTGATACACCAGCATTAGTTATAGATACAGGTTATTATGATCATTTAGCACAAATTTTAGAAATAAAGCTAAACAATTAACAATTAAAAGCCATGTTAGGATATGGAAAAGAAGGTTCAACGAACAAAACATACATCTAATTAAGTATCTTGTGGGTCTATTCAAAAAAAAATAACGTAAATGAAAAATGTGAAGAGTTTTTAAATATTTTTTTGCATTGGTTCAATATTGCATTTCCATTAAAAATAATACAATTAAAAACAACAGCAAAACCAAGTTGGATTACGAAGGGCATAATAGTGTCTGGAAAAAGATTACGGTTTCTTAATAGCCTGGAGACACAGGGTCTGGTAGACAAGGACACAAAATGCCACATTCGTAAGTACAAAAGTATTTATAAACAGGTGATACAGGAGCAAAAAAGAGAGAAAATGAAAGAACCATTGCTGAAGCAGGAAACAAAACAAAAAAATTATGGCAGATAATCAAACAAGAAACCCCAAGACCTCCTTCACAAAATGATATAAAGCAGCTGATTAATGAAAATATCACTGGAACTGGACCTGAGAGTATAGCACAAACCTTTAACAAATATTTTTCAGAGATTGGAGATAAGTTGGTGGAGGAAAATATCACAAAATACAGTAATCAAAGCAAAGTATCAGACAAAATAATATCTTGTAAACAGAGTATATTTATGCCATGTATTACAGAATATGAAATAGAACAAGTACTCAGCTGGAATTGATGAGGTACCAGATATTGTAATTAAGAAAGGTATCAACTATATTAAATTTCCACTATTTTGCATATATAATGCTTCATTAGAAGGAGGAGTTTTTCCTGAGAGACTAAAGATGTCAAAAGTAAAGCCACTTTTCAAGAAAGGAGAGAAAGGGAAGGTGGAGAATTACAGACCTACCTATATCATTAATATCAATGTTTTCGAAAATTTTTGAGAAAACAAGGTATCATAGAATAATGAATTTTATTAAGAAACATAATATATTTTCAGATGCACAGTATGGATTTAGAGCAGACAGATCAACGCAGTCAGCAATAAGTAAACTATTAAATAGCATACAAATAGCACTAGACAAAAAGATAAACATAATAGGTATTTTCTTAGACCTAACTAAAGCATATGATGTTCTGGATCATGACATTTTTTTATCTAAGCTTAATAAATATGGTATCCGAGGAGTAGTGAATGAAGTCCTACTTAACAGACAGGCACAGTTCCGTGGAAGGGTGCGACGAGTTTTAAATAAGAGGAGAAAGGGTGGTGAGTCCAAAAGAAACAAGATATTGAAGAAGCTGGAGATTGAATTCAAGATGGGGCTGGAACTAAAAGTGATTGTTCTGGAATGTGGAAAGTTTAAAATGTAAGGCAAAAAGTGGAGAAATACAAAGGGGATAAGTGCAATGGTTATTATAAGAGAGGCAGAGATATGAATGGAAGGGAAGGAGACAATACAACTAAAAGTCTTTATGGGTATAAGAAAAAAATGCAAGCATGATACGTGACAAAGGTAGAGCCGCTAGAGGGACAGGTATATTTGTTAAAAAGGGAGCCATAAGGCCAGGGAGCCAGGCATAAAGTAGCCCTTAAAATAGAAGGAACACTAGACCAAATTTGTACTAGAATGTAAGGGGTTTTAAGACTGGAATTTAATTAAAATTTTTTGTATGATGTTCAGTACAAATAAATATTCTATTCTAAAAAAAAAAATTCTTACAGACAGGCAACAGGTAGTAGAAATTAGTATGGAAAATGAAACAAAAATAACTAAGCGTGTATCTATGCCAAAGAAATTAAAACGAGGAGTACCGCAAGGTTCAGTACTAGGCCCATTATTGTTTTTGCTGTATATAAACGATTTACCCTAGTATATTCTGGAAGCAGAAGTAATACTATATGCTGATGACACTAATGTTTTAGTACAAGGTTTGGATCAAAGTGGCTTACAAGACAAAATCAATAAAGTTGTGCATGATTTGTACATGTGGTTTAAAGCTAATCATTAATAAAGAAAAAACTATAGCCATATCATTTCACACATGGCAAAATAAAAATGCAGACAAACCTATGATAGAATATAATGACAAAACTATAACGTATGGTAAAAAAACAATTTTTGGGGGTGCACATAAATGAGAACATGAAATGGGATACCCATGTGAAATTATTAGCTTCTAAGCTTAGTTCTGCCTATTATGTGTTAAAATGCTGGAAGAATAAAACAAATTTGCATGCTCTAAAAGGAGTGTACTTTTTATACTTTCAGAGCTTGCTAAGCTATGGTGTAATGTTTTGGGGGGAGGTCCAGAAAACAAGGAAATATTTAAGATCAGAAAAACACTATAAGATTAATGTATGGGGCAAATAGAAGAACATCATGTAGCCATTTATTTAAAGAGTTAAAAATCTTTCCATTAGCCTGCATATTTATAATGGAAATAGCTTGTTATATCAAACAATCTCACCAATGCTTGGAAGTAAATGCAGATATGCGTCAATATAACACACAACAAATAAACAACCTACACATGTCATTTTGCAGAAAAAATATCCTGAAAGCCAATGCTGTTCATAGGGGTATTAAAATATTCAATAAATTAACACCTGACGTAAAAAATGTGAAACATTTACCATTGTTTAAGAAAAAGATTAAATCTCTCTGCTAAGACATGCCTTTTACTCAGTAGCTGAGTACCTAGACCATAAATCATATGCTGTAATGTAGTGTAGTTTAGGTAAAATATTATTGTGTATATATGCTTTAATAATATGTTGTATTTATATTATATTTGACGAAACCATAATTTCTGTAAAGAATTGAATTGAATGACAAATACACATATGCATTTTTCTAAAAAAATGCTTTCTTTGGATTCAGGAGGGCTCAAAACATGTATTTCTGGTGAAATCTTGGTATCAAATTTTTGGATAGAATGCAATACCTTGTCTACCTACTATGTATGAGGTAGAGAAAGTAACACTAGATCTCACTGTATTTTGCTGCTACAACTATGTATAAATATTAAATATTCTTGGGCAAACTTGACTGTTATTTTGGAACGCAGTATTTTTATGGAACTGGAATGGTCTGAACTGTTATTGAAAAATAGCCTTTTTTGCACTTCTAATATCAGTATAATCACTTACTGTTTCTGTTGCTGATTCTGTTTTGTATCGTTGGCTAAAATGATACAGTATTAGCATCTTTGCACCGACTTCTATGGCGAACTGTGCAGCCATACTTGGAGTTGAATGACCCATTTCAACTGCTTTTTGTTGCATTGAATTCTCTAATGTTGATTCATGAAGCACTACATCACTATTTCTGGGAAAAAAACAAAAAGAATTTGGTGTGTTACATTCACATGACTTTCTCTTCTATAAGGTATTCTTACAAAAGTTTATTCTTCTACCTACTCCTTGTTCATCAAGATTACCCTTTCATTACACATTTTAACATTTTATTGCAGGTATAAAAATGATAAGTAGGCTAAAGTGACAGTCACATTTTTAAAACACAGATCACCATGAGATGGCTTTTAAATTCCATGCTCTTTTCAAGACTACGATAAAAAATGAATAGTACTTATCACTTGAAAAAGAGTATAAGTATTTAAAAATTCAAACCAATAACAAAAAAATCTAACGTGATACATTCACATGACTTCCTCTATTGTTTATTAGTGGGTATACAAATTATTCTTAGTCAAGCTTATTTTTCTATCTACTATGTTTTAATCCAGATAAACCTTTACAGAAATAGCTACATTCCACATCTCGTTATAGATACAAAGAGAACAGCGATAGTCAAATGTTTAAGAAAGGGACGCTATATGCTGGCCTTAAAATTTCATACTGTTTCCATGACATCGCGAGAAACAACTGAATGTTGACAGGACTTTAAGAGAATAACCAAGAAACCAACGATTCAAACCTTCAATAACAGATATCTCAGAAACGCCTTATGCTACAAATAAACTTACAGTAGAATATCGTTACCACATTTTTGCAGGGACCTAAGGATTTGGACATCATAGGCAGGAAAACGTGTTAACGAAAATGCAAAATATGCAATTTAAGAACATAGTTATGTAATAAAATCTAATAATTACTACGTCTCCATGGGTAACTGAAATCGATTTTGAGTACAATCCGTGTTGAATTCAATATGTGTTCAAATGGATTTGGATACACAAAGACTGAGAATAAAAATTCAAGCTTTTATGTTGGTCAACTTGGATTTTTGAGGTTATGAATGCTTTTGAGAAAATAAATTGCAAATTATGGAAGCAACAAGAGTGGCTTTGCTGTGCGTTTTATTACACATGTGATAACAATTTCTGCTAAAAAAGAAAAAAAAAATTATGAGCATGCATCATGTTACGAGTACAATAGGTGAATGTATCTTTGGCATATTCAATACGATTTGAATACGGTAAGTGTTTCCATGCAAGAAATTTCGTTCTGATCCTCTTCTGATCCTATTTTCCAAGAGGAAAGTTTTGTTTTTGCATTTTTCCCTTCTTTAAAAGCAGTTTTAACCAATTTAGGTTTGCTAACAATTGCGTTTAAGGTTGACGGAGGAATGTTTAACTTCTGCACTATATCCAAATGTTTCATATTTGGATTCTGATATATTTCAAGGATTTTCAGTTTTTCACTATTGGTTATTTACTACACTTTCTTTTTTTCATTGCAAATGAAAAGCTAAAATAGAATCTACGTATGTTTGGTCAACACTCAACAGTAGAAACTATCGTTGGCGTTTACCACGCCAAGGTAAAACATTTTCTATCCCGCTCACACAAATCGTGTCACACAAATATTTACATACATGCATGTGATTTGCTGCCAGTATCCACCCCGTGACTGAGGATTGACCAAAGTAGCCAATGAGGACGTCAAACTTTGAACGTGTTAAGCGCCTTCTCCCACTGGACCGATCAAGGATTGGCCAAAATGGTGAATGAGGACATCAAACTTCAAATTTAGTAAGCAGGACCGGGAAAACGCACTAAGCAAACGTTATTTATTATATTTGGTGATTTGGTGCTGGGACTTTTATAATTGATCGT
This sequence comes from Deroplatys truncata, assembly GCA_030765065.1. Lineage (NCBI taxonomy): Eukaryota > Metazoa > Arthropoda > Insecta > Mantodea > Mantidae > Deroplatys > Deroplatys truncata. The sequence continues at coordinate 304,702,396 of CM060981.1, read as the reverse complement.
AATACATGGGAAAATGTGTTAATGAGGAACGTGCTAACGAGATTCCACTGTATTTGCAATACATTTTTTGTATAGTACATTTTCATCTATCAGTTAAGTTGACTTTAGTAGTTATACAAGATTATACAAAAATTCTTCCAAATGAAGAGTACTTCATAGCTGTTTCCAAAAATTCAAGATATACATTTTATATGTCATGTAAATATCTTTCATATACAGTATTTTAATCAAAATCTCCAGAGACATTTTTTAGAGAATAAAAAATTTTGAAAAATGTTCCATATAAAGAGTAGTTTAGGGTGAGGGAATTTTGTTAAAAACCTTTCTGTCACATCTTTGGACGATATTGAACCTAAATACTAAGTTTGGTATTTATCCGACTTCTCGTTTTTGAGTTATGGTGTTCGCAGACACACATGCACGGACATGTTTCCAAAAATGCTTTATTTGGATTCGGGTGGCCTCAAAATATGTATTTCCGGTGAAATCTCGGTATCAAAGTTTTGGGTGGAATGCAATACTTCCCCTACTATATGTAGTAAAGGAAGTAAAATATCTCAGAAACGGTTAACGGCACAAGAACTTTTATTTGGTATAAATTGTGTGCTTTAATGGGATCTGCATTTTTCGTGCAGTAAGATTTTGTCTATCTCTTACTGTTTACCAATTATACAAAAGTCATTCAGAATGAACAGGACTTCACAGGCTGTTACCAGGAAGTTCTACACATTTGTTTTTAGTATATGGATAAACTAGTAACAGTAATGTGAGTTTGAAATTTCATAAAATTTGACTGGGCATTCAGACACTTAAATCATTTACATGTTTCTCGCCTTGATTGGTTTTAAGAGCTACTTGCTCTCATCAGAAGTGGCCGACTGGTTCCTCTCAGTGTTCTCTGGTGTGTGGTGTCATCTGGCGGTGAAGTGATGAATTTTCATAGTGGGTTTGGTGGTGTCAATTGAAAATTCATTACACGGTGTTTATGTTTTGTGATTAAAACTTTTCCGTATTGACCTCTGATGTGTGTTTTGTAGGTTTTAGGAGTGTTATGTTTGGTGTGAAGTTGTGATTGGTCAGTCTGTTTGTATTTGATGTGTCTCATAAGCTCTTTTAATCTGGTTTTCTAAATTTCTTTTAGCTTTACCTATGTAAATTTTGACACGTTCTCAAAACCTGTCAAGACATAAAACGTGTGTTTCAACTCCAGCTGAATTTTTCTATAATTTTAAGACATACATTTCATTTTCCACATACATATCTTAAATAAATAGTATTTTAATTAAAACCATTAAGTGCCATTTTTTAGAAAATAACAAATTTAGAAAATATTTCTGTATAAAGAGTAGCTTGGAGTGGGCGGATTTTCTTGAAAATCTTTGTGTCCCATCTTTGGAAGATGCTGAACTTAAAATACCAAGTTTGCATATTTAACCAACTTTACATTTTTGAGTTATGCTCTTCACAGACAGATACACACACATGTTTTCCAGGGGTTGCAAAACATACATTTGTGGTTAAATCACAATTCTAATTTTTCGATGGAATGCAATATTTCCTCTGTCTACTAGGTGTACATGGTAAAGGAAGTAAAATTGAGTAGGTATATGACCACTTAACGAATGACTAACAGAACTCATAACAATACGTTTATTAGCAACTGAGTATTACAGCAGAGTCCCTTTTTTAACGTCCCCACTTTTAAGGAATTCCTATTTATAATGAACATTTTCAAAAGCTCCATAAACACAATGCACATGTCGTGTCGGCATGTAGCCATGGTAGCTCAGTGGTTACAGCAACCGAACGGAGATCAGGAGATCCGTGGTTCAAATCCTGGCTATGGCATTGAATTTTTCAATCATCTGATTCTACGTTTCCAACCCTGTCCAACACATGGCTTGTGTGAAAGAACAATTAATTCCATTAATTGACCTAATAGTGGTTGTAACTAAAAGCCCGGGACTTAAGTATTTACAAAGAATGTAAAGTGTGGCATCATTTCCTGTTCAGTTTTGGCCCAGCTCAATTTTTCTTTGCGTGTCATCACTTTCAGCGTGTTGTACTGAGTTACAGCTTGTGTGTTCCAGTAGTAATTAAAGACGTATACAATGGCTGCTAATGAAAGAAGTTAACTTTTCGAGAAAAGTTGACCATTATTAAGGATGTAGAAGTGAATCCACAAATTTTGATGTTGGACATGGCAAAAAAATATGAAATGCCTCACACATTTTGTTTGGCATTTTGAAGCAAAAGGATTCTTTTTTAATGCAGAGATGTAGTGCAGTACTGCAGTCAAGAAGCGTAAGAATTTGTGTTTCACCATATAATTAAAAAATATATTAGTGAAGTGGTTCAAGGGAAAAAGAAGTGAGAACATTCCACTTGATGGGCATATTTTAGGGAAAAATCATGGAAATTACTGCTAAGATAGGCTTCGACAATTTCAGCACTTCAAATTGATGGTTTGATCGCTTTAAAAGGCAACATAACCTTTCATTCAAAACCATGTGCAGTGAAAGTGCCAGTGTACATGAAGAAACTGTCTAATTTTAGAATGAAACATTGCCTCATCTTCTTGAGGGCTATGTCCCTAGAGATGTTCAAATGGATGAAATGCACGTATTTTTTAATTTGCTTCCAAATAAAACATATGCAGTTCATAAGGAAAAATGCTATAGAGGCAAAGCAAGCAAGAGAGTTATTGGGAAATTCAAAACTCCAAGGTGTTTCAAGGACATTTGTACAATGCCATGCAAGTATGACTTCAGAGAGTTTTTTCAAAGTTTTTAAGATCTTTAGATGCCAGAATGTGATCAATGGGAAGAAAGATAGTGCTCTTCATAGACAAACGTCCTGCTCATCTTCCTGAATAACATAAAAGTAGTTTTCTTTGCACATAACAGTACCAGCCTCTAGATGCTGCTATAATTCACTCAACAAAGGTGAAGTTCTGTAAAGCAGTTGTACAGAAAACTATCTCTTTCCTTGAAAAGGTGAGGAAATGAAAGTCAATATATTACATGTTTGTAACCGCATGGCAATTGGTCACCCCAGAAACTGTTTTCATCATTGGGGGTTCAGTGCTACAGCCACTAGTGAAGACGACATCAATATCGAGGAAGATGATGGTGTAACATTTGAAGAATATGCAGCTTGACACCTTGACCTCATAGATGGATATTGTACAGCTGTGTAACCAGACAGAAAGCACTGAGGTCAGGGAAGAGCCAGCACGGCAACTTTCACTGCTGCAGTGGAAGGGCTGGATGTGGTCAGATGGTATTCCTCATCCTTCAATGTGGACGAGAGTCTAATTAAAGACAGATTGGGTGAAAGCTGCTTTCTGTGAGCCATCTGGGGAGGAAGAAGCAAACCAGTATCTTGAAATATTTCAGGAAATAGAATCTGAATGTGCCAATAAATAAGTTTAAAATTAATGTGAATACTGTGTTATAATCTGCACTAAACAAGAAGGAATATGAGGTAATCCTATAGCAAGTGAAAGACAAACAACTCAGACCATTGACTAATTTTGAAGATTTAGAAGCTAGTAACAGTGATGTGTCATAATTTAAAATAGAGAGTTGAGGGTTGTTACACTACATCACTATGATATTCTTACTTGAACGCGTTTCGGGAGACGGCTTGTTCCCATCGTCAGCATTTTCTCTCAACTGATTTTTGCCGGTCATCGTCTGGGGGATGTGTGTGGTTTGTGGTGTTCTCTGGTGCTGGGCTGATGAACCTCCATAGGCTGTTGGGTGGCAGCAGTTCGAAATTCATTAATGAACAGCCCAACAGCCTTTGGAGGTTCATCAGCCCAGCACCAGAGAACACCACAAACCACACACATCCCCCAGACGATGACCGGCAAAAATCAGTTGAGACAAAATGCTGACGATGGGAACAAGCCGTCTCCCGAAACGCGTTCAAGTAAGAATATCATAGTGATGTAGTGTAACAACCCTCAACTCTCTATTTTAAACTCAGACCATTTATACGGTTGGCTAAGAGACAAAAGTGGGCCATGTTCATGTGTCCATCTATTCCTTCTTGTTTAGTACTGATCATCTAATTCTTTCTTATAATATACCTACCATAAATTTCCCAAGAACAAACTTTTAAAGACAGCCTCTATTTAAGGAACAAATATGAAATCCCTCTGAAAGTTGTTAAAAACGTATTCTACTGTAAATGCAACCATGAAAAACTGTCATAATTAGAAATGTTAACTTTGGAAATGTCTTCCTTCTCAAGAGCTTGAAACATATTAATAATGTTATCAAGAAATCCAGCAAAAGTACTATTTTAAACATTCTGCAGAAACTATACAAAACAGTGAACAAAACTCATTATAATATCTTTTTACCTTGCAATACTTTTCAGTCTTGATGAATCACATGAATCACCAACAATGGTAACTTTTCGGCCTCGTTTGGGGACTCCAAGAGCTTCATGTGAATACAGCTGATTTTTGTATTAAGAATAATAACAACAACAGGTGTGGCTTTCTATACATATTCACAGAACATATGTGATGTAGCCCAAACAACCTTCTTGCATGTCATTCTGGGAAAATTTTCAATAAAGTGGTAAACCCAAGATGGGTGTAAATTAACAATTTCTAGAATCACTGTATTTTAGAGAGTAGCATCATCCAACTGTTGCCCCATTTTCTATCCAACCACCTGAGTGAATAACATACAGTCTTATGGGGCAATGCAGGAAAATTAAAAAAATCTTATGTGATACATTTACATGACTTTCTCTACCCTCTATCATTTATCAGTGTGTATACAAATTATTCTTACTAAAACTAATTTTTCTATCTACTACATTTTAGTTCAAATAAACCTTTACAGAAACAGCTACATTACACATTTCGTTATAGATACAAAGAGAACAGCGATAGTCAAATGTTTAACAACTGGACGCTATATGCTGGCCTTAAAATTCCATATTGTTTCCATGACATCGCGAGAAACAACTGAAAGTTAATAGAACTTTAAGAGAATGACCAAGTAATGAACAATTTGATCCATTAATAATGGATATCTCAGAAATGGTTTATGCCACAAAAAACTTTATTTGCAATAAATTCTGTTTTAAAGATATCTACATTTCTTGTGTTGTGTGTTTTCATCTATTGCTTAATGTTTACGAGTTATAAATTCCTTCTGAATGAAGAGGATTTCAGAGGCTATTCCCAGACAATTCAAGATATACATTTTATTTGTCATGTAAATATCTTTAAAAGTGGTATTTTAATCAAAATCATTAAGAGCCATTTTTCAGAAAATAAACATTTTTGAAAAATGTTCCATGTAACAGTTAGTTAGGGGTGAGGAGGATTTTCTTGTCACATCCTAGGAAGATACTGAACTTAAATACCCAGTTTGGTTAATTTTGAAGATTTAGAAGCTAGTAACAGTGATGTGTCATAATTTAAAATAAAGAGAGTTGAAGGTTGTTACACTACATCACTAAAATGTAACTAAACTAACTAAAATGTTAGTGATGTAGTGTAACAACCTTCAACTCTCTTTATTTTAAACCCAGTTTGGTATTTATCCAACCTTTCATTTTTGAGTTATGCTGTTCACAGACACACACATGGAACTTTTTTCTAAAAATGCTCTTTTTTGGATTCAGGGGGCCTCAAAACATTTCCGGTGAAATCTTGGTATCAAATTTTTGGATGGAATGCAAAACCTCTATCTACTAAGCACCTGGTAGAGAAAGTAAAAATACTTTATTTCTTTACAATTTTCATGTAGACATACCATTGAGATTTTTTACTTTCTCTACTACATATAATAAGCAGGGGAAGTATTGCATTCCACCCAGTTGAGAGAAAATTCTCTCATTCAGTTGAGAGAAAATGCTGACGATGGGAACAAGCTGTCTCCCGAAACGCGTTCAAGTAAGAATATCATAGTGATGTAGTGTAACAACCCTCAACTCTCTATTTTAAACCAAACTTGGTATTTAGGTTCAGTATCTTCCAGAGATGCGACACGAAGGTTTTCAAGATAATCCCCCCCCACCCCAGATTATCCTTTACATGGTACATTTTTCGAACATTTTAACTGTCTCAAAAATGGCTCTAACGATTTTGAATAAAATACCATAAGTTTAAGACATTTTTATGGCAAATGAATTGTATATCTCGAATTTTCTGGGAATGTCTCCAAAAGTATTCTTCATTGTAATGACTTTTGTATAACTGGTAAACCATAAGAGATAAACAAAATTTTACTCCACAAAAAATGTAGATTGCGTTAAAGTACACAATTTATGTCATATACACTTTTTTTGTTGAGTGAACCATTTTCAAGATATTGCTTGTTATTCCCTTAAATTTTCCAATACTTATACTTTTTCTCAAATAGGAATTAGTTATTCATTTTTTTTTTTTGTCCTGGTAATGCAAAGAGAATGGAATGCGCCACATAGCAACCAGCTCTTAAAATATTTGACTATCGCTTAAAGCCTAGCAATTCACCTTGCATCTACAAGAAAATTAGCAATAAGATTAACATCTCGATTAACATGAAGCATATGGAGAGTAAGCTTTTGTAAAAATAGTTTGTACAAGAGTAGAGAAAGTCATGTGAGTGTAACACATTAGATTGTTTTTGTTAGAACTTGCAGCATTGAACTATAGATCAATATATTTTGTAGACAATGCTCGGAAAATGTAATCTTAATCGTGCATGGAAGAAGTGTAAATTTCAAATGCAAAGATAAGTGTTATCATGTTTCCCCGTATAGATTGCATTTAGACACGCTTTAAACAGAAGACCAGGCAGGGGAGGATGTCTTATTTAAACACTCTTCTGAATTTAGGGTAGGTATTTTAACTGTGTGGAAAATTTTATGCTCTTAGATGTTCATCTGCTTGCAGTGAATATCTTTGTGAACCTTGCGAATCTGACTAGACTTTCTTATTTCATTCAGCTACAGGCCTAATGGCAAACAGTGGGTTAATAAAATATTAAAAACAACATGGGAAGTTTAAAAATTCACCCAAATCAACATGAGATGTGGCAACTTTAATATTACGTAACTATGGATGAGGAACAGGATGTAATAAGACATAAAACCTTAAAGGTTGATTGCAGAAACACGTACAAAAATAGGTATATGTAATACTAAAATTAATTTTATCTTTCCTGATTTCTCACCAGTACCCACACATATTTTAACCCAGTAAATTACAAATTGTTTTAAACTATTCGAGATGAAGCATTAACACTGTAAAGAGATCCACATCTATGTCAAAGAAATAATCATTATTTTATAATGTTTAGTTAGATACGATAACTAATGCAACAGATTCTTTTTTCTTAAAGCAGGTTGGTTTTATTCAGGATTCAAATACACCATATTATTCCTCAATCTTTTGGCTACAAAACCCTATTTTTCAACATAATCTCCATTCAATGCTACTTAATGGGAGGGCCTGTACAATACCACTCTACTGGTCTGTCAGAGCCAACATCTTGCTGCATCAATAACTACCATGTAGTGCATCCTCCATTGGGCCAAACAGATGGAAGTCAGAAGGTGCAAAATCTGGGCTGTAGGGTGGATGATGAAGAACAGTTCACTGAAGTTTTGTGATATCCTCTTGGGTAGGCAGACTTGTGTGAGGCCTCACATTATCATGGAGAAGTTTGTTTGCATTTTTGTGGCTAGAACATGCTGAAGTCGTTTCTTCAATTTCTTTAGAGTAGCACAATACACTACAAGTTGATCGTATCACCATGAAGGAGGACATCAAACAGAATAACCCTTTAGAGCCCCAGGAGACTTCACCAGCTGAGGGTACGGCTCTGAACTTTTTCTTCGAAGGAGAGTTGGTGTGGTACCACTCCATAGATTGCCGTTTTGTTTCAGGTTCGAAGTAATGAACTCATGTTTCATTGCCTGTGGAAAGTTTGACAAAAGATCTGATGTGTTACACTCACATGACTTTCTCTACTCTTGTACAAACTATTTTTGCAAACGCTTATTCCCCATATGCTTCCTGTTAATCTTATTGCTAATTTTCTTGTAGATGCAAGGGGAATATGGTAGGTTTTAAGCGATAGTCAAATCTTTTAAGAGCTGGTTGCTATGTGGCGCATTCCATTCTCTATGCATTACCAGGACAAAAAAAAAAATGAATAACGAATTCCCATTTGAGAAAAAGTATAAGTATTGGAAAATTTAAGGGAATAACAAGCAATATCTCGAAAATGGTTCACTCAACAAAAAGATGTATATGACATAAATTGTGTATTTCAATGCGATCTACATCTTAGGTATAGTAAAATTTTGTCTATCTCTTATGGTTTACCAGTTATGCAAAAGTAGATCCACAATGAAGAAAACTTTTGGAGACATTTCCAAAAAATTCAAGATATACAATTCATTTGCCATAAAAATGTCTTTAACTTATGGTATTTTATTCAAAATCGTTAGTCATTTTTGATAAAATTAAAATGTTCCATGTAAAGGGTAATCTGGGGTAGGGGGATTTTCTTGAAAACCTTCGTGTCTCATCTCTGGAAGATACTGAACCTAAATACCAAGTTTGGCGTTTATCCAACTGTTCGTTTCTGAGTTATGCTGTTCACAGACACATAACCAAGTTTCCAAAAATGCTTTATATGCATTCAGTGCACCTCAAAACATGTATTTCCTGTGAAATCTCGGTATCAAATTTTTGTGTGGAATACAATACTTCCGCTACTTACGATACGTAGCAGAGAAAGTAAAAATTGTCACGATCAGCCTCATAACAAGCAAGCAACTCCACAGAGATGGTGTCCAGGAACAAACTTTTGAGTACTACAACTGGTGGACAAGTATGTCAGCACTACCAACAGAGATGGCAAGTTGAGCAGTGATTGTGATCCGTTGATCACCTCAAATAAGAGTGTCCGCAGCATGTTCCAACACTGCAAGAGTCCAAACTGTGTGCAGGAGACCAGACAGATTTGCTTGACCTAGTTGTGATGACAGGTGCCTCGTCCAATGACGTGCTTTTGTCCACTGCCAGGTCTCTGTAGACATTCTGCAAGTGCCTATGAATATCTGTGATGCTCTGGTTTTCTGCCAAAAGAAACCCAATAACTGCTCTCTGTTTAGAACACACTTCCGTTACAGATGCCATTTTGAACATTAATTATACCACTGCTATCTATCGGAAATTAATGAAACTACACGAGATAAAGTGAGAATACTTAAAGATGTCTCAAAAAAAATTGCAATTTTTTCAAGCAAAATTGGCCAAGAAAAAACAATATGTTGGATTACTTATTGAATGCCCATAATCTAAACTGACACAATACAAATGGATATTGTACGTGCGACACAGCGCGCTACCTTCCTTAGCATTTCCACACCATTACATTGTCCAAAAAGAGCATTTTAGGGTAAAATCTACTCTAGTGGGGTAAATAGAATTAATGTAAACTTATCTTACCTCACACATGATTACGCATGATGTAAGATTTGTTCTGTCAATATTTCTAATCTGTGGAGTGTGTTTCTCTTTTCTGAAGGATTGGAAAACCATGCATTACACTAAGTATTTCAATAAAAATCACAAGGCATTTCACATTAAAATACACATGCTAACTTTCCACTTTGGATGGAAAATAGCAAATATGGTGGTGCAAACGATGACACCACTCTCCCTATACAGTGGCTCTAAAAAATTCATATCTTTGAATGCTATCCATTGGCTGGACACATCAACTATTTTTCCAGCCAGAATGCAGTGCTGTTATAATGCTAGAAATCTTTATTCAAATAATGAAGTTGTCCAAAATTAAAGTATACAAGATGTTGTCAGCATTAAATTCACATAATAAGTGTCCTAAGTTTCCATGGCAGTGCTTCCTAGATGTTCACATCAACCGAGAACAGTAATCAGAATGAGAACAACAAAGTTAAAATACATTTATCATAATGTGAGCAATTAATAGAAGCTTTGGGGGGCTGGGAACAGAACGAAGGCTTGGTCAAGTTTTAACCTTCTTGTTCTCATTCCTGAACATGGCATATTAGATCCATTTTAGACTCTTCAATGTAAAAATTAGTTAAGGCAGCCATAAAATGAAACAGCTCTCTAGTTGAAGGTGGGAAAATTAAACTGGAAGAAATTCTACCAAATGTGCATCTTGACTCCCTCAGATCCATTGACTGTTGGTAATTCTAATGAAAGTGCCGTCTGTCTGCTTGTATGCAACTCAAAACTGGCTACTGCCTCAAGAACAACAAAAGCCAGTAGAAATTAACAAAGAACTACACACAATTTTAAGTTAATTGAGTGTAAGTTAGGTTTACACATATCTGGCTTACTTGTTTCAGGAATCTTTATTCCCATCTTCAGCTTATAACCAACTAATTGATGTAGTTGTATCATCTCATCTTCTCTTGATGGCAGAGGTCTCTAGTGATGGTGAGCTGGTTCAATGGCGGGAGATCAAAGTTCATAATTTAGTCCTTGTTTTTTATAAATGGATGTTTTCCCAAACTGAGAGATCTTGGGTGACTTGCTGCTCTAAGAGGGTTGGCTTCCAGAATTATATCATGGTACTTGTTCCAAAAATGTGCTGCTACAGCTGATTTTTTATTCTGTTTGTATTTTATGCAATGGAGGTGTTCTTTTAGTCTGGTTTTGAAGTTTCCTTTTGTTTTGCCTATGTATGAGGGATGTTCAAATGAAAAGGTACAAAACGACATTGTGGGTATAATTGAAGTCTTTATTCAAAGTAATCACTAGAGGCCTGAGCACAACTAGCCCACTGTTTAACGAGCTGAAGGATTCCCTGTTCCCAGAATTCCCATGGCTGTGACGAGAGCCAGTCCCCTACTGTGTCCTTCAGTTCGTTGTCCGAGTTGAAGCACTTCCCTTTGAGATGTTTTTTTAGTGGACCAAACAGATGGAAGTCACAGGGAGACATGTCTGGGCTGTAGGGCGGATGCTCAAGCTGCTCCTACTTGAACTTGACCAGTACACTTTGTGTGACCCTGGAGACATGTGCATGCACGTTATCTTGGAGCAGAATCACTCCCTCCGTGAGCAGCCCAGCCGTTTGCCCTTGATGGACTTGCATAGGCTATGGAGTGTCTCACAGTACACGTCACTGTTAATGGTTTTTCCGTGCTCGAGGAATTTGAGTATCGGACCTCAAATGTCGAAAGAGACAGTGAGCATCACCTTGCCTGCTGAGGGCACAGCCTTTAATTTTTTAGGGGGAGATGACAACAGATGCTTCCATTGCATGCTGTCTCACTTTGTCTCTGACTCGAAGTGATGACACCAGCTCTCGTCACTGGTGACAATCCACTCCAAGAAAGCAGGATCTTCATGAAACCAGAACAGGTGTTGCAGTGCTAGCCACCTATGCAGTTCCTTTTGCGGTTCGCTGAGCTTCTTCGGAACTCACTGCGCACACACCTTCCGGTAACCCAACCTGTTGTGCACAATTGTCCACAATGTTTCAACGCTGGTCCCCACCATCATTGCCAACATTCGCATTGTGACACCTGGTCGATGAGTTCAGCCATGATTACCGTGTTTGCCTGGCCTGGTCTTGGGTCATCACTCAAATACTCCTGGCTTTCACGAAAACGGGTACTCCACTTCCTCACTGACTTGTCGGACACACAGTCTCCCCCGTATATGGCGATCATGCGGCGATGAATATCGGCCGGTTTAACACCTTCCGCAGTCAGAAATCAGATAACACCTTGCTGTTCCTCAATCGTCAAATTTTGCAATCTGAACGCCATGATGTCCTCACACGCACTGCCATGTCAACTGGACGGAACACACAACTGCCTTCTTCTCTCCTGCGTGAGGTGCAGGTGCCCACACATGCACACAACCAGGCCAGACACTACATTCGTGTCCCTAGATGTCGCACTACATTATCCCAAAGCGGCATATTCAAATTTCAACCGGTTTGGTTGTTTAGACGTTTCATACCTTTTTATTTGAATACCCCTCATGTACTTGATCACAGTCTGTACAATTAATTTTATGTAATGAAGTTTTGTATGCTGTATTTATTTTGAAATGCTAGAAGATGTTATACAGAATCCCCCAAAATGAAAGATCAGGTATGTATCAAATTAATTGTGCAGACTGTGATCAAGTACACATAGTCAAAACAAAAAGAAATTTGAAAACCAGGCCAAAAGAACACCTCCATTGCATAAGATCAAACAAATTGAAAATTCAGCTGTAGCAGCACATTTTTGGAACACCAACCATGATATCATTCCAGAAGCCAACCTTCTTAGAGCAGCAAGTAACCCGACTGAGCTCTCAGTATGGGAGAACATTCATCAGACCAGCTCAGTGAGTTCATATCAGCACCACCAGAGACCTCCACCATCAAGAGAAGGCAAGACAACACAACAACATCAACAACTGGTCAGTTGTAAGCTAAAGATGGGAATGAAGGTTCCCAAAACATACCCAATTTATTTTCAACAAGTAAATAAGTATAGTGTAAACGTAACCAATGCTTAATTAACTATGTTATTTGACTTACCTCATTGTTCAAAAAACATGATAAATGAGTTTAATGCACTGTATTAACAAAGAAGTGAAGCTTGGTACGAACTAGAGGAATCAGAAATAGCAATGGATCTACGTTTATAAAATGTTCACTTTATTGAATTTTGACGTTGGCTAACCTGCATTATGTTGGCTGAATTGGAAGCAGATGAAAAAATACAATTGGTCAATTACAAACAAATGACATCCCAATGCTCAAAATTGATTTCCATTTTGTTACTGATATGGTCATTGACATACATTCCTATTCTTGTTGCTGGAGTATTCTGTACCAGAATGCTGTACATTGTTCTGCTTAGTGAAGTGACAGTGAAAACTGCACAAAGTCACAATAATCATTACTCATCTTATTTCCAAAGCAGTAAAGTTCTCTACAAATAATAAAGGATACAATGCCACCAGAAGGTAAGCTTATGTTTTCTCCATGTTTTATTTTATTATATAATGGTCCTGGTGGGACGCCAAGAGTTTTCAGCAAATCAACATCCAGTTTTCCAGGTAAATCACTCTCAGTCACTGTGTACCCATAAGATGGGACTCTATGTAACACTGCTCCTGCTCTCACACAAACACTACTGCTCTCAAACCTGTAAAAGTTTACAAATCTGTTAATGTAATGTAGGTACAAGAAAACAACAAATCTGATGTGTTACATTCACATGGCTTTCTCTATGCACTACCACTTACTTTAATATAACATCTAAAAACTTCTTGCAGAAAGTATTCCATTCCATCCAAAATTTGATGTCAACATTTCACTGGAAATATATATTTTGAGCAAAAGATGTAATTTCTCTACTATGTATAGTATGTAGGGGAAGTATTGCATTCCACCCAAACATTCGATACCAAGATTTCACAGGAAATACTAGTTTTGAGGTGCCATGAATCCAAATGAAGCCTTTTTGGAAGAGAGTGTGAGAGTGTGTGTGTGTGTGTGTGTGTGTGTGAGAGAGAGAGAGAGAGAGAGAGAGAGAGAGTGAGTGAGTGTGTGTGTGTGTGTGTGTGTGTGTGTGTGTGTGTGTGAACAGCATAACCTAAAAAACGAAAAGTCAGATAAATACCAAACTTGGTACTTGTGTTAATTATCTACCAAGGATGCATATGAAGATTTTCAAGAAAATCCCCCCCCCAGACCACCCTTTACATGGAACATTTTTTGAGAATTTTGATTTTCTCAAAAATGGCTCTAACGATTTTGATTACAATATCATATGTTTAAGATATATTTGTGGCAAATGAAATGTATATTTTCAATTTTCTGAGAATGTTCCCAAAAGTCCTCTTCATTCTGAATGACTTTCACATAACTGGTAAACTGTATGAGATAGAAAAAGTTTTACTATACAAAAAATGTAGATTTCATTAAAACACATAATGTATCTCACCAAACATTTTTTTTTTTATGGAGTGAACCATTTCTGAGATATTACATTGATATTGTTATCTGTTTAAATGTTGCAATAATTATACTTTTTTCCAAATGGGAATTTGTTATTCGTTTTTTTATCTCCTGGACATGCAAAGAGAATGGAATGCTCCACATAGCAACCAGCTCTTAAAACATTTGACTATCGCTTAAAACCTACCATATTCCCCTTGCACCTCAAGCAAATCAGCAATAAGATAGAGTCTGCAAATGTTTATTTCGATTAACATGAAGTAGATGGAGAATAAGCGTTTGTAAAAATAGTTTTGTACAAGAGTAGAAAAAGTCATGTGTGTGCCACACATCTGATATTTTTAATAAAAAGAAAGCATTTTTAAAAAAGTGTCTGTGTGTGTCTGTGAACAGCGGAACACAAAAATGAAAATTCAGATAAATACCAAAGTTGGTATTTAAGTCCAGTACCTTCCAAAGATGCGACACTAAGATTTTCAAGAAAATCCCTCATTCCGACTATTCTTTACACAGAACATTTTCCAAATTTTTTATTTTCTAAAAATTGTTCTAACAATTTTGATTACACTACCGTATATTAAATATATTTATATGTTCAAATAAAATGTATATCTTGAATTTTTTGGGAATAGTAAAGTCCTCTTCATTCAGAAGGAATTTTCTACAACTGGTAAATGGTAAGCGATAGACGACACCATCACCACCACCACTAGTATCAGACAGTGGCAGGTAGAATGGAACCAGGAAGAGAGGACGGCTCAATGGACAAAGGTGCTTATTCCCGAGATAACACCCTGGATATCTAGGAAGCATGGTAATCTGGATTATTATGTGACACAATTTCTGACTGGCCATGGTCATTTTAAATCTTATTTACATCAAATGGGGTTGGCTGATACAGACCTTTGTTCGTACTGCGCACAAACAGACACTCCTGAACATTGTTCAAAGTGGGATGACATACGACATGAGAGTTATAAAACATTAGGTCAGGTTGTAAGATCGAACAACATTATTACGACAATGCTGGAAACTAGGGAAAACTGGCAACTTATTGCACAAATGATAACTTCTATCCTTAAGACTAAGGAGAAGAATGAACGGAAGGTGCAACCCTGATATTGTGAATGCGTATGTAGACCATCTACAGCCTCTTCTTCTTGAAGTAATACCTCAAGGTAGTTCCAAGAAGAAGTCGACTATGGCTTGCAGGGGTTTTTTAGTTGGTGAGAATCCAACTCACCCGATGGGTGTCTTTCTAAGATTTTTCCCCCGCCTTAAAAAGAAAGAAAGAAAAAAAACTAACACTATCACCACTACTACTACTACTACAAAAAAGAAGAAAGGGGAAAATGTAGATCTTTTTAAAACAGACAATTTATTTCAAATAACTTTTTAATCTGTTATTAATACTTTGAATTATTCAATACTTAACCATTCTTTTAAAGCCCTGTTGACATTCAGCTGTTTTTCTTGATTGCATGGAAAGAATATGGAATTTTAAGACTAGCAAATGGTCTCCAGTTCTTAAACATCTGAATATCACTATTCGCTTTGTAAGTATAACGAAATGTGTAATGCAGCTAACCCAGGAAGGTTTATCTAGATTAAAATGAAATAGAAAAATAAACTTTTGTAAGAATAATTTATATACCAACTAATAAGTGATAGAGGATAGAGAAAGTCATGTGAATGTAACACATGAGAATTCTTTTTTCTATGCACTTAACCTTAATTTGGATAAAGATTTGCATAAATAATTTTTTATATAGAGTCAACTGAAAAATTCAACGCCACAGCCAGGATTTGAACACTGAAAAATTCAATGCTACAGCCGGGATTTGAACACGGTTCTCCCGCTCTCCGTGCGGTTGCTCTAACCATTGAGCTACTGTGACAACATGCCGGTGGGGCATCGAATTTGAGACGGTAATTTGTATCACAAATTACTCAAATGTAAATAATTATTTTAATATGAATATGTATTTTTATGTGACATTGATTTCAGATGTTTGTTAATTGAAATTATTATTGGGAAATAAGTTTAAAAGGCTTTACTGAAACTGTTAGTAGTGGCGCAATAATGCAGTAATAGGGTGAGTTGTTTATCAGTACCGGGAACAAGGAAGTTGCGTAATATTTCGCGCGGTTTCGATGGAAGCTTCTAGAACATTTCCTAAAGCATATGTATTCGTGGTTTTTATTGGATGTTAAAATAGACGCTAATGTTGGCGCGTTTTATTAGCCAATGGTAACTTATTTATAATCTTTAGGCGTATCTTGAGGTAAGCGCATAAATAGCCAAGCTCGAAGTCGGTCGCCCCGCAGTTCAACAAGATTCTTAGTACACTACACGTCAACCCCCAGTTCAACGGAATTCTCACTACAGTACATGTCGCCAATCAGTCCTTCATTTCGTCATAAGTTACACGCAGCAGAAGTACGAGAAATCTTATAAAATATTCTACAGTTAAATATACAAAGTTGAAGTACGTGAGTTAAAAGTGATAAGAAGTTAGTATAAACAGTTTCAGTATGGCGATTATCTAGATAAATCTGTGAAAGTGTTAGTGCACGTGTTCGACAATAAAACATTATAAAACACATTTCTTCACTAGTAATTTTTGGATAAAAGATTCCTTTCCGCTTCACAACCTGTAAGAAATACATGCCTACCAAGATCAGATGATAGCTAGCCGGTGGACATTTAAAACTGATACAAATTGCTACGCCAGAGGGAACTACAAACAGAACAAATGAACCAACCAACGTATGACGTCACAAGAATGGCTTCTACCAACACTGAGGTAAACAAACAAGGTAACTAATACCGCTTCAAATTGGCGCCATCAACGTGGGGCGAAGTGACCAGGAAAGGATCAGCATAATCAGGACGTGGAACGAAAGCAGCAGTAAAATGATCTACAAGACGCAGATTCCAGAAACAAGAGGAGCGACAAACGGCGCGGATAAGTGGATACAAAAAACATCGAAACGACGTAGATTCATCACAACACAACGCAGAAGCGACATACAAATCTAGGAGAGTGGGGCAGAACGCTGGACATCAAAGCTACAGCAACATACAGCATCAAAAAGGTATCGTAATTTTTTTTTAGAAAACAAAAACAATGGCTGCAAGTAATACAGAAGAAACAATGATGGAGGGAGATAGTGTAACAGTTAGCTGTAAGTCAATACAGGTTACAAAAAAAAGCTCAAACAATGTAGTATTGGAAGGAGGAAATGTTAGTGCAGAAAGTAAGAATAGAATAGCAGGAAATATTAATTCTGATACTAGAATGATTATGGATATGATAAAAAAAATCAATGAAGATATTAGTAAGAAATTAGATCAAGAAAGGGAAGATATGCAAAAGAGTTATGAGAAATTAGAACAAAAACTAACTCAGAGTATAAAAAAAAGTCATAGGAAATTAATTGAAAACATTGGTAGGAGTAATGAGGTATTAGAGCAAAAAGTAAATCAAAGCAGTGGAGAAATTGAAAAGAAAGTTACAAAGCTAGATAGTAGTATGCCAGGAATGAGAGATGAAAATGAGGAAGTAATAGCAAGTGAGATAGGAGAAATTTCAAAGAAAATGCTAGACATGAACAGGGAAATAGGTAACAAAGAAAATGAGGTTAATACTAAAAGTGAGGTTAATGTAGAATGTACAGAGTTAGGAAGTAGAATGAGTAATATTTCAAGTGAGCTAAGAGAGATGAAAGAGGTTATGAATGTAGATGTAAATCAGGCGCAAGTTAATTTCAGAGGGGAAATATCAGAAATACAAAATGAGACAGAAATGCAAAGAAAGAAATTGTACCAAGATGTTCAAATTGAAAACTCCAGTCCAGTACAGTTTAGTACAGATTTGTCAGAGTATTCTCAAAGTAAAGAGATGGCAGATGAATTGAAAATGAAAGTTGTTAAAAGATGTGTTGTTCAAGAAACTGTAGATTGTTTTCAAATGTTACCAGGGAACGAAACGTCATATGAATACGAGAGGTTATTCATGAACAAAAATTTGAAGGTTAGGTTACGGCTACGAGTAATGTTCAGCCACACACAATTTGATCCAGGAGGGTAAATAGCAATGAAATGTAAAGTAAATGCTGGATAGTTAAAGATGACTTGCAGAGAAATGTATTGGAACGTAAGAGGGTTAACTAAATGTATATGTCATGAGAAAACAGAAATTTAATAAAATAAAATAAAAAAAAAAAAGGGAGAAATAAATATTTAAAAAAAAATATATATATAACAATTTTTAGTAACTGTAACAGTATTTGAAAAGAAGAAGGTAATAATTGAAACTTAATATGATATTAAAGTAAAAGTACGTAAATACAATTCCAAGAATTAAAAAAATTAAGAATGCAAAGATTGAAACTTAATATGATATTAAATTAAAAGTATGTAAATACAATTCCAAGAATTAAAAATTAAGAATGCAAAGATTGAAACTTAATATGATATTAAATTAAAAGTACGGAAATACAATTCAAAGAGTATTGTTAAAATAAAATTCAAAATAACAAAAATGGTAAAAATAATTCAAAACAAATACTTATGTAGCAAACAGAAAAGGTGAAACATTGTCTAGATTTAAGAGATTTAAATATATGTAGAGGGTGAATATTTTGGTAAATATGTATAATAATTACAAAAATCTTAAATGTATAAATTTTTGTCAACAACTTAAGAAAGTAAACAATTTGGTAGCAGTGATTAAATAATTTAGGGTAAAGTATTTGTTATAAAAAAAATTTGTGATGTCAGATTAATATCTAAATTAATTAAACCAGAGCCAGTAAGTAGTGGCGAGATAAAATATATGTCGTGTGCTAAATGCGTGTTAAGTGTTAAGTGAAAGTGATAGCGTGTGTTCCAAGATTTAGGAGACTAAAAACACAAATTATAAAATTCTCAAACAAGTTATAAATATTTATAATTATGTTTCTAGTGGGGCATATGAGACGGTAATTTGTATCACAAATTACTCAAATGTAAATAATTATTTTAATATGAATATGTATTTTTATGTGACATTGATTTCAGATGTTTGTTAATTGAAATTATTATTGGGAAATAAGTTTAAAAGGCTTTACTGAAACTGTTAGTAGTGGCGCAATAATGCAGTAATAGGGTGAGTTGTTTATCAGTACCGGGAACAAGGAAGTTGCGTAATATTTCGCGCGGTTTCGATGGAAGCTTCTAGAACATTTCCTAAAGCATATGTATTCGTGGTTTTTATTGGATGTTAAAATAGACGCTAATGTTGGCGCGTTTTATTAGCCAATGGTAACTTATTTATAATCTTTAGGCGTATCTTGAGGTAAGCGCATAAATAGCCAGGCTCGAAGTCGGTCGCCCCGCAGTTCAACAAGATTCTTAGTACACTACACGTCAACCCCCAGTTCAACAGAATTCTCAGTACAGTACATGTCGCCAATCAGTCCTTCATTTCGTCATAAGTTACACGCAGCAGAAGTACGAGAAATCTTATAAAATATTCTACAGTTAAATATACAAAGTTAAAGTACGTGAGTTAAAAGTGATAAGAAGTTAGTATAAACAGTTTCAGTATGGCGATTATCTAGATAAATCTGTGAAAGTGTTAGTGCACGTGTTCGACAATAAAACATTATAAAACACATTTCTTCACTAGTAATTTTTGGATAAAAGATTCCTTTCCGCTTCACAACCTGTAAGAAATACATGCCTACCAAGATCAGATGATAGCTAGCCGGTGGACATTTAAAACTGATACAAATTGCTACGCCAGAGGGAACTACAAACAGAACAAATGAACCAACCAACGTATGACATCACAAGAATGGCTTCTACCAACACTGAGGTAAACAAACAAGGTAACTAATACCGCTTCAAATTTTTCAGTTGAACTCTATATTAAAAACTTGCCTAGACCAGGCTAAGGTCTATTAAAAGTATAATTAATTTATATAATAACAACAACAAAAAAATAATTAAAACCCTTGCATAAATAATTTTATTACATGTTTTGTTATAGGTACAAAGAGAGCAGTGACAGTCAAAATGTTTAAAAACTTAATG
Organism: Deroplatys truncata; assembly: GCA_030765065.1. Classification (NCBI taxonomy): domain Eukaryota; kingdom Metazoa; phylum Arthropoda; class Insecta; order Mantodea; family Mantidae; genus Deroplatys; species Deroplatys truncata. The sequence goes on along the minus strand of CM060981.1, from coordinate 304,682,323 downwards.
CTATATGCTGGCCTTGAAGTTCCATGACATAGGGAAAACAGCTGAATAGTGATAACACTTTAAAAGGGTTATTAGAAATAAGTTGTGTGTTTTAAAGAGTTCTACATCCTTTTTGTGCTGCATTTTCCTCTCTCTGGATTATTTGTTTTATGAAATTATAAAAACTCCTTCCGAATGAAGAAAACTTCACAGACTGTTCCCACAAAATTCAAGATATAAATTTTATTTGTCGTGTAAATCTCTTATGGTATTTTTATCCAAATTTTTAAAGCCATTTTTGAGAAAATAAAAACATTCATAAAATTTTACATTTAAAGTTTAGTTTGCGGTGAAGGGTTTTTCTTGGAAATCTTTGTCTCACATCCTTGGAAGATGCTAAACTTAAATATCATCTTTCATATTTAACTGACTTTTTGTTCTGACACACACATGCATGCATGCATGCACGCACGCACACACGCACATTTGAGAAAAAGTGTAAGTATTGGAAAATTTAAGGGAATAACAAGCAATATTTCGAAAATGGTTCACTCAACAAAAAAAATGTATATGACATAAATTGTGTATTTTAACATGATCTACATTTTTTGTGTAGTAAAATTTTGTCTATCTCTTATGGTTTACCAGTTATGCAAAAGTCGTTCACAATGAAGAATACTTTTGGAGACATTCCCAGAAAATTCGAGATATACATTTCATTTGCCATAAAAATGTCTTAAACTTATGGTATTTTACTCAAAATCGTTAGAGCTATTTTTGAGAAAATTAAATTTTTCGAAAAATGTTCCATGTAAAGGGTAATCTGGGATGGGGAGGATTTTCTTGAAAACCTTCGTGTCACATCTCTGGAAGATAGTGAACCTAAATATCACGTTTGGTGTTTATCCGACTGTTCGTTTCTGAGTTATGGTGTTTCACAGACACACACACACACAGACAAGTTTCCGAAAATGTTTTATATGCATTCAGGGCACCTCAAAACATGTATTTCCGGTGAAATCTCGGTATCGTATTTTTGGGTGGAATGCAATACTTCCCCTACTTACTATACATAGTAGAGAAAGTAAAAAGGAAACAAGATCCATGGAGAATAGCATAAAAATGAAATCCATGGAAAATATCCGCTGGCAAACAAAGTTGCATAACAAGCAAGATAAACAGAGTAGCTACATTGAAACAGTAAACCATTTTGTACGTATTGGCATCCCAAAATAAGTGGAAGAAGAATTGAACCAAACACAAGAAAACAGTGAACACAAGGGGCTCTGGCAAGAAAGAAGATGAAGGTATGGAAGATAAGGATGTTCACAGATAACAATGGCAGAGACCTTAAAATTCAACAAGAAGCACAAGTGGAAGGGATTATGAAACAAGGTACACCTATGAAGAAAGTCATCAAAGAAACTGAAAGTGCATGTAAATATTTAAATCGTAAGGAATAAGTGATACCAACGGGAGAACAAACTATATAGGAGAGGAAATGATGCGACTCTTGTGCTAAATAACCTGAAAAAATGTATTCCCAAGCTGTATAATACAAATGTGATTGTAGTGACATACCAAAGACGTATGATTTGGACAGAAGTAAACAAAGAAATAATGAAGTGCAATGTCAACATAAACAACCTGTGCAGTAGGTTTAAAAATTTTATGTGATACATTCACATAGCTTTCTCTACCCTCTATCACTTATTAGTGGGTATAGAAACTATCCTTGCTAAAGTTTATTTTTCTATCTACTACATTTTAATCCAAATAAACTTTTGCAAAACTAACTACATTACACATTTCATTGCAGATACTAATGGAACATGATAGAACTAAAGAGTGAGCCAAAAGACTCTGAACTGCCTGCGCTGTGTTTTTCCTGTCTGCGTCTTCTGCGCTCGTTGCCGTCTGCTGCTATCATAGAAAGGTGCAGCTAAAACCATACAAAATTTTTAAAACTACTTTTAAAGGCATTACTTACCAACTTTATGAAAGGAGATGCTGAAACTGGCTGCCATCGTTGTCCATACATTTTTGGCACCTCTTTAGGAAGCTATCTATCACTAGCTGTAGTTCACGCTGAGAAATTTCCTGGCAGAATTTTGTTTATTTCTTCCAGGTTGTGTGGGTTTGTCTTGTACATTATATGTTTTAAGTTAACCCGGAGGGATATTTTATGAACAATATTATTGGCTGCGTGGTGTTTTTCCACTGGGTGTGTGAAACTATGATAAAAACATGATAAGGCACTGCTGCTATAAACAATCACACTGTCGTGCAATGTGAAATGCAGTCTTAAGTTGATGGTGATGTGATGTGTTCAGTTATTATGAGTTATTTATTATTTTGTCCTTACTTCGTCACAAGTATATTATGACTCAGAATATGTTTTGTACTGCACAGCTTGTATTTATTTATGATTCATATGTGTTAACTCAGTCAGCTCACCAAGTGAAAGTATGGTTTGCAGAAAGATTTCCAGTTGTAAAAGTTGCAGGCCGTACAACAATCCATGAACTTTACAGTAAATTTCAGGCCACAGGAAGCGTTCAGGCTAAGAAATCTAAAAGACGGCGTTCGGTTCTTACCGAAGAAACATTAGACAACATTGGTCATCGTTTGGAAAATTTCCCCCAAAAATTCCATGATAAAGTTTCCTAAAGAGGTGCAAAAATGTGTGGACAATGATGGTGGCCAGTTTCAGCATTTCCTTTCATAAAGTTGGTAAATAAAGCCTTTAAAAGTAGTTTTAAAAATGTTGTATGGTTTCATCTGCGCCTTTCTATGATAGTGGCAGACGGCAATGAGCGCCGAGAACGCGGACAGGAAAAACACTGCACAGGTGGTTCGGAGTCTTTTGGCTCACCCTGTAGATGCTATATGCTGGCCTTGAAGTTCCATACTATTTCCATGACATTGCGAGAAACAATGCTGAGCGAAGGTCTACCAGGACAAGAGCCGGAGCCCAAGTCCCCCTTCTATATCCAGGGTTCAGCGCCAACCAAGTGGCTCTCCAAACCGTGGGGGGTTTCCCATGAGGCCAATATCTTGTTTCCAAAAGCCACCCCCGCTTGTGCAGAGATGGAAGTGGATACGCCACTTACATGCGTCATTCCAAAAGGGAGACTACCGATAACCTCGGTAGGGCTGACAGCATTCTAGCAAGCCATCTACCGGCTATCCAGGTCGGTACCGGAGGACATTGAAGCGTCTCCAACCCTGCCAGTATGGAAAACCATACAGACGTATCCAATCTCTCATGGGTATCAGGAACCACTGCCCCGTCGAGACCAACCCAATCCGAACTCCCTTGCGGGAGGGGCTCGAATGTTCGGCCTGACGTACTTCTAGTAACGTCAGAAGTACCACGAGTACTAGGGGTATGCAGCGCCCACACCACGGCAGCTGAAGGGGTCAGAATCCCCTCCCCTATAGGGATTGCGAGGAACAATTGAAAATCGATGGGACTTAACAAGAATGACTAGCATTGAACAATTTTAACCTTTAATAATGGATATCTCGGAAACAACTTATGTCACAAAAAAACTTATTTTAAATAAATTGAGTGTTTTAAATAGATCTAAATTTTTTGTGTGGTACATTTTCACCTATCACTTAACGTTTAGCAGTTATATAGAAGATTCTTCCTTCCGAATGAAGACGACTTCCTAGACTACCCTCTGAAAAATTCAAAACATACATTTTATTTTTCATGCAAATGTCTTTCATATACAGTATTTTAATCAAAATTATTAGAGCAACCTTTTAGAAAATCAAAATTTTCAAAACATGTTCCATATAAAGAGTAGTTGGGGATGGGGGGGATTTTGCTGAAAATCATGTTGCATTCTTGGAAGTTACTGAACTCAAACGCCAAGTTTGGTATTTATCCGACTTTACATTTTTGAGTTATACTGTTCACAGACACACACACACATAGATATGTTTCCAAAAATGATTTATTTGGATTCAGGGGGCCTCGAAACATGTATTTCTGGAGAAATATCAATATGTTCTGTACTTACTATGTACGTGGAAGAGAAAGTGAAAATGTTAGGGTAGTTGATGTTAATGCAATAGACAGGTGTTATCATACACAACATGGGCCATATCTAAATGGCTGACTGGACAGTAAAATACCACAAGTTATGAATGAATATGGAAATACCAATAGTAATGCTATTCCACTGCAAGCAATGCATCAGTTCAGGGAAACTGAGTACAATGACTGAGCCAACTAAAGCCCAATCAAGCATAAAAATAAATGCATTTTTAAAAGTTATACCTCAAAATGTACAGTATATAGGAAACAAATACAGTAGAATCTCGTTAGTATGTTTTTGCAGGGACCTAAGGATTTGGATGTCATAGGTGGGAAAACGTGTTAACAAAAATATAAAATCTGCATTTTAACAACATAGTTATGTAATAAAATCTAATAATTACTACATCTCCATGGGCAGTTGAAATGGACTTCAAGTACAATTTTATACTGAATACCATCCATGTTTCCATGTTAAATTCAATGTGTTCAAATGGGTTTGGATGCACAAAACCTGAGAATAAATAATTCAAGCTTGTATGTTCTGGATTTTTGAGGTTATGAATGTTTTTGAGAAAATAAATTGCGAATTATGGAAGCGACAATAGTGGCTTTGCTGTGTGTTTTATTACACATGTGATAACAATTTCTGCTAAAAAAAGAAAACAAAATTATGTGCATGCATTGTGTTACGAGTACAATAGACGATAGTAACTCTGGTGTATTCAATATGATTTGAATACGGTAGGTGTTTCCATACAACAAATTTCGTTCCGATTCTTTTCTGATCCTATTTTCCAAGAGGAAAGTTTTGTTTTAGCATTTTTCCCTTCTTTAAAAGCAGTTTCAATCAATTTAGGTTTGCTAACAATCGTATTTAAGTTTGACTGAGGAATGTTTAACTTCCGCATTATATCCACATGTTTCATATTTGGATTATGATATACTTCAAGGATTTTCAGTTTTTCAGTGTTGGTTATTTACGCTTTCTTTTTCTCATTGCAAATGAAAAGTTAAAATACAATCTACGTATGTTTGGTCAACACTCAACAGTAGAAACTATCGTTGGCATTTACCACGCCAAGGTAAAGCATTCTCTATCCCGTGCACATAAATCGTGTCACATAAATATTTACATACATGCATGTGATTGGCTGCCGGTATCCACCCTGTGACCAAGGATTGACCAAAGTAGCAAATAGAGGACGTCAAACTTTGAACGTGTTAAATGCCTACTCCCACTGGACTGACCAAGGATTGGCCAAAACAGCAAATGAGGACGTCAAACTTTAAACGTAGTAAGCGGGATTGGGAAAACGCACTAAGCAAACGTTATTTATTACATTTAGTGATTTGGTACCAGGACTTTTATAATTCAACGTAATAAACGGGAAAACGTGTTAATGAGGAACGTGCTAACGAGAGTCCACTGTATACAGTGTTCTTGCATGGGAACAATCCACATGTTCTAGCAATAACAGAGCATGGTCTTAAGGAAAATGAAATGAATTGGCGCTATATTGAGGGTAACCAAAGGCAATAGGGGAGGGGGAACAATCTCAAACACAATAATAAGTATCAAACCACTAAATTGGTTAAAAGAAAAACCATTGAAACAACATGTGAAATAGTAGCAATACAAATTCAAAGGGAAAACAGAAAGATTATAATTATATCATGCTACCGATCAGCAAGTAGTACAATAAAAAATTTCTTTCAAAATCATTCCAATCAAGTGAAATATGGTGTACCACAAGGTACTGTCCTGGGTTGGGTCCTTTTCTTTTTATAATTTATATAAATAATATATAACTGTTGTCAGACTCTACGATAGTTCCATATGCACATAATACTACAGCAATAGGCTCTGGAATAATAATGAACAGTAAAATAAAAATATGCTAAATACTATAATATTCTGACAAATTTCTTTAAATCACTTAACTTAAAATGCAATATAGAAAAAACCATGGTGATGAACATTAGTCTTTCACGGAAAATAGAAACTCACACTTATGACAACATAATAAATGAAAACACTCAAAAATTTCTAGGAATAATAGTGAACAGTAACTTATCCTGGGTAGGTCATATAGATCACGCATGTAACAAAATTAGTAAATCTATCTATTTACTGCAATATTTTAAATCTCTTAAAAACTTGGTTTATTAAAAAAAATGGTAATATATCCTTATCTAACACATGGAATAGAAATATGGGGTATTTCCTAAGAAGCCCATGTAAAAAGATTATTTATTCTGCAAAAGAAATGTATAAGGGTAATTTATAATTTAAAAACCTCTGAAACATTTATAAACATGCATTCATTGATAACAACATATTGACATAATATTCGCTGTACCTATATATATAAAGCCATTATATTTGTAATAGAAAATGGAAGCAAAATAAAAAACCAATAATATCCATCACCATTATATTAGACATAATACAGTTTATTTTAGATGAAGTTTCAACAAGAAAATATCTTAATTAAATTTGAAGATTTAGAAGCTAGTAACAGTGATGTGTCATAATTTAAAATAAAGAGAGTTAAAGGTTGTTACACTACATCACTAAAATGTAACTAAACATAACTAAAATTTTAGTGATGTAGTGTAACAACCTTCAACTCTCTTTATTTTAAAGAAAATATCTGTGAAAAATGTAAATGTCCAAAGCCTAATTTTGTACAATAAATTGCACATTGACATTAAACAATTAACTAGCGCCAAATTTAAAATAAAATTAAAATTTTTTCTTAATAATAAATGTTTCTATAATTTGGATGAGTTGTAAATAACTATGTCATAATTCTGTTCAGAGCATGGTGCTTATTTTCTTTTAACTGTAAATTTAACAATTTAATTTTTTTTAAGCTACTATAATTTTGACTATGTTGGAATTTGTATGCAAATCTACTGACAATGAGCAGTAGCAGTACTTGATCGGCTTAACAGGGAAAATGTTGTGATATTAGGGGATCTGATAATAAGTAGGGACGACAATACTAGTGATTGGTTGATCTTGCTAATATGTACAAACATGAACCAACAAGAGTAACTGATACTACTGCAACAGGTCCCTGCAGATGTTCACCAATGATGTTTATGGAATACTCTTGTTGATGATGTCTAACAAACACTGCATCAGGGTTCTCAACATCCCAGATGTGGCGTTCTTGCTGTTCAAGTATCCATCTCACGTGAAGCAGGCCTCATCGGTAAACAAGACGTGTACGGGAAATGTAGGCTCTGCGATACTTCATTGCAGAAGCCACTGGACAAACTGAACACAAAGTGTGAAGTTGTTCAGCCCAGTCTCTGTACTTTTTGGATCATCTGCTGGGATTTTTCGTTTTGGCACTGTTTGATTTAAATTGGGCTGTGTGTCTCAGACCTACCAAACCTAATCAGACGTAAGGGACAAGAAAGAGGCGATGTCACTTGATTCAGCGGTTGTAAACAATCTGAGAGTCAAAGTGTACTGGCTGTGTCTCTCAAACCTATCCTACTGGATACACTTCAAACAGGGGTAAATAACTCCATAGCAGTGCATCGGAGGATGGTGGTTGCTTGACAAAACATGTTCCCCGCTGTGAGATCTATCATTCCTCAGAGTTTGTTGCAGAGGTCCTGAAACATCCTGTATATCTATGAAACTACTTAGAATGTTAACTGCCCTGACATACAGCATCAGCCATCTTTGTTTTTTAGTCTTTGTCCCCTATATACAAGGATCGGCTGATAAGTCCCAGGCCCCCACTAGGCCAGTTAGGCAGTAGCATCGTATAGTTTTACTCTAGACTAGCTTGTATCCATAGCTACAGGCCAATAGCTTGTTTAGTTTTTGAATGACAGCATTTTAAATAAGACAACTTTAGAGTTTTCACGAAAACGGAGGATTTGGAAAAACAAGCAGTGATTTAAATACTTCCATTTGAAAGGCTTAACGCCTAAAGAAATCGGGGAGGAAATACACAGTACATTGAAAGACTCTGCCCCTTCATATCAAAAGAACGTGCAGGTAATATTTTAAGTAATGTTTTGGGCTTTCACAAGGTCTGTGCGACGTGGGTGCCGCGTTTGTTGACACTTGATCAAAAGTTGCATAGAAAAACTGTTTCTGTTAAGAATGTGGAGCGCTACTGTAAAAATCCCAATGAATTTTTGAGACGGCTTATTACCATGGATGAATCACTATACTCCAGAAAATAAATCACAGTCAAAACAGTGGATTTCACCAGGTGAACCAACTCCAAAAAATGCAAAGTCAATTTTGTCAGCTTACAAGGTTATGGCGACTGTTTTCTGGGATGCACAGGGAATTATTTTTATTGATTACTTGGAAAAGGGTAAAAGTATCACTGGTGACTACTACGCGAACTTACTGCAACGTTTGAGTGATGAAGTAAAAAGAGAAAGATCTCATTTGGCAAAAAAAAAAAAAAAAAGAAATCTTGCTTCATCATGACAATGCTCCGGTCATTACAATGGAGAAAATATGCGAATTAAAGTTTGAATTGCTTGAACATCCTCCCTATTTGCCAGATCTAGCACCCAGTAACTACCACCAGTTCCCTAATCTCAAAAAATTTCTTGGAGGACGAAGATTTCACAGCAACAAGGAGTTGAATGTGGTAAACAGCTATTTTGAGGACCTTGATAAATCGCACTACAGAGATGGTTTAATTAAATTAGAACACTGGTATGACAAATGTATTAACCTTTTCTGGAGATTATGTTGAGAAATAAAAACACAATTTTTTTTAAATGTTGTTTTCATTGAGAGGCCTGGGATTTATCAGTCGACCCTCATAAATAGTTGGTGCAAAGCTGAAACAGAAAATAATTATTGTTCAGAACAGTTAAGTATGACAAATAACACTCACACTAGCCATGCTCCATTATCATCAGCAACAATGTCATTTCCCATTTTCTCCTGTGGATGGAGCTCACCTACTGCCTCGTGATCTACGTTCCATTCTGTCCAGTCACTGGGATACTGCTCCTCAGTGGCAATCAGCTCATTCACCTGCATATTGTAACATAGTTAAACTGAGCATTAGATTATTCAGTTTGCATTAACACACGTGCAATTCAAATAAAAAGAACAAAATCTTTCTACAACAATGAGCCTATATATATAACGAGGTCATGCTCTCATTAAGTTACATATTCTCTCCACTCTTAAAACCAAACTTGATATAAACATGACATCATTATTGCAAAATGCAACAGGATGTGACAGAATTTTTTTAATTAAAAAAAAAAATTCTGATGTGTTACACTCACATAACTTTCTCTACTCTTGTACAAACTATTTTTACAAACGCTTATTCTCCATATGCTTCATGTTAATCGAGATGTTAATCATATTGCTAATTTTCTTGTAGATGGAACGGGAATATGATAGGCTTTAAGCGATAGTCAAATGTTTTAAGAGCTGGTTCTATGTGGAGTATTCCATTCTCCTTGCATGTCCAGGACATAAAAAAAAAATGAATAACGAATTCACATTTAAGAAAAAGTAAAAAAGTATTGCAAAATTTAAGGGAATAACAAGCAATATCTCGAAAATGGTTCACTCAGCAAAAAAAAAAAAATGTATATGACATAAATTGTGTATTTTAATGTGATCTATATTTTTGGTGTAGTAAACTTTTGTCTATCTCTTATGGTTTACCAGTTATGCAAAAGTCGTTCATGATGAAGAATACTTTTGGAGACATTCCCAGAAAATTCAAGATATACATTTTATTTGTCATGAAAGTATCTTAAATATATGACATTTTAATCAAAATTGTTAGAGGCATTTTTGAGAAAATTAAAATTTTCGAAAAATGTTCTTATGTAAAGGGTAATCTGAGGTGGAGGATTTTCTTGAAAACCTTCGTGTCGCATCTCTGGAAGATACTGAACCTAAATACCAAGTTTGGTGTTTATCCGAATGTTCATTGCTGAGTTATGCTGTTTCACAGACACACACACAGACATGTTTCCAAAAATGCTTTATATGCATTCGGTGCACCTCAAAACATGTATTTCCGGTGAAATCTCGGTATCAAATTTTTGGGTGGAATGCAATACTTCCGCTACTTCTATACGTAGTAGAGAAAGTAAAAATAATATGAATAATGACCCATTTAATGGACAGAGTCTCTTGCAGACCATTCTTTAAAACATTTACAAATCTTGATGATGCAACCTTGTCTGTGTACCTATAATTTAGTTATATAATGTGTCTTAAGGTTTATTCAGGCTTTACTGCCAGGTGGTTTAAATTAATAATGTTATTATTAGTTCTCAAGTCCCTTGTCTCAAAGGGGAGGTGCAGAATTTAACCTCGGACTGCGTTTTTTTCCAGCCATAAAAACGTTTACGTTCTGTAGCGGTGCAGAACTGTTTTTCACAAGCACATTTTGTGTGTTCTTTGCACATGAGATAGAAGCAACAACTGATCACAACATTTGCATAGTTGAGTGCTACTTTCAAACTGGAAGGATACAAGGGGAGTCTATTGTTATGATGTTAGCCACTGTGTGAATGATTTTCTCCATTTTTGTCCAAAATTTCAACAATTCTCAAACAAAAAACACTTGTTTTTTATTAACAAAAAACGAGACAAATAAAAGATTTATAAAGGTTACTTCACTTGTTTTGTATTAAAAAAGTTAAAGTTATGCATTAAAGCCAAGACACTCTACAGTACAAACACCATCTAATTATTTGAGTTACCCATCAGCATACATACTGAGATTGCGAATTTAGAGACGTACGCATAAGAAGTTCCAAATATAAATACTGGGAAGATAGGATACAAGTCCCATTTCACTGCTGACATCCTGTTGTCCTGACATCCACCCCTTCCACTCCTCTTTCACTAGTCCTCTGCTAGTGGCACTGGTGATAAACTCACTTCAAAGTATTCATGCCATGCACAGATGACTGGCAACAACAGCTAAATAAATTTGAAGACCCCCTATACACACAATAGTTATAAGATTTTTAAATGATCAGCATGAACGTGATTACATACAAAAGGTAGAAAAGACAAAGTACCCTGCACATAGGTTGGCAATGCTTGAAAACAATCCATAATATATGAGGATAAAAATATATACCAAATTGCAACAAATCCTTACAGAAACGCAAAACCAAAATCTCTTCAAAAACTCTGTAAAACATTTATTTATGAGTAAGGTATATCATTATTCAATTAAGGAGTATTTGGAGTAGTGAAACAAAATACAGATGTTTGTCACAGCTCCACAATGGTTGTCCAGTTTGAAGCTGTTGTTTATTATGCCGCAATGGTGTGATAATTTGAAGCAGGAATGTAGATGCCACTTCTCTCGTCTCCAATATCTGCTGTTGACTCTGCTGCCAACTGCTCCAATGGTAGAGCTATCAGTATTTTCCCTCAGGGCATGCGTGGATGTATTGTGAAGAACAACACCAGTTTAAATTGACTGCAAAATTTACTGTGAACTAATATTTGAGTTCTTGAAGAGAGTTGCCGACCATTTGAAATAAAGAAATAGACTGATACTGAATTGTAGCACTTGAATTATTATACCTACTAACCTCTGCAGGATCAATTTTACGGTTTGAAATAACTGGTTTTGCAATAAAATAAATTAGATGTGTAACTCACCGCAAGTTGCCAATATTTTGACCGGCACACTAGCCACTACTCACACAAGCGCATCACTGGGCACTTAAAATATCAAATGAGCAAGTACTCCTGGTGGTACCAGAGAAAAGTAGTTCTTGGAGCTAAATGCAGGAACATTTATTCATTTTAGCTGAGCCTACATATTATTCTGCCACCAATGTGGTTCTTCACATGCAGCTAGTCTTCACTTCTTACGTGTTCTTACATCTTTGACTTTGTTACGAACTGAGGCTGGCTAAATTCTCAGAATTTCCGTTGCCTTTCTCTTTTCTAGAATTGGCCTACATTCCTGTGTAACGAACTGAACTGAATCTAAACTGTGTTCCCAAATATTCTTAAGCTAATATTTTTGTTCCTTTTTGGCTTACTAATGACTGGCTAACCTGACTTCTAAATACCTCCATCTTTCTGGACAAACATTTCAACTCAAACTTGTTACATTATATACTGATTTAATACACAGAAATGATTTATTTCATTTATTTCTCTATCTTACTATTATTTCTTCATTTATTTATATATTTCCAACAATAATTACAGTAACAAAAGTGATCTAAATATATTTTGTCTACATAATTGTTGGGAATTTATGTTCTACATGTGATGCTTTTAACTTATAGTCTGTTTATCTCACACTTGCAAATGTGGTCATATTAGTAGTAATAACTTTATGCTGATATAAATATTATTACTTTTACTTATACAATTCATTTTACCTGAATAAATCTCATAATGTTTGATGAGTCGCCAATTTACAAGCATTTGCTCAATTTACGTAAGTGTTATGTGATGTAAATAAATAAATAAAAAATTAACCAACCCGTAATACACAGAATCCAAAGCATAACATATAGTACATTAAATATGCGTGATTATCTGTGGATTTTCAAGAAGTTTGTTAAAACATGGTTCAAAACCTTTGATTAATAGTAAATAATATGAATGGTAAAAGAAAAGATGTTTGTAGCTTCCATTTAATTCTGTGTGGTGCATTCACACCTTTTCACTTTTTAAATAACACTTAACATGTATTCTGACTTCATACAGGTGATGACACTGGTGATACATGAAATTAAATGATAATTGGGGAAGGAAATGTTCCAGGCCTAAAGCTGGGAGGATCTGAACAACAGACATCTGGTATAGGTTGCGCCACGGATTTTGGCATGTGAAAATTTTAATGGAAAGCTACGATGCGAGTCATTTACTGTATGGATGTATGACACATACGGGGCTGCAGCTCGAAGAATGGTGCAAGTTGAGACAGGAGTTGTATACGGTGGAAGGAACTGGACCACAACTGGACAGAAGGAATCATGTGCTACTTGCAAGGGAGGTATTGAAACATCACAGGGCTGGCTGACTGGGCTAGCCCTGAAGGTCATATGTCAATATCCCTGGCGAGACCTATACCTCATAGACCTAAGCTACTGGTAAGATGTTAATTCTACATGTTACTCGCCTCTCTTCATGATGAGCAGTCAGTAAGGTGATAAACATAGCTGTGTTGTTAGCTTGGTGAGTGACAAAGCTGAAATAGTGAAGTATTCTAAAGGTAAGATGTTAATTGTGTGTGATGTCATTCATCTCTCTTCATGATGAGCAGTCAGTAAGGTGATAAACATAGCTGTGTTGTTGGCTTGGTGAGTGACAAAGGTGAAATAGTGAAGTATTCTAAAGGTAAGATGTTAATTGTGTGTGATGTCATTCATCTCTCTTTATGATGAGCAGTAAGTGATGAACACAGCTGTGTTGTTAGCTTGGTGAGTGACAATAAAGATCAAATAGTGAAGTATTCTGAAGGTAAGATGTTAATTGTGTGTGATGTCATTCATCTCTCTTCATGATGAGCAGTAAGTGATGAACATAGCTGTGTTGTTAGCTTGGTGAGTGACAAAGGTGAAATAGTGAAGTATTCTGAAGGTAAGATGTTAATTCTGTGTGATGTCATTCATCTCTCTTCATGATGAGCAGTAAGTGATGAACATAGCTGTGTTGTTAGCTTGGTGAGTGACAAAGGTGAAACAGTGAAGTATTCTGAAGGTAAGATGTTAATTGTGTGTGATGTCATTCATCTCTCTTCATGATGAGCAGTAAGTGATGAACATAGCTGTGTTGTTAGCTTGGTGAGTGACAAAGGTGAAATAGTGAAGTATTCTGAAGGTAAGATGTTAATTCTGTGTGATGTCATTCATTTCTCTTTATGATGAGCAGTCAGTAAGGTGATAAACATAGCTGTGTTGTTAGCTTGGTGAGTGACAATAAAGATCAAATAGTGAGGTATACTAAAGGTAAGATATTAAAAATGGTTAGAAACAAGTTGTTTTAAACATTTTTGACACAGTAACACAGGAGGATGCAACTGTCGTGAATAACATTGTTAAACTAACTGCAGATTATACCAGTGTTTCAGAGTGGAGAATTGCAAGTGCATGTAAAGAACTAAAGGAAATTGTGAAGAAAAGAAACAGAAGTAAACCAGAATTAGGAAAAGCAGATAAATTTATCAAATGTGCTATTCATAGCAAAGAGCATGAGTTTTCCTTTAATAATAAACTGTCAATGTTAAACAAAATGTTAAATTCTGTTAACAATGAATGTATGTTGTCATCTTTTAAGTGATTCAATTTCGATGAATTATTGCTAGAAGTTGTATTTAGGTTTGTAAAGAGAAATAAAGTGAATGCAACTATTGACAGGGAGGATATTGTAATGACCCTTCATGGGATTCAATGTGCAACCAGATAGTGGCGCTATTGGAACAAACGGAGTAATGGGAACAACACTTTGCTGATCTGTCTTTCTGAAGTCATGTTTTGGGTCACAGATGGATTCATGTCTCTATCATGCTGCTATGAGGACACTACGCATCTACATTAAACTTGGGTTGCAAACCTCAACCTAACACAGTTATATTTTACCTAGTGCCTCAAGTCCCACCAGAACTATCTCAGGTAACTCTCGGTGATGGATATTCAGCCTCTTTCATGGCAGGGACCATCAGTGGGCTCTCAAATCTAAAGCACCTAATAAAATGGCCTAACTGCTGGTTAACTTTTATAAAATCTGGTATAGTCTTTATTTGACACTCCCTAGCTTCCCAAAGGAACCCCTCAAGACCAGCATCAACTTCTCTGATATTATCACACCCCCCTGTTGTTAGTAACTCCTCAGGGTTTTCCACCCCTACAATATCATGTGATACAGACTCAGATTTTAAAACTGTTCATGATGGTAGTGCCATTACAGATTAATGTAAATTTTATTTTAATTATCCTGTATTTAATTTTAACTCAGCTTTTATTTTGGTGTTTATTATTGTTGTTGTTCTTTCATTAGTATAGCATTCTATCATATTATAAACACAAGACATGAACCTAGGTGGAATTTATTTGTTTGTTTGTTGCTCATATCTGATATGAATGTGAAGTTAACACAGAGATACAAATGATTTTGTTTACATTAAGTTCGGTTTTAAGGCTGGATCAAATTATACTGTTCAAAATACAAATACGCTTTGAATGCTGGACAAATATCTAAGATTTTCCTGTGCCTAAAACATTAAAACTGTCATTCATTTAATACAGACAACTTGTTTACTTTCATTTCATTTTAGCATTTAAGGAACTTTGGAACAAAATGCACTAACTCCACCTGTGAGTGAAATGCTTTCTGATACAGATTCCACCTATTTCAATAGCGCTGAATCGATCTGTATAATCCATTTCTTTCAAATAGCACTCCTTCCTATCATTAAATGGCTTTGAAATACATTTTTGAATCAGAAAGTGCCTAATTCACTGAGACGAATGGAACAAAAGGCACCATTATATAGAAGCAAGGAATTACATAAGCGACATTGTTACATGCAATGTCTTAGCTAGTCATCCTCCAGGGCATAGGTTACCATGCTAGCCTCTAGTTCCAGAAGTCACAGATTCAAACCCAGTGGAGGGCGATAGATTTTTTTGGACGTAAAAATCCTAGCATGGCTTCTTTCGGAAGGGAAGTGAAGCCGGTGGTCCTGTGTCATAGATTTATAGCACATTAAAGAACCTCAAGCCTGATAAAGAGGCCTCTGAGCAAAATTTTCAGTCTTTCACACCCAATATAGAATGGGACGCTAAGGACCACAGCAGTTAAAGAGCGTCCATAAATAAAACTCAATTTAATTTTAATGCCTTTGCTATATTGGTAATCTGTGGAACTAGAAATGCATGTGTTACTGCCCAACAATATCAAATATCTCATGGGTCTTCTTAGCTATGTTACATCATGCTAAATGAATGACTGAATGAAAACAAATCTGCTTACTTGAAGGTCTGAGATGGGTATCTGTGTCAAGGAAGCACTGATAATACATCTGCTAAAGTATTTCAGCATTGGAAAGGAAATAATTGTTGCAGGCAAATGTAGTAGCACCAGAAAGAGAATGGAAGTGCAGGAAATGAAGATAAGTAAAGTAAAAATGAGGTAGATTGCTGGTGCCATGTCATTAAAATGTATTTATTGTGTTACTCTTATGCAAATAAATGTAGTAGAATGTCTGCAAAGGATACTTTCTGTGTTGTTTTGCCTTTCATGCTAGTTTTAAAAAACAGTGAGAAATATTAAGCTCTCTTTTTCTCGCATTATCCTTCAGATTCAGAGATAAGATCCAAACCTAATGAATATTTTATCATTCCTCTAAACCATTCATATCTTCACATTTGAGTGCATACTGCATGTCCAGGGTTTAGCACTTCAAAGCAGAGTTAATGTAGCAAAGTAGAAGGACTTAGAGAAGAGGTTTGGGAGTGAATGGAGACGTGGGGCTGAGCTGAAGTTTGTGGATGAAGAGTCTACATTCCGTGGTGAAAAACAGAATAAGAAGAATGTGACTGTTTGGATGACGTTGTGTTTGTTGAAAGAAACATTGAGATAAAAATTGTTTATGGAAAAAGTGACTAATGAAACATGAATACTCACTTTTTCTTTTTTTCAAACAATGCACAAAGCAAAGTATAAAACAGATTTTGTAAGTAAATTGAAATTGGTTCTTAAAATATATTTAAATATAATTTTTACTTTCTCTACTACGTATAGAAAGTAGGGGAAGTATTGTATTCCACCCAAAAATTTGATACCAAGATTTCACCGGAAATATATGTTTTGAGGCCCCCTGAATCCAAAAAAAGCATTTTTGGAAACATGTCCGTGTGTGTGTGTGTGTGTGTGTGTGTGTCTGTCTGTGAACAGCATAACTCAGAAATGAACAGTCAGATAAACACCAAACTTGGTATTTAGGTTCAGTATCTTCCAGAGATGCGACACGAAGGTTTTCAAGAAAATCCCCTCATACCAGATTACCCTTTACATGGAACATTTTTCAAACATTTTAATTTTCTCAAAAATGGCTCTAACAATTTTGAATAAAATACCATAAGCTTAAGACATTTTTATGGCAAATGAATTGTATATCTCGAATTTTCTGCGAATGTCTACAAAAATATTCTTCATTATGAACGAGTTTTGCATAACTGGTAAATCATAAGAGATAGATAAAATTTTACTACACAAAAAATGTAGATGGCATTAAAATACACAATTTATGTCATATACATTTTTTTTGTTGAATGAACCATTTTCGAGATATTGCTTGTTATTCCCTTAAATTTTCCAATGCTTATACTTTTTCTCAAATGGGAATTCGTTATTCATTTTTTTTGTCTTGGATATGGAAAGAGTATTAATCTGTGGCAAAGAGAGAATGGTGCTGCACATAGCAACCAGCTATTAAGAGATATGTCTATGCTTAAAGGCTACTGAATTTTTACATTGCCCTTGCAAATACAAAACAAGGGGAACATAGTAGGCCTTAAACGATAGTCAAATATTTTTATAATCTAGTTTAGTTTAAACTGTATGTTCAATCAATTTCGGCAATTAGTACTGATGCTAATGACTACTAAAACAAGAACAACCAATAACAATAATAATAACAATAATAATAACAAACATTTAATCCTAATAGAAAATTCATGCTATTTTGTGAAACACTAATGTATGGGAATTTGTGGATCATTTAAAAAATTCTAAATTCAATTTTTAAAATCTAGTATACCCAGAACACAGTATCAAGCTACGCCAGTATTGTATACCCACTAATAAAGATAGAAGGTAGAGAAAGTCACGTGAATGTATCACATGAGATTTTTTGTCATTGTTTCTTAATGTCCATGATAGTAAATTCAGTATGTAATTGGTTCAAAATGCACTAAGTGATAGCAATATTTATGAAAGTGGCATTTGCACTACAGTTAAGTATGAAGAGCTTTAAAAAGTGCTGGTAAGTTTAGGTGATACCAATTTTTCCTGTATCTTGAAAACTTTTTTTTATTAAGCAGTTAGCGCCTTTTGATTCAAAGCTCCTCATTTCTTCAGTATTTACATTTAATAAAAAAATATAAAGCAGACTTTACATACAGTGTAATTATAAGTAACAGATGATCTAGAGAGTTTCATAACTTCTCTAATAAGTTTACGCAGTCCCTTTGGCCCATAGATTTCCAGAAGAAATTCTTTTCTCTCAGGAACCAGGCAACCAATAGTGCAGAGCAATCCAGGCAAACCAAATAACTGCAAATACAACAAAACAAGGTTAATAGTAAATTACAGTGACTTATTTCAGTACCTCAATACAATTAAAACAAATCATCAACCACAAAAACACAATAATATAACAACATTCAGTTGTTTCTCGTGATGACATGGAATTTCTAGACCAAATATAGTGACTGTTTTTTAAACATCTGATTATCAATTAAGTTCCTATAGCAAAATATGTAATAAAACTATTTCTCTCAATTAACATGTAGATATAAAAATAGTTTTTCAAGAATAGTGTAGAAGATGTATATAGTAAAAAATATCTGAAGTGTTACATTCATATGACTTTCTCAACTCACTATGATATATTTTTGTGTATCTTCTACAAACTATTTTTACTAAAGTATATTTTTCTATCTACTTCATGTTATGAGAGAACGTAGGTTTTCACGGCCGGAGTCAGTATAACTGGAAGTTATTTCTGGGCTGTTTTGCCGTGGTCTGCTGGAGGTAGATGTTCCAGATCTTTCATCTACAACTACGGTAGACATCTTTAGTGGCGCTATCAAAGTCTTCTAGGAGAAGATTGTGTTGCGTCTGAAATGCCGGCTGTTCGTGCTGCTATATTTATACTAAGAGGGCTCTCTGCTGATTGGTTCAGGTGCCGGTTGGCTGGTGGGAGGGGTCCAGCTGCCTGAAAGGTGTTGCTCCCTTCTGATGGCTCGCTTTGTTTTCACATGTTATATGAGGTTTCTTGCCTTGACTGACAAGATGCCAGTTATTGTTGAACTTCGGAGCCTCTTCTTTCTTATTAAAATTATTAGGATGCTTATATATTTCGATGGCTACACATTGTAGTCGGGCATGGTAATGTGTCATGGATGAAAGAATGTTGGTATCCCGGAACTTAATGATGTGTTTGGCCTCCACTTCAATGGCTTGCTGCAGACTTTTCTGTTTGGCCCAAGCAGCAGTTTCTTTTGTGTTCGGTAAGTCTGGTGTTGACACTGTGCTGTGTGGTTCCAATGTAAACCGATCCGCAAACATGGAATACAGCACACACCGGCTGATGACAGAGGTTCCTGAGGATTTTTAGCTGAGCGTAGTAAATTGTTTAATTGTTTGGCAGGCTTGAAAATAGTCTTGACATTATGTCGTAGTATGTGATCAATGCGGTCAGTGACATTTTTGAAGTATGGCAGAAAGACTGTGTCCTTGTTTATTGGTTGATCCATCTTCTGAGCAGCAGGATGAAGTCTGGCAGGGCGGCAAGCTCTTTTTACTTCTCAGGTTGAATAACCTTTCGATAATAATGCTCGTTCCAGGTGACAAAGTTCTTGTTGCAACAATTGTGGTTCACAAATGCAAGAAGTGTGATTTACGAGAGTTTTGATCATGGCCTGTTTTTGTTTGGGATGATGGTTTGAGTCTTTGTTCAGATAGCGGTCAGTGTGCGGTAGACAGTGTGCCCAAGTGTACCGTCTGCTTTTTTGCTAACCAAAACATCCAGGAATGCCAGCTGGCCATCCTTTTCTTCCTCCATGGTAAACTGGATGTGGGGATTGATGTTGTTGATGTATAGGAGGAAGTCCTGAAGGGCTTCCTTTCCGTGGGGCCATATAACGAAGGTGTCATCCACATAGCAGAACCAGACTGTAGAAGTACCTCTGAGGCCCATTGTCAGCAGAATTGGATCTCCTACTTACTCCATAGCCAAACATCTAGCCTGCTTGCTAGAACCTCACGGTTCAACGGATTCCTTCATCAAAGATTCTACTCATTTTATCCAGAAGCTACAGAATCTCACCTTACAGCCTAATGACCATTTTGTCAGCTTCGACGTCGTCTCGCACTTCACCATGGTTCCAATACAAGAGGCACTCACACAGCTGAAACACATCTTTCCATATGACATAATTGCACTTTTTCAACATGTTCTCACAACAACATAGTCTCAGTGGAACTATATGTTCTACGAACAAATAGACGGTGTGGCCATGGGAAGCCCCCTGAGCCCAGTGGTTGCCAACTTTTTCATGGAATCCTTTGAGTCTACAGTCCTAGACACACCTTCTTAAACCTTAAACAAGGACACAGTCTTTCTGCCACACTTCAAAAATGTCACTGACCGCATTGATCACATCTATGGCATAACGTCAAGACTATTTTCAAGCCTGCCAAACAATTAAATAACTTACTATGCTCAGCTAAAGATCCTCGTGAACCTCTGTCATTAGCCGGTGAATACCTTATTCCCTGTTCTTGCGGGTCGGTTTACATTGGAACCATACAGCACAGTGTCAACACCAGACTTACCGAACACAATAGAAACTGCCGCTTGGGCCAAAAGAAAAGTCTGCAGTCGCCAAACACGCCATTAAAGTGGAGGACGAACACATCATTAAGTTCAGGACCCCAGCATTCTTTCATCCATGACACATTACCATGTCCGACTATAGCGTGAAGCCATCAAAATATATAAGCATCCAAACAATTTTAATAAGAAAGAAGAGGCTATAAAGCTCAACAATAACTGGCATCCTGTCATTCAAGGCAAGAAACATCATATAACATGAGAAAACAAAGCGAGCCAATCAGAAGGGAGCAACACTTTTGAGGCAGCTGGACCCCTCCCACCAGCCGACCGGCACCCGGACCAATCAGCAGAGCCCTCTTAGTATAAATATAGTCGCACGAATAGCCAGCATTTCAGACGTGACACAACACAACCTTCTCCTAGACAGCGCCACTGAAGATGTCTACCGTAGTTGTAGACGAAATGTCTGGAACATCTATCTCCAGCAGACCACGGCAAAACAGCCCGGAAATAACTTCCAATTATACTTCATGTTAATTGAGATAAAAATTTGCTGAAATAGTTTCATGCCATGCTTTGTTATAGCTACAAAGTAGGCACAGGAAACAAATTGATATAAAGCAGGTCGCTATATGCTAGTCTTGAGATTCTATACTCTATGATATTTCAAGCAACAACTGAATAACCACAGCACTTTAGAAAGACAACACAATGTTGAACAATTCAAACCAATAATAATGGATATGTCGGAAATGGATGATGCCACAATAAAAGTTACTTTAAATAAATATTGTGTATTAAAGAGATCTACATTTTTTGCCTTGTACGTTTTTGTCTATTTCTTTTAGTTTACCTGTTATACAAACTTTTATGCAATTCCTTCTGAATGAACAGGACTTCACAGTTCATTTCCAGAAAATTAAAGATATACATTTTATTTGTCACATAAATATCTTAAATATATGATATTTTAACCAAAATCCTTAAAACCATTAATGAGCAAACCAAAAGTAACAAAAACTTTCCCATGTAATGTGGGCCTCACGATGTAGGCCAAGATTTCCAGCGAAAGTAAAAACAAATATAAAAATACATTTACTTTTAAAAAAACTTTTTCTGAATGCTTTTCATGGGTTCAGGGAACCTAAAAACATGTATTTTAGTGAAATTTCTATATCGAAATTTTGGATGGAATACAATTCTTCTTCTTCCCACCTTACATAACTGGTACAGAAAGTAAACTAGTGTGCTTGCAAACACAGAGAGCATTCTTTTCTTGAAAATTTTGTTTTAAAACTACATCGGAGAGTAAACTGCTAACAGATATCCACTCTATAAACATTTTAAGACGAGACTATGCAAAACCAGAGGAAAATTCAGTTACAATGTTCACATGTTCAAAATTGAGTGCATTTCACATGCACTGTTTCTGTTATATGGTTATTATTAATTCCTATAGGACCCTTGTCTTGTGTTGTGTTCTCTTGTCTCGTTCGATACAGATTTCCGTCATTGCTCTGGACGCACTTCAGCCTTGGGCTTATTGTGCTACCTGTGCCTTTAAAAGTCAATTCATTGTATGAGGGCAGTCCAGAAAACACCAGACGTTTTGGCCTATCGTGGCGATGAGTAGGGCTAGAGCCACCATCTTGGTATCAGAACGTTCCTACATTCAGTACGCATCCAGCTGTGGTAGCATGAGGACTGTGCCTTCCTTACTGTGCTCTCTGTGAGTTGTTAAAATGTGCGCTGCAATAGAAAATCCCACCAATTGTGAAGTGCGGTTGGCTAAAAAGAACAAACCAATTGAAATTTATCTTCAACTTTGTGATTTTTATGGGCAGGGAATAATGAGTGAAAGCCAAGTCAGGCAATGGGGCATTGATTTTAAAAATGGCCGTACCAATGTTCACAACGAGGATCGCAGTGGTAGGCCTAGCCTTATGACTGATGAACTGTCAATGCAAATCAATGACAAAATTTGTGAAAATCATCGTTTAATGATTACAGAACTTTTGGAACATTTTCCCCAAATTTTACGGAGTTTGGTGCATCAAATTGATGCTTTGATACTGTTGCTGAACTGCATGCCGGTGTAAACCAGTGGTTGAAGTCGCAGGCGGCAGATTTCTACAGAGAGGTTATTGAAAAACTTGTGCCACGGTATGATAAAGTCCTCAATTTGAATGGCGATTATGTAGAAAAATAGCTTCAGAGTATACCTTTCAAATGTAGATAATAAACATTGATAATTGCATTTTGTTAATTGTTTATTTCAAAACGTCTGGGACTTTCTGGATTACCCTCGTACCTGCTCCCTTTACCAAGGAATAGTCTCATAACAGATACAGTTTCAAATTCTTCTGGTTCTAAAAACATTTTCCCAAAAGTAATATATCTCCTGTAAGCCAAAGCCTCACAGGAGCATATAATGTGGTGGGCTGTTTCTTGCACAAGCTGCAATCTCAGTTACCCCGAAACACTGTCATCATGTTAAGATGCTTTTCCATAGGAGCATGTTCTGAGAAAATGTAGTAATTGTTGTCAGCTGAAGTCTGTTACATTTAATAAACTTTCAGCTTTCTTACACGGTTTTCTAATACATAGTTTACCATGTTTGTTTCCTGGAGTTTTAAGCCAGGTTTTACGATGTTCTTCTTTGGAGCAGTTCTTAATAGCCTCTCTTACTAAACATTGAGATGTTCCTAGAGCCGGCTCTGGCCCAATAAATTGTAAAGCTGCTGTTTGTCCTGCAAGTTCATCAGCTTTTTCATTTTCCTCTATGCCACTATGAACAGGCACCCAGATGAGTTGAACTTCATTCTGTTCTGCTAAGCTTGTGAGCATGTTTAGGCAGTTTAAAACCAGTCCTGATGTTACCTTATGACTACTTAGAGCCTTAAGTGCAGCCTGGCTATCTGAGAAGATAAGGATGTGTTTACCGGTGTAAGCTCTCCTTATGTTTTCATGTATGCAGTGAATAACAGCATAAATTTCTGTTTCAAAAAGAGTAGCATATTCACCCAAGGGAAAAGCTTTTGCATCTTGATCATATAGGACCCTATCATAACAAACATGCAGTGAATTTTATGATGCTTAAAGATTGGTTCATAATACCCTGGTAACAAGAACGGGAATGCATAGCAATAACAATATTGTGACTACTGCATGAAGATGGCACCAGGCCATGCCACTGAGAGAGCATGCCAGTCCCTTTACCTGGCTACCTGATTGTTAGCCCTACGGCCAGCTCCTTGAAAACAAATGGCCCACACAATAATGACCCAAGCAACATACCCTTTATGTGCGCTCCCTGCATTTCTGGAAATTTCCTTGGTGGCGGATTTGAGAAGGCACCCCATAGAGAACACCCCGCTTAATTGCAGGACTATATAAGGGGACTGTTGGTGTGGAGTTGTTGTTGACTTCAATCAGAGACACCGTCAAGTGTAGTCGACAGCTGAGAACAGCAAAGAAGTACAGCTACGCTGAGTGTCTAAGTGACGAATAAGTTGTTCAGCAGCAGTTGGAGTTGGTTAAAATATTGATAGCAAAGTGGAAAGTCAATTTTGCGCATTCAAATGTCATTTGTTTGTAACCTTCCAATGATAGTTCTTCATTTTTTACATTATCGATAAAAAACAATCAAGTTCACAATCTTAGTAGAAGAAATAGTCACGACTATCCCAGTATAATATTACAAAATGTGTCAATGAAAATGGTATTAGTCTTAGAGGGATTAAATTAGATAATAAACTACATAATTTGATTAAACAATTGATAGATACCTCAAAATCAAAATTTAAACGCAAATTAAAAGAATATTTGTTGAGTAAATGTGTATACAGCTTACATTAATTGTACATTATATATTGGGTAGCACTCCTGTATTTATCAATTACAAGTTTACAACAAAAATATTTACTAAATCCAGTATAAAGTGCATGTAGAATAATCCAGAATCACAAGATGTTGCTCGAATGAAATGATGTGGTCCACCCACCCACACTTATATAGCAGAAACCACCGCCATTTTGAGCTGGAAGCTGCTGAAACAATCTGTAAAAAGTTGTTACATCAGTGTCACCAACATTTGAAAATGCTAATGTGGATCATTGGTATTTCAGTTCACAGATCCTGTGGCTATGCAATGTCATTCCTCTGCAGTTGCGGCCTTGCGGCCAAAGGTCGCAGTTGCTCCATTCTTCTTATTAAAGGCATCCCTCAGCTGCACTTTGTGGCTTAGGATCATGGAATCTTGGTAGCAGAAAAGGACCCAAAATGCCTCTGGTGTGATCTGAATGATAATTGTTTATAATGAACAGTTTTAAAAAAATTATGATTTGTTCATTAAATATATTGTTCATGTTACATGCATTCATAATTTGTGTTGGAAAACATGTTAGAATATATATATTTGTGTTCTGGGATACAGCAATAAGAGATATCCATGTGTTATATGAGTATAGCGGTTCTGAACCAATGATAGATACGGGAGTATTGGCATTTATTGTAACATGTAACATATTGTATACTTCTGTGCATTATATTTCACTTCTAAGATTTGATGTGTCCAAAATCAAATGTACAAATTGATAAAGTGATAAATAAATTATTATTATTATTATTATTATTACCTTCTTGCAAATCAGCCAATATAATACAGGTTAGCCAACATCAAAATCTGACAGGGTAAACATTTTCTAAATGCAGCTTCACTATTATTTCCAATCCTTCTAGTTGTACCAAGTTTCATGTCTTTAGTAATAGTATACATTAAAGTTATTTGTTGTTCTCTGTTAATATCTACCATTTTTTGGTGCTGTTTGTAGTTTTTTTGTGGCAATCGCCAGGTTTGAGTTGCACATAAACAAACTACTACAGATGACACTTTCACTAGAAGATCTGTGGGAGTCCAGATCATCATAAGGATGCATGTTTGCTGCAATTTCTTTTGGTTTCATTTTCCCAGCTTGCGACTAGAGAGAGTTCTAGCAGCTGTTTCATGTCATGGCCTCCTTCAATAATTCCTACAGTGAAGAGCCTACTACACATAATACGGCTCTAATATGCCAGCCCTTGGAACAAGGACAACAAAGTTAAAACTTCACTAAGTCTACAAACTACCGTAGCAGGTAAATTTACCAATCTGCAGAGACTAGAATGTCTTTGTATTACAGGGGCTTTCAGAAATATTCCAGCCATTGCACTGAAGACTCTTCTGTGGCTCCCTCCCATGGACATTTATTTACAAGTGGAGGCTAGGGTTACTGCCTACTGCAAACAGGGAACTGGTGAGGAGCTGTTCCACAACCGGACACACCCCTATCCTAAGTTTCATGGATATTCCAGTGTTGAGTATGCAGTGTGACACTCAATACTCTTCTTTTCCTCCATTTAAGGTGACTCTCAGGTCTCCAGAAGACTGGATGGAAGGTATTAATGTGACCAACTTGTGTGGTTCACAGATGGATCCCTATAGGGGCACAATGAGGTGCAGGTGTATAAGCCCTGGGAAATATTGCACAGTCTTTCAGGCAGAAGTATTTGTTATCCTGAGCTGTAGTTTAAGAGCTCTTGAGAAAGGTTACCATGGTAATCAAATTCTCATCCTCACAGACAATCAGAGTGCTTTAAAAGTACTCTTCTTAGACCAGGCAAAATCAAAACTGGTATGGGAATACCTAAATGTCCTGATTGCCTTGTCATCTTGCGACAGGCTCAAAATGTGGTGTTTGCCAGGGCATCTATGGAAATGAAAAAGCTGATCAGCTGGCTAAAAGAGGTACTGACACACCCTATGTTGGGCCTGAACCTGTGGTTAGAATCAGTACACGTGCTGTCAAAACCTCGGATTAGGGAAGCACACTAACACAGCTGGCAAACCTGTCCTGGACAAAGACAAGCAAACTGATCTTAAGTCCATGCAGCAGTCTTTCCTCCTCTCTCCTGAGACTGGATAGAACAGGAATATGCAAAGTGATTACGTTAATTACTGAATATGGTCACTTCAGGAAACATCTACATAAAGTAGGACTCTACAAGGATGAACCAATTTGACTGCCCACTCCTGGCAAGAAAGACACTTACCAGGGAAGATCAAGGAAATGATGGTAACACTGGAACCAAGATGCTGTAACTTTTTTAGGGAACAGATTTTGGAAAACATGAAGGCATTCTTTTCAATGGGGTTGCACAGTAAGCTTTTTAGGCTGATGTGTGGGAGGTCAACAAAACTCCAACAGAAACCCACCATTATCTTCTGACTAAGTCTTTTTTCCCGTTAATTGTAAACCCTCACATTATAATAGATGTACTTTAGTTTTATCATTCTCGTTCTGGTTTCTATTCTCGGTTATTGCAAACCAGCCTTCAGAGCAACCTGTAAAGTCTGCAGTATAAATTACTTACATGATCACCATGCAAATGTGTGATGAAAATCTTTGTGATCCTGCTGGGTTTGACGGAAGACTTCTGCAGCTGCACTTGGGACCCTTCACCACAATCAAATATCCACACATGACCATCTGACAAAAAATCAACACAACTCATTAATTATATCCAACAAATGTACAGCAGCAACTCAACTAAGGGGATGGAGAAACTCCTTATATGGTATTCATTTCACTGATATACACCATTAATGTTTAGTTCAATTGTATCTTTCCTCAACGTAGTATAATTGATAATGATGGTGGAGCCCTTAAAGATGTTAACAATAGAATAAAGAAAGCAAATGCTGCTTTTATCCTATTATACCCAATTTGGAAGTCTAACGTTATATCGAGACGTAATAAAATTAACATTTTTATAGTAATGGGAAATCAGTTTTATTATATGGCTCTGAAACTTGGAAAACAAGTAAAATCATTCAAAGCAAATTACAAACATTTGTCAATAGAAATTTAAGAGTAAGATCCCCAGATACAATTTCAAATTCAGAATTATGGAAAATAACTAATCAAAAAGAAATTACAATAGAAATAAAAAAGCTAAAGTGGAAGTGGTTAGGACACACACTAAGAAAAGAAGATAAAGCAATAGAAAGAATGGCTTTGGAGTGGAATCCCCAGGGTAGTAGAGGAAGACCAAGAAACACATGGAAGAGAACAATTATCAAAGAAATTGCTAAACAAGGGAAAACATGGAATGAAGTAAAGAAGTTGACAAGAAACAAGGTCTGATAGAAATACCTTGTAAATGCCCTATGCTCCTCATAAGGAGATACAGGAGACTGATTGATTGATTGATGTTTTCTCCTTAATATGCAACATTTTTCTGATCCCTACGAAATATATTAATTTACTTACTCATTTATACAGAAATGCAATTAAAATGGTTAGAGAGAATTTATACTACTGTAGTAGAAGCAAAAATGTTATATGGAGCAGAGATTTGGGGTCTGGAAGAAGGGTTGGTAAATATAGATATGAACCATAGGAGCTTTTGTAAACAAATATTAGGCTTACCAAGATCATCACCCAACGGAGTAGCTCAAGCTGAATTAGGGAGAATGGGAATTAAAGGAAAAAATTGTGGAAAGAGTGCTAAAATATTGGATTAGAATTAGAAATTTCGATGATCAGAACATTTTACATCAATGTTTGATAGTGCAGGAAAGGCTTAATCATAAAGAGTCTTGGCTAGGTAAGATAAAGGAAACCTTGATGAAGATAGGTTTTGAGATGTGGAGAGCTAAAGAATTATTACAAATAGGTTTCTAGAGTGAAATTAGGACAAGAATAGAGGATATGGAAAAACAAGATTTATTAGCAAGTTTTACTTTTAAGAGCTCACTGAGATTATACAGAGAAACAAAAGTAGTATGGAGCAGGGAACAGTATGTTGATATATGTGATAAAACAGCAAGAGCAGGATTTGCATGGGCTAGGACAGGTGTGGTGAATTCGAAAGGTTTGAGAAAAGAGATTGATTTGGAGAAATGCCCACTATGCCACCGGAAAGTTAAAGAATGGCATATAGTTTTAGAGTGTGAAGAACGAAGCTGCTTAGAAAGAGGATAGAGAAGAGAGAAGGGTGAAATTTACCAATAGAAATTCAAGCTAAAAAGTTAGTAAATGTAAAATCTAGGAAGAATATAATAGAAGTAGGAAACTTTATGGACAGAGTAAGAGCAAAATGGATGAGGAAAATTAGCAAGGAAGAGGCAAATGAGTATTAAATTACAGTAGTTTTTATTTGATATACTGTAAGTAGGACCTAACAACTCGACAAGCACAAGGTTTGAGTTTGTTGGGCTCCAAGGAAAGCAACTCAAGTTAGAGTTAGTATTGGAGATTACATAAATTGTTAATTGTACTCTTTGATTAGGAGGAATGCTGGCTACCAGTAGTTAAGAGGTTAGTTTTCTTTATATTTTATTTTACTGTTATTTTTAGAAAGTGGGTTAAGAATAAATTTGTGAAATTGTTGTAAATTTGTACAATTAACTGGGTTAATAATAAAATTACTTATTTACTCGTTTATACATTATGTTACGTTAAGATACATTATGCATGGTTCCAGTATACTGTATCTTTGCTGTTGCAGCACAAATCAGTATGCATGTTGGGCAAGGCATCAATATTTTCAGAATGTATTATGGTATACACATGTTAACAAGATGGCAGGGCAGGGTCATTCTCTCCCAGGTTGTACCTATTGGTGATGAAGTAGGTCTAAATGACAAAAGTGTTCCCAGTGTGCATGAGGTAATTCAAACTCTAGAAATTACACAATGATTTCTATCATCACAAAGCCTAAATAATTACTGAATATTTGTGATTAATCATATAATTTGTAATGCCACTAAGAGTAATACTGTTTGGTTTTTATATTCTGTTTCTAGATAAGTGGACGGTGCATACAGGGAGTAGATTTACTGAGAAGATGGACCTGTTTTCTTTAGTGGGAAAATAATCTATGGGTATGTGCAAGGCTGGGAAGAGCCAGTATAGCTTTCAGCCAGCCCATGAGAAAAGCGCATCAGATAGATTTGACTGGTTGCCTGTGTCAACATAACTAGCTACGTTCGCGAGAGGCCACAGTTACGATGGAGCAATGGTTTTGTGTGGCTGCTCAGGATAAACCTTTTAGTGCAACTTAATGTCTGCCATCGGAAGTAAGATTCTTTGTGAAAGGGAATTCTGCATTTCAGTGCTTGTTATTTTATTCAAGGCAAGAATGTACTATAATAATAATAATAATAATAATAATAATAATAATAATAATAATAATAATAATAATAATAATAATAATAATTTTACTCACCATTTAGTAATTACAATAGGTTTCGTCAGATAAAAGAATAGCATAAAATCTATGTAGTATTTGTTACATTATAAAGAGTACAATTTTACATTTCACTTTTACTTCCTGTGTCAAATTACTGTACACTGCACAAAGGATGTTTTATTAGCCATTTGTACACTTTATCTTTGAAAACTAGAATATTCGCATTCACTATTTTTGGGGAAATAAATTGAAAAATGTTATGCCTATTACTTTCTGATACTTTGAGGTCTTCTTTAGTCTATGGTACGGCATATCTACCTAATTCCTACTACGTGTATTATATGTATATCACTTCTTACATCATAGGTATGTAGATTTTCTTTTACGTGCACCAAAACATCAAAAATATATAAATTCACAACTGTAGGGATTTCCAACGCCTTGAACAATGGTTTACAGTGTTCTATTTTCTTTGAGTTTGTCAGAATTCTTATAACCTTTTTTTGAATCTTTAGTACCTCCACTATCCGTGAACTATTGCCCCTTATATTAGACCATATCTTAAGATACTTTGAAAAAATGAATAATAGGCCATATGAACAAAATCTTTTGGCACTGCCTTTTTTAAGTTTGCCAAAAGAAATACCATGCGGGATAACTTATTACATAATAATCAATATGTGGATTCCAGAATGGATGTTTGTCAATTATGACACCAAGTAGTTTGACACTATCACAGGTATTGTTCATATGTTTTAAGCTGAAAATTATATTTTGTTTTAGTGGCGTTCATCAGGAAGCCATTAATTGTAAATCATATTTATGCTTGTTGCGTGGTTTTATTAACCACCTGTATTAGCAGATTATATTCTTTATTTACATTAAGGAATGTTGTGTCATCTGCATAAACAACTGTATGGCATGGATAACATTTAGATATATCATTTATCACTGTTAAAAAAAGCAGAGGCCCCAGCACCGAGCCTTATGGAACTCCAGTTTTCACTTCTTTTATGCTAGAATGCTTGCCACCAACTGATACCACCCATCTCCGATCATCTAAATAGGATTTAGATATTCTTAAGCTTTTCTCTTTGACTCCATATATTTCCAACTTTTTTAATAAAATGCAATTTTGTACACTATCAAATGCTTTGCTTAGGTCACAAAGAGTGGCCTGAGCCATGTTACCTTCCTCAAAAGCTTGATAGATTTTTTCTACTAGTGTATCAACTGCCAATATTGTTGATTTCGCTCTACGATATCCAAATTGATTACTAGAAAATAAGTTATGCTTTTCAAAATAATTTTGTAGTTGGCTTTTTATGGGTCACTATAAAGTATTTTATGGTGGACAGCATTATCGTCAACCTTGTATAGATATTCTAGAAGAAGCCAGCTGTCAATAAGTATTCTATTGTGTGTGATATATGAATGGAGCTGTGACTATTAGCTTCTATATTAGTAATTACTAAACTACATAATTAAGAGTGACAGCAAAGTTAGCAGGTTGTGCATGTACATTAGTCTGGTGCACAAGTGCTCAATTAAACGACCTTTATGTCATCAAGAGGTGGTTACCTCTGGCTGGAATAAGTCAATGGAATTTGTAATTATATTTGTTGAAGCAGACTTGGTCAATATTAGTGTGTCAGTTGCAACATCTGAAATTGTGAAGAGAAGTGATGCTACAACCTTACTGCAGGGCATTTGTGTTTATACACACAATATTGAGGGGGCCATCAAGAAGCTGCACACAGGGAGCCAGGGGATGAAACTTATAAAGAATAAAGCATTTATATTACATTTTTAAAGGTTTATAATCAATTCTTGCAGGCCGGTTTAATGCTGAGCATCTCAGTCACAGTTACTTGTATTTCCAATTGATTTAAAGTGGCATGTTATATTTCATGTAAGAGAATTCAACTGGATTTAGTATTATGAATTTTAGTGAATTTGTCAATTATAACTGAGGGTAAAGTGCTTAGCATGTATTATAAATCTTTAGATTTCTCTTTTAAAAATATTAAATAGACTGTGTGATCAAAAGTATCCGTACACCTAGCTGAAAATGGTGTACAAGTTCGTGGCACCCTCCATCGGTAATGCTGGAAGTCAATATAGCGTTGGCCCACCCTTAGCCTTGATGACAGCATTCACTCTCGCAGGCATACTTTCAATCAGGTGCTGGAAGGTTTCTTGGGGAATCGCAGCCCATTCTTCACGAAATGCGGAACTGAGGAGAGGTATCGATGTAAGTTGGTGAGGCCTGGCACGAAGTCGGCGTTCCAAAACATCCCAAAGGTGTTCTATAGGATTCAAGTCAGGACTCTGTGTAGGCCAGTCCATTACAGGGATGTTACTGTCATGTAACCACTCTGCCACAGCCCGTGCAGTATGAACAGGTGCTCGATCATGTTGAAAGATGCAATCGCCATCCCCAAAGTGCTTAAAACATCAATGTAGGTCTGCGCTGTGATCATGCCAAACAACAAGGGTTGCAAGCCCCCTCCAGGAAAAACACGACCACCTACAAATTTCACTGCTGGCACAACACACGCTGGCAGATGATGTTCACTGGGCATTCGCCATACCCACATCCTGCCATCGGATAGCCACATTGTGTACCACAATGTTTTGCCACTGTTCAATCGCATAATGTTACACCAAGCGATGCGTCGTTTGGCATTTTCCTGCATGATGTATGGCTTGTGAGCAGCGCTCGACTATGAAATCCAAGGTTTCTCACCTCACGCCTATCATAGTACTTGGAGTGGATCCTGATGCAGTTTGAAATTCCTGTGTGATGGTCTGGATAGATGTCTGCCTATTACTCTTTACGACCCTCTTCAAATGTTGGCGGTCTCTGTCAGTTAACAGACGAGCTCGGTCTGTATGCTTTTGTGCTGTACATGTCCCTTCCCGTTTCCACTTTACTATCACATCAGAAACAGTGGACTTAGGGATGTTTAGGAGTGTGGAAATCTCACGTACAGACTTCTGACACAAGTGACACCCAATCAACTGACCACGTTCGAAGTCTGTGAGTTCCACGGAGCATCCCATTCTGCTGTTTCACGATGTCTAATGACTACTGAGGTCGTAGATAATGAGTACCAGGCAGTAGGTGCACCTAAGATGAAAAACACATATTTATGGGGTGTTCAGATACTTTTGATCACATAATGTAAGCTGGGAATGTTACTATTTCAGGTTGTTAGTCATATTACAGTGAAAGGGATATGTATATTTATTGCAAAAGTTTAATAGAGTAACGTTGTAGTTATTCTTTGTTGAGTGTAGAACTCGTTCCTTATATAATGAACATCTGTATTTCTGTATTGGGGAGTAATGATTAATGTCAAAGCATGCGTATGTAATTATTCAAAATCAGGGATAAAGTAGGAGTGAGATAATGTTCTGGGTGCAAGGAATGACAGGTTGTTACTAATGTCATATAAAACCATAGGAGTGAATAAACAATCAGAGGATAAAATTTTATTTATTAAGATTCTCCAAATCACTATCCACAAACCTTTCGCAGGCTTGTAGGGAGAAGTATGGAAGTAGTCATCTTGTTAGATTAGAGGTGAAGATGGTCATGTAAGAGGTTGTATCTGCAGTAATGATAGAACCTATATTAAAAATTATCATGAATCTATTAAATAAAGTAAACGTGAGATCACAAATTGACTAGTGTATTGTGATGCAGCGACTATGGCTCAAGGTCAGCACCAAGCAGTCGGAGTAAACAATGATAAGTAGTGCTCGCCAACATAAACACTGAGAGCTAATCGCCAGATAACCAGAATATTCTGGAAGTTTCTTTACCCCCCTCCAGAATGTGAGTAAAGAAAGTTCTAGAATGTTCTGTGGAAGACTCCACTGGTTGAATCAGGGAGCATTCTTGCAAGAAGGGTCAGTCGGTTAGTGAGCGAGCAAGTTGGCAGGTGCCTTTCCGGTGTGATGAGTGCTGTTCTCCGAACGAGTTTGTGGCGACTGCTGTGGCTTGCAGCAGATGCTGCTCCAGAGCAAGAGATTGTGGAGGTCTTGCGTTAAACTCCCCAGTGAGTGAACCATCCAGATGAAGAGGCTACATCACAAAGGAAGTGAACTGACAAAGAGTTGAACTAGTTCACCTTAGTGAAGTGACAGTGAAAGTTGAACTAGATAAAACCAGTGAAGTGACACTGAAGAGGAGTGACAGCTGAAAAACTGAACAAAGTCACAATATAATCGACTAGTGTATGCAGGGTTACAAGCAGAGAGCTCATTTCATAGTCAATTTTACATTTTTATCCAAGTGATACCAACAGAACAGGGTATATTGACTGTATAAAGTATTTGAAGGATCAGCATGAGCAACAATCAACTTTTGTCGTTGTAAGATCAAACGACAAACAGGAGACTAAACTCCCCAGGCAGGAGTCATACTCAGCTTATTTCATTTAACTCCTACAAACATTGTAAAGAATTAACGTTAAGTCAATCAGTCAGGTGTATTACCAACTAGACTGCATTCAGAAGTTCTAGAGATAGCTCTAGAACTATCTACCTGTGACTAAACGTGTGCAGACAGTAGTGGAGCGAGCCATTTAATTAATGTTGTCCACCAATGCACAGAATGATTATTTTCCGAAAGAACAGGTATGATTCCCAGTCACCCCTCAGCATTTACCACTGTCTTAATGTTTTTAGTACTGTTATTTACCTGTTTATTAGCAGGCATACTAAACCTGTAAAAATACAAAAGTTGCAGAAAACAAAAATGAGACTGCAGTGCTTCAATATTACAGTTTCAAGTATAGGAGCGGGGACACCCCGGCTCCTGCATGTGTGGAAAAATCTAAGAAACAAAGTAAAATTTATGATGTTTTTAAACCAATACTGACTTTTTTTTTTAGTTTGAAATATGAATAACAATACTGGTATGCACACAAGTACTCTATATAATTAACTAACGACAAGGCAGAAATAGCCCATCTGGACAGAGACTACTCTCCGTAATGCCTACCTGAACCAAGGAGGACTCACACTCCCCAGGATGTATGACAACATCCTGAGCAGAGGGCGTGATCAGCCACATGTCCAGGATAAGAGCCATAAAGTGAATGATAGGAAAGGTGATGGAGCACCGGTGGAATAAAACATGGCAGGGGAAACCAGAGAACCTGTAGAAAACACATCCAGGGCAGAGGGCGTGATCAGCCACATGTCCAGGATAAGAGCGATAAAGTGAATGATAGGAAAGGTGATGGAGCACCGGTGGAATAAAACATGGCAGGGGAAACCAGAGAACCTGTAGAAAACACATCCAGGGCAGAGGGCGTGATCAGCCACATGTCCAGGATAAGAGCGATAAAGTGAATGATAGGAAAGGTGATGGAGCACCGGTGGAATAAAACATGGCAGGGGAAACCAGAGAACCTGTAGAAAACACATCCAGGGCAGAGGGCGTGATCAGCCACATGTCCAGGATAAGAGCGATAAAGTGAATGATAGGAAAGATGATGGAGCACCGGTGGAATAAAACATGGCAGGGGAAACCAGGGAACCTGTAGAAAACACATCCAGGGCAGAGGGCGTGATCAGCCACATGTCCAGGATAAGAGCGATAAAGTGAATGATAGGAAAGGTGATGGAGCACCGGTGGAATAAAACATGGCAGGGGAAACCAGAGAACCTGTAGAAAACACATCCAGGGCAGAGGGCGTGATCAGCCACATGTCCAGGATAAGAGCGATAAAGTGAATGATAGGAAAGGTGATGGAGCACCGGTGGAATAAAACATGGCAGGGGAAACCAGAGAACCTGTAGAAAACACATCCAGGGCAGAGGGCGTGATCAGCCACATGTCCAGGATAAGAGCGATAAAGTGAATGATAGGAAAGATGATGGAGCACCGGTGGAATAAAACATGGCAGGGGAAACCAGGGAACCTGTAGAAAACACATCCAGGGCAGAGGGCGTGATCAGCCACATGTCCAGGATAAGAGCGATAAAGTGAATGATAGGAAAGATGATGGAGCACCGGTGGAATAAAACATGGCAGGGGAAACCAGGGAACCTGTAGAAAACACATCCAGGGCAGAGGGCGTGATCAGCCACATGTCCAGGATAAGAGCGATAAAGTGAATGATAGGAAAGGTGATGGAGCACCGGTGGAATAAAACATGGCAGGGGAAACCAGGGAACCTGTAGAAAACACATCCAGGGCAGAGGGCGTGATCAGCCACATGTCCAGGATAAGAGCCATAAAGTGAATGATAGGAAAGGTGATGGAGCACCGGTGGAATAAAACATGGCAGGGGAAACCAGGGAACCTGTAGAAAACACATCCAGATGCTCCTTTGTCCACCAAAAATCCTCCTTGGGATTGAACCCGGGCCGCCTTGGTGAGAGGAGAATGGTCTAACCACAGTGCCACCTACCCTGTATAATTACTTGGAGCAATAATCTAATAACAAATCAGCTTCAGTTCCATAGGAAAATTCACTTTTACATTTTCTCATTTATCAGAATACAATATGGACCGGAGAAGATATCCCAACAAGTTGGACAACACGTATAGTAATACCAATATTTAAAAAAAGAAGCCTAAAACAGTAAACAGAGGCATAAATTTGTTAAACAGTGGTTATAAAATCTATGCCAATATTATATACAAAAAAAATGTTAAATATTAAAACAGCATGATTGGAAAAGCACAGAAGTCTTTTAAAGAGGTAGATCATGTTGTGATGGATATTTTTCAATGAAATTATTAATAGAAAAACACAGAGAATTCAACTTAGAAACTCTTGTGGCTTTCATTGACTTTATAAAAGCATTTGATAAAGTGAATAAAAGTAAAGTATTAGAAATTTTCACTAGACCACAACAATTTATAAACAACATATTGAATTTATATAGAAAATTTGAATTGCAGTTGAAACACTTAACATCACTTGCATGTT
The DNA here is from genome assembly GCA_030765065.1 of Deroplatys truncata. Taxonomy (NCBI): domain Eukaryota; kingdom Metazoa; phylum Arthropoda; class Insecta; order Mantodea; family Mantidae; genus Deroplatys; species Deroplatys truncata. Next base: position 304,645,520 of record CM060981.1, on the reverse strand, counting down.
TTCTCATGGTGTTATCTGGTATGCATCTGTGTGTGGTGGAATCTGGTGGTGTAGAGATTACCTCCATAGTGGGTTTGGTGGCGGCAATTCAAAATTCATTACACTGTGTTTATGTTTCGTGATTAATAACTTTTTCCAAGTATCCAACTCTGCTGTGTGTTTTGACAGTTTAAGTGTGTTATATTTGGTGAGATGATGTGATTTGTTGTCCAAAAGTGATGTGCAACCACAGACATCTATTTGTATTTGATGTTTCTTGTATGTTCTTTTAATGTGGTCTCTAAATTTCTTTTTGTTTTATTTATGTATATTTGGTTACATTCTGAGCAATTAATTTAATAGATTCCTGATTTTTTGTTCTGAGGGATTTGGTCCTTTTCATTTGTTGCAGAGTAATTTCTCTGTAATTAATCTGTTTTGTGGAGCTAAGTAAATGTTATGTTTTTTGAAGATGTTGTGGAATTTGTAGTGAGTCCTTGGGTAGAAAGTGAACTTCTTGAAAATCATTTTGCTTTTTGTTCAGTGAGGTTTGTGGCATCCTTAATGTCTTTCTGTTTCTTGAAATGTGCTATTTTTGTTGTCGATGATTTCTTTGCTGAAGCTATTGTTCATGGTTGTGTTAACTGTGTTTGTATTCTGTTTCTGTTAGTGGTGTGTAAACAAATCTATGGGTCAAACTGTTTAGAACTGCATGTTTGTATGGTATTGGCTTGAAACTATTGTTTTTATGTAGTTTTCAGAATGTGTAGGTTTCCTGTAGATACCAAAATTGGGGTTGTTCTGGTATCTAATTAGTTTTAAATCTAGGAAAGGTAGAGTACCTTATTTTCTGTTTCCATAGTGAATTGTATAGATCTGTTCTGTAAATTGAGTAATTTGAGTACATTCTGGATCAGCTTGTTGGGTACTATTGCAAATATATCGTTGACATATCTATGCCAAACTTTGTAAATCTAAATCTCTTATCAGGCCTCTTTATCAGACTTGAGGTTCTTTTACAATGCTGTAAATCTACGTCATGGGACCACCGCCTTTACTTCCCTTCTGAAGGAAGCCATGCTAAGGATTTTTAGCCTGAAAAAATTCATCTCCCTTCACCGGGTTTGGACATTGGGAACCAGAGGCTCGCATGGTACCACTAAACGATGATGATGATGATGCCGAAGTAGTCTGCAAAAGTTGTTTTTGTGCATGTTTGTTGTTGCATACATAATTAAGTACAGTGTTTTAAGGCAAGAAGGAAGTAATTTGTAAATTAATTTGTAGTTCAGAGCAGTGACAGGAATACCTCCCTGAAATTTTTGTATGATGCAATAAATATACCACCATAACCACCACACCATTTTTTATGGTTACCTCCAAGTTAGTACTCTAAGCGCTACCCGAGGTGGTGGATGGTTCATTACTAAGAACAACTCCCGATTAGGTTGTAATACAAAACTTTGCCCTGACTCCCAGTTAATATCCAAATGGAACCTTAACCAGACATCGTAATACAGGTCCTTAATGCTAGAGGCACTATTAAAGGGCACAAGTACACACTGTAACTAAGCCAAACACCACGATTGCTGTTCAAACTTCACGTGCAAAATCACAGCTGGTTGGGTGCTGTAGTCCTTACTTCTATTTCAATCATCTGCTCGCAGTGCAGGCAGCATTGTAACAAAATGATTAATTTAATTTTAAGTATAAACAATGGAAAATTATGATGAATATGATATAGCAAAGGAAGATTTTCTACTAACTTCTACATTGCAAGTAATTTGTACCTTATTTATTACTTCTCAGCATAGCACACTTTGTCATATGTGTACAATAAAGTTGCTACTTATGATTTGCATGTGCTACCAAGATAAGCCGTGACAGGTACTAACTGGCATAAATATGAGCTATCCTCTTGCCCTTCCAATCCCTGCTAGAGTCTAGACAGAAAACCCAGAATGTTATGAATCCGTATCAGTACAGAAGTGGTATAATGTAAGGTTGCAAACTCACAATTTAGAATTGCTTCCTTCAACTTCCATGGTTTTCTATTGTCAGACAAGCCATTTCATTGTGCCTTTAAGAATAATACACATAACCGCATTCTTGATGGAATCATGGAGTATCCAAGTAATTTCAAATACGTATTTCATTTTATTAAGGTAAGTACAATGGCATGGAGGCACTAGCCCCAGAGTCGCTCCTGGTTCAGAGTATGGATGGTCTGCAATAAGTGGGAGAAATTTGTGCAGTCAGGCAGCTACTGTATTGCTCTAATACAGGCAGTGTGCTACCACTTGGTGGCATTAACATAAAATTGTAGTGATAGTATGCAAACACAGCATGGGATAAGCTTCATACATGCCTTAAAATGTGCATGACTCGTAAGGTAATTACAACTTACCAACTGCACATGAGCTGAAGCTCCTTAAAACGTACACAAGTCAAGATGTGCTACTGGCCCTGTTGCCACATTTCATCAAGTTTAGAGGAGTAGCAGAGTAGATTTAAACCATAGACTTCAATGTATATGTTACATTTAACAGTATTCAAAGTAAAAATAACCAATAAATCTGCAAGGGTCAAAAGTTAGGGTGTTCACATACTCTTCCACAGCAGGTGCCACTGAACATATAATATTTTTATTTACTTGTTTATTAACAGATACAATGTGGTATACACCTATAAAAATATGAGTTGCAAAAACAAAATTGAGACTGTACTGCTTCAGTATTACAGTTTTGAACACCTAGGGTGAGCCTGAAACCCTGGACACTCATGAAACACAAAATTAAACGATTATTGCGAAAGGAAGGAAATTTTCCAGCTGCATCTCCGCAGCATTTGCCAGTTATTAGAACTGGGAAAAACCTGTCACAGAGGACAGTCCTGGCTGAATTTGCAACTGCAGACCTCCCAATCATGCGCTTGGTCATTAACCATCAATTTCTGAAAATGTGTCTATTGGTTACAAAATAGAAGCTATACAGTTTTGGTTAAATGAAAGTGCAAAAAAGAAATTGTTTACTTTTCAGTGTTTGCTGACTTCATTACACTAACAGTTTATTTGGAAACCATATCCATATACCTTTGAAATTAAAATGCCCTAGAAGTATTTGAAAATTCAAACCAATAACAAAAAATATTTCAGAAACAGTTATTACCACAAAAAAAGTTAATTTGATATACCTAAATTACTGCATGTTTTAATGGGACCTAAATATTTTGTGTCCCTCTTATGGTTTACCAATTATATAAGTCATTCAGCATGAAGAAGACAATAAGGGCTATTATTAGAAAATGTAAGATATTTTATTAGTCATGCAAATAACTGTATGGTGTTTTAATCAAAATTGTTACAGTCATGTTTAAGAAAATAAGAAATAATGAATAATTTTCCATGTAAAGAGTGGGGATGGTTTCCTTAAAAATCTTTGTGTCACATCCTTGAAGATACTCAAGTTAAACACCAAGTTTGGTATTTAATCGACTTCTTAAGTTATGCTGTTCAGACAGACACCAACACAAACAACATTTTCTAAAAAGAATTTTTTTTTTTTTTTTTTTTTTGAGCTTCAAAATTGTATATCCAGTGAAATCTTGATACTGAATTTTTGGGTGGAATACAATAATAGTAAAGAAAGTAATAACATGCATGAAGAGAAGCAGAACATAACAAGAGTGATTGTAAATTCCATTCACTCATTCATTTTCTATAACACCAACAGAATTGGCTTGGAACAGGAGCTGCAGTCAAAATAAGCAGAGTATATCTTTTTGGACAAATGAAAAAAAAAAGTTTTCTTTAAGCCACTGTTGTAATTCTTTTCCTCTATTTAATAGCAGTTATAGTTTAAACATTTGTTTACAGATTTCAGAGCTAAAGTACACGTCACTTATGTAGTACAATGAATAATTTTTGGAAAAGAACCATTCTTGCTAATCTTGGCATCATATCTTATGTCAGTGCACAAGGAGCGTGAACTAGGTGCTGAAGGATAGTTTCTTTTGGATTATTGTTCGGTATCTGTCAATACGCCCGCGATCGCTACACTAACACGCTATAACCTTAATAACAAGAATGACATCAAAACCCGCTTACTTTTTGTAATATCATAGAATTTCTTCAGGAACCACGCGTGGTCTACACCGCATGTGAAAATAAGCAAAAGTCATTCTGTATAATGTGCAATAGAAATTAGTACACCTAGAAATTAACGATACCTTCAAACTTCAGAGCAGTGCATGAAACAGCTCGCTGTGAAGTAGGGTAACATGATGCAGTCCCTAAGGTAATTATCTGCATTTCTCCAAAATTTCTTTAAAAGTATACGTTCCAACCTTCCTTCACTCGATTTATCTCATACTTTGAAATTGGCGTGTCCGGGAACCCACCAATGCCTCTAGGAGCGCTCAACCCCAATATATACATGCGCAAACTCAATTATTCCATCGTAATTTCAATATTGGGTTGGATTCACACGGAATGAAAATAAACTACCAAACCATAGCAGACAAAAAAAATTCATAAAGCCATATTCATAGTTCTGGTTTCTTTGCGACGCTGCATTCAGCTCACACCGGATGTCTCTGTTTTGGTCCATCGATATATAGATAATAGCTGGAGAGGGGTTTAATGATTAACGGCCAACAGAGATATTCCAAGGACCAAGTTTCAATTTACATTTTCTGAGCAAGCGGTAGTACAGGGATAATGTCGTATGATTAGTAGTTGTATAAAGAAGAGATCGAATATTCCATAGGCCAGTGGCTAACGGAAAAATAAAAAGTGGATGAGTGGGGTGAATTGTGGAAGCACTGAAAGAAATAATGTTCAGCATCTTCGAACTGTCCACCACAGTATGTTGTTGTTGTTGTTGGCTTGTTTTTAGACGCTACTGCTCCACCAGAGGTGAGCTACTGCGTCTCAGGAATACGGTTAGCAGCAGTGATATCAGGCGCCGTATTTAAAACGAGGAGTGGGGACACCATCGTCTACAGCTTCATTTTAGTACGTGTGATAAATCTGAATAAAGCCCTACAAAGATGTCCGGAAAATGGCAGGAGAATCGAAGGTAAGTGGTATGGTCCCATGATACCCATGTCGTGTAAATTGGCAAAAAGAGCGGCCGTAGCGGTCTGGTGAAGGGGACACTCAAAAAACAGGTGATTAACATTACCCCGATGACCACAGGTGCAGCGGTCCGTGTCCCGGAAACCAATACGAAAGAGATACGCAGGAGTCAAGGCCACATTGAATAAAAGGCGAAAGTAAGACGAGAAAGCTCGATTAGGTAGTCGTGGAGAACTAGATAAAAATGTAGTGAGATGATCTAAAGTTATATGCGGCGTCTGTCCCATATCGGGCACCACACGTAGTATATGTCTTACAATGTCCGATGGAGGCGTCCGTAACTGGTCACAGATCGTCAGGTTCCTCGTCGCGTCCCGCGCAGCTGTATCCACACATTCGTTACCCGGGATTCCTACGTGGCTCGGTATCCAGGTTAGAACTAGGTGTACCGTCCCCGGTAAAGTATACAAAAGATTACGGATAAGCACTTCATATACCTATAGGAACCTTGGGCCACCGGACCGGGCATTGCAGAACCGTCAAAAGATTGCGGCAGTCAGTAAATATAATACAGTGTGGTACTAAATGACAATGTAGGTACTTCAGAGCCCTATAGAGTGCAATAGACTCCGCCGTATAAATAGGAGTAACGTCATCCAGTCGCCATGTAAAAGTTTCGGACGTTGTGTCGACATAGATCGCCGCACTAGTGCCATCCGGGGTTTTGGAGCCATCTGTGAAAATTAGAAGTGGGGAATCGTCCTTCCAAGAGACCTTCCGGTCCTCGCGGTACGCGTGCCATAATGTCTTATAATCCGAAATCGGAATATGGAATGTCCGGGTGTCAACTTGTACGTAATCCGGGAGTGTATGGGCCGGGATGTCCAGCAGATACGCCGGGTATACCGGCGTGCTATAATATTGGCTGCGTTGTCGGAATAAGGCAAGACCGCGTATCAGTGGTAAAGGTAAATGCACCACCCCATCGGGTTTGGCGCATAGTAAGTCGTATAAACGGGTAAGTTTTGGTAACAATGGTGAATGAGAATGGGTCAGTAGGTCAGCAATAAAGTGCATGCTGAGTGCAAACAGGCGCTGTTCCAAATGATATCGCGGGAAGTGTCGTTGAGAGAGGTATTTAGCCGGTTTGCCCGGAATGTGAAAGATGATGTTATACAGTTGGTAGAAAAAGGCGTCCAACGTCCGCCTAGTTCCACACGATAATGGTGGTACAAGGAGTTGTCCGTATTCCAATCTAGCGTATATCAGTGGCGGTATGAGCCGGAGCAGTAAGAGAGGATGCATACCCCAATGTCGGGCCGCCAAGGCTCTGAATAAGTTTTTGATACGAGTCAAAGTAGTCACAAGAAATTTGAAATGTGATGAGGTGGAGAGATTATGTTGCAGATGGAGGCCTAGATATTTTACCGTCGGCGTCGGGCTTAGATCGTGGTCCTGTATGTGGAGTATAAATGGTGAAGGTCTAGTGGATCTACGGAAATGCTGGAATTTCGTTTTCCGGATATTTACCCGCATACCCAAGCATTCCAAAAAACGTATAACACGTAGGCAGTCTAGTTCAAAGAGTCGAAAGTCGCCCCTGGAATTCGGTTGAATCGGTGTATATATCACCAGGTCGTACGCATATTGTACCACACGCGCAGTGATTGTCACCTCGGATCGAATATCTCCTACGTATAAAGAATATAACAAAGGACTTAGTGTCGAACCCTGTATCAAACCTCGAGATGTAGTACGGGTGTGGGAGTTATGAAAATACGACCCGAGGTGGTCACGTCGATTGTAAAAAAGGGCATAAAGTAACGCACATATACGAGGTGGAATGGAATATTTGCGGAGAAGGTCTATAAGCATCGGCAGAAGGACATGGTCATACGCTGCCGACAAATCAAGGAAAAGTGCAAGCACCTGTCGGTGTGTGTGAAAGGCTATATTAATGTCGGTAAGGAGGATGTATAACGGGAATGTGGTGCCATAACCTTTTCGAAATCCATATTGCGTGGCGGGCCATAAGTTATAACGTTCCAAGTAAAAGCTTAAACGGTCGTGTAGTAATTTTTCAAAGGCTTTACGTAGTGTAGGGAGCATGCCAATGGGGCGATAGTCTGCCGCGGTCAATCCCGCGCTACCCGGTTTTATGATTGGATAGATAATTACCTCGCGCCAGGACAGTGGTGGTACCCCAGTACGGAGGATGGAAGTAAAGGCATTCGCAAGCAACGTGTACCATCTGGTGGGTAAAGCCTTCAAATGTCGATACGTAATGTCGTCAAGTCCCGGAGTAGAGTTGTCCGATCTTCCAATCACGACGCTGCGGACATCAGTTCTCGTGACAGGTCGAAATAGTGGGTCGGATACATTAGTATCAACCGGAAGAGATAAGGGGGGATCCAGGACTGAATCGGGTGCTACATGTCTCAAGAATTCCAACTGCAGCCGTGGACGTCCCGATATCGGTGTCGGTGCGGATTGTCTGGCTTTCGTGAACCACGCAAGACGTTTCCAAACCTGAACTGTAGGGGTGCGTGTAGTAGTAGAATTACAAAAGGTGGCCCAAGCCGCGCGTTTAATCTGACGGAACCGACGGTGAACGTGTGCCTCTTTAGCCCGCACTAGCAAGAAGGTCTCCCTAGTACGTTCCCGGTGATATTGAGCATAAAGCCGACGTTTCTCCGCCACTAGTCGGGCGCATTTTGGGGTCCACCAAGGCGGCCTTGGTATTCTGCGTGGGCGTCTAGGTGTTTTAGGATGGAAGTGATCGAGATATCCGGTAAGTGTGTTCATAAGTGACATCGGTGTTATGGAGTAGTCGGGTAACGTGTTGTAGTTGTACCTGAAATTGATGCGGCGCAAAGTCACCTGTTCGGAGAAGTCGTCTGTCCGGCGGTGTCACTCCTGTGGTACTATAGGTGTAAAGGATGAACGGGTAGTGGTCGCTACCCATGGTGTAGTCAAGGCGGGATACACGTAGTTTTTGTGTCACGTCAGGCGTAGTGAATATTATGTCCGGCGATGAATCAAGCTGCTGTAGCGATCCTTGCCGAGTAGTAAAATGTTGCGTAAGGACCTGCCATCTATGTTTAGTCGCCAGTTGTCCTAATGGTAAACATCGCCTCCTTTGCGGTGTGAGAGTCGCAAAATTACCAATATTGAAGTCACCTACAAGTAAGTACTTCGAATCACGGGGAGTAAGAAAGCTCTCCCACTCTCGTAGTGTGAATCGAGCGCCTGAGGTGTAAACACCGACAACAGTAATATCCCCCAGCACGACACGAACCGCCTCGAGGTGCGGTGGGAACGTAATGCCCGTCCTCCAATTATATACGCATAAGTTGTCTGCGACACAAATAGCCACACCCCACCCGGAGATTGTCTGTCCGTTCTATAGATATTCTATAGATATTCTATTCGAAATGACTGCCCTTCCCGTAACCAGGTCTCCACTATAATCACCACTAGGGGACGGACTCGGACTAAATATGTTTGGAGTTCCGCCTTCTTTGAAGTCACACTACGCGCATTCCAATAGTAAACGGTTGGCTGCACATCCATACGGTAATACGCCTAAGTTTATAAGTGCAGCTGATGCTGCAGCCCCTGGAGGGTGTGTAAAACGTAATCCGGTGCCATCATACACAATTTAACAAAGAGTGTCTTGAGTTGCATACTGACCCCGGGCATCCCCGTGGGCTCACGTGTCTGTGGTGTAATCTGTACTGCTTCCGGAGCTAACACATTGTCATCCCTACCCATTTCAGCAAACCATGTTGTCGGGTTCTCCCGAGGTAAAGTCGAGGGCGTGGGTCTCCCACCACCATCTCTCCCCAGCTCGTGTGTGTCTCTGTTCCTACTAGTAACTGCCTGCGCCCCCTCGGGCCACCTGCCATGTGGTGCCCAGCGCTCCTGTACCCACCCCGGGGTCGTCGGAGTACTAGACGCCATACATTTACGTTTATTAGAGCCATTAAACCCTGGGCGCCCCAGTCCCTGTGGCGCCACCATGGCACCCGGTACGGGAGTTGTCACCTGTGGTATAGTGGGCGAAATTTCCCCCGTATGTGTCCTAGGTGGTGGAACACTAGGTGTACGTAGAGCCTCTGCATAGGATATTCGTCCTGTCGCCATTTGGCGGGCTTCATACCGTGACACTGGTAGAGACGCAATGGTATGCGTTATTTGTGTTTCCAAATGAAAGGCCGAGCATTTCTCCGTCTCCGTGGGTAGGTGTTCCTGTTTGCAATTAATGCATCGCAATCTATCCGTAAAACATTCAGGTTGCGCATCCAAATGGTCCTGTCCACATTTGAGACAACTTGGCTTATTTTTGCAAAATTTGGCCCTATGGTGGAATTTCCCACAATTAGTGCAAACGACTACCCTCACATTGTATCGGTCCACCTGAAATCGTTGATAATAGAGATATATGGGAAGGTAACGTTTGCGTGCGAAACGTGATTTTCAGTGAACGCGTGGGGATATATTGGGTTTCCCCATCTAACTGTGCCCGGCGATTAAATCTCATGATATGGTGCACTGGCAATTGTGCAGTCATGCTAAGATGAGTGCGAATCTCGTCGAGATCCACGCCTATATCTATTCCCCGTACCACTCCTGATTCAAAAAGGTTATATGAAGGTATGTACGATCGGGTATCGTGTATCGAATCAAAATCTGAATCTAAGAAATCATTCGCTCCCTGTGCCGAGGCAAAATGTACTTCAAGTTGGTTAAACCCCGATTTGTTGCTATGCGTAACTCCTTTAGCGTGTAAAAACAGCCATTTACCGAGCTTTAAGGGGTGAAAATCCCTTATATTTTGGCTATTACCACGCACAAGCACAAAATAAGGGCCTGCGTCCGTGTGCATGTATGCAGGTGGCTGTGGCGGATTCGCAGCCGAAGTAACACGTGGTGCTATCACCTCTCCATTTGACTGGTGCTCCATCATAGGCGCATTGGACGGGTGTAATTGTTCCGCACTTTGAACCTGAGGGATTATCGGCGTGCTAGTAATCACCTCCGTCTCCATTCCTACAAACGGCGTCTCACACAGAATAGTCTCCTCTGCCGCCGCCATGGTACGGCTTGGCACCCCCTTGGGGGCTGCGCCCCTTTCTGGGACTCACAGAACCACGCACGAATACAAAAAGAAAAATCATACTTACCAAAAGACGACAGCCACACTCTAACTATACGAAAATCAAGAAAACTACAAGAAACTGCCCAATACAGGAGTAAAGCGGTGCACGTGCAAACCTGCACTTCAGGCGAACACACGCTCTAACGTGTATCCCCACCCCTCCCCACTGAAGTCGATATACACTATGCGCCTTGCCAACCTGCTACCGTGCCGTTCCTAAGACGAATGCCACCACAGTATTAGAAGTGCAACTCTAGTGTTAAACGGTGGAAACACGAAGGCGATCACAGCGTGAATAGTGATCAAAGATGGAACTAAAGTATAAAAAATCGCGCTCTCGGACAATGACGTCACTCGTAACTAGAGGATTTCACTTTTTATTTAGGTTGGCAGTTCCCATTTTACATGTGCTTTAACGAAAAAATGGCTACTACGTATATCAACTGGGATAGGAACTCTCGTGTAGTATCGATGTTCCCGTATCGGTCTCCCGAAAGGTACATTTTGAGCGCTGTATGTGCCCATTTCCTAAAATGCAGACGCTAGATGACACTGTGAAGCTCGTACATATAACATTCAATACTGTCAATACAATAATTTTTAACTGCTGTGTTGAATGTTAAATTGTTTTAAACAATAACACATATTAAGTCCAAAACGTGATATATTATAACATTTTACAATGAAAGTCGCTTTCGTAATATTAGTGGACCGGTTTGTACAGTATTTGAGCTCAAAGTACATGTGAAAAAAGCCTAAAGTTGGTTAAGTTTATCCGATTTGAGACGAAATTTTAAAGCTGCGGATTGTATTTTAAGGGATGTAAGAGTGAATCTGAGAAGAAAATTCTTGATTTAGTAGAACTGGCAAGATTTGAAAGACATACAAGAGCGTATAAATACCAAGAAAGAAGCGATCGATTTTTTCAAAGGTCTGTTGGTAAGTAGGATGTATGAATGTAAATAATGGAGACTAACCAAAATTAAATCCATAACCTAACCAGAATTACATTATATATACATTTATTTTTAAAATAAAATTGTATTGACTACTCGTAAATAGTATTACATTTTGTAAGTCAGCTGTAGTTCGAATCTAATCAATGTATGCATGATAACATAATAATAATGGTTATTTTATGAATGAAATATTAGTGAAAAATAAAAAAGTCCATTTAGTATCCTAGTTGGGCTTTCCAGTTGTTAGAAAGCTAGAATTGAAATTAAACATTACAATTTAAATAGTAAGCTCATTTTTGCATTCCTTGAATTTCAGAGCTTTGATTTTTTTTAATACAGAGCGGTTCCTCAGCGCTCTGGTTGGGAATTTCACGGCAGTCTGTGCGACATGTCAGAATGAACCCAAGGCCACGGGCTCTTCCACTTATCGGACATGTAGCAGCGGGCTTCAGTCACCTGTTATTGCTTCTTGTGCATATACGCGAGACACGTGTGTATTTGTGTGTGATTGAATTATCGGATTATTACAACCCAGAAATGGTACTCAAATTTTCGCTTGAACAAAGACTTTTTATGTATGACACATATGTGAAAACCGAATCATGTAGACAGGTGTGTAGGCAATTTCACAATAAATTTCCTGGTGTTCCAGTTCCGAGTAGAGAAACAGTTATATATCTAGTGAATAAAGTGAAGAGAACGGGACCATTTAATGTTGTAAGTTGTAAAAAGAAACGAAGGGTTCTAAAGGAAGAAAAACTTTATGAAATTGGCGAGGGATTTGAACGGCCTCCGAATAAATCTTTACTACGTGTAGCACAAGTCAGTGTTTCAAAAACCTCAGTACATAGGTCTACGAAACTGTTGAAATTACTGTGTGTGACTTTTATCTGTGGGGAACTCTCGAAAATAGAGTCTCTAGGAATAATCCTCGCACCATAGACGATCTTAAAAACAATATAAGAATAGAAATTAGGGAAATTACACAACAAGAACTTATGCGCGTGAATGGTAATTTCATCAGAAGGTGCCAAGAATGTTTATCTGCCGAAGGACACCACTTTCAATACCGACTGTGAAAAAGGTTAGTAATGATAAAATAAAAAGTAATAATGTTTGTTCAATAGGTAATCAATATATCGTAATAATCATCATAAAATCAGTAATAATATGGTATCAGTATCAATAACGAGAATAATAAACAGATATACTGAATATAGCGCCCGGAACACGCATCGCGACTACCTGCCAGATGGCTGAGGGACCGCTCTGTATATGGGCTACTGTAGTTCATTCTCCTGTTCAACACCTCCAGAAGCAGCATCCTCAGGATTATGGCACCGATTTCCTTCGTTCATCATTTGAAGTGGGTTATATTTAACAGAATTTTCAGTTTGCTCTCATAAGCTAATGATAGAGTTGTTGCCACATCTTTTAGAATTATCTTTTTGCCTTTCCTTTTTTCACAGTCAGATTACATTGTACGCAACCATGAACATTTCTGGGACATAATTATACATTGGCCTAGTACTATGTGCTAAGGTTAAACACTTTTGCAAACGGCACAAAGTAATAGTGCTGTTTTATCAAAGAAATCATTTACATTTTCAAACTTTAGTAAAGAAATATATAAAACGCCTGGTATTGGATACTTCATAAGCTGTTTCAATGTTTCAGTCTGCACAATCTTACCATTAGTTTACTTGATATTTAGCTTAACTTATACATAGTTTGTCGTATCTTAACACAGAGAATATTTCTTTGTAAAACCATTGAGTTTTCAGATTAAGTAAAAGAAAACTTAAAATAAAAAGCTAGTTTTTATAGTAAATAAGTAAAAATACTGTACCATATAAAACTAATAATTAAAATTAAGTGTTTAAAACAGTGGAGCATGTCAATAATAAGTAAGTGGAGCAACAAATGTTTTTAATCTGTTGTCCAAAGTTTAACATCCTATACTGTACCATATTTACAAAATTAAAGAATTTTTTGCTCTGTGTTGCTGAATAATAAGCAAAATAATTGCTGCAAATGAGCAGAGGATATGTTAAAAATAAAACGATATTTTATAGTTCAAAATCTTAAATAATGCAGAAATTAGTGATGAAATGTCAGTCATGGATGTTGTAGATGCAAAGTCCATCACCTTCAAAGCACTCTTATTAACCTTATTATTTAAGTATTGAAGCATTAATGAGGTTTTTCTCCTTTCTTTTGTTTAGTGCAGTCACCATCTCAAGCTATCAGAGATATGCTGGCGGATATCCAAATCATGGAGTCAAGGGAATTTGGGTATGTTGAGTTGTAGGATCACCCCCAGGAGCATTATTAATTTAGTACGAAGCTTTTACTCAAATATACAGCAATTTATTGCCATGCATCATCAAACATTCATTACAATTTGAAGTTTCATTTCAACATCAGTTAAAAAATTAACTAAAACACTAAGGACTATTGCTGGAAATATGTTCTGAATTTTCAGAAAAAGCGATGTTGATGTTAGGCAGTTATTTCAGTGTATTGGTAGGTTTCAGTGATTCTCTGTTAGTAGCTCTAAAATTACAATTTTTGAGTTAATGTTGTTAATAGCTACAGACATGATTTTTCTAAAATGTTTGTTATCCACTAAATAAACAAAATAGTAGTAAGGATTTCAGTTAATTTTGTGATTCTTTTAACACTAAGAAACAGCATACTCATGTTGCAAAGAATGTGAAGTGTCACCATTAACTGTCCATTTAATGAAAGTAGTTTAGAGCTTAAAGACAATAGCTTTCCTAAATTACAGCTACCCTCTAATTGTCATTTGCAATCTAGATTTGATTTCACTGTCTTCATATACAATGACATTAAAGCAACATAAAAAAATGTATATATTGTTTGTTAGGTTTCCTGATATAACATTACTGGTAAATTCCAACTGGGCAGCCTGATTAGAATTTGTGTATTTATCTGAACTTTGTGTTTGAACTATTTAACTTAATTTCATATGTCGTAGGGTTTACAACCTGCTAATAACAATATTACAGCAGGCATAAACTGGTTAATAGTTCGGGTTGTACCATTTTCCTTTATAAAGTCATGCAAATGGTTCTCTTAACTTCCATGCAAAGGGATGTTGGTATGGCAAGTATGACAAATGATGGTACACTCCAAGTGGTTGTGAAAAAACACCTTTCATTTAAAAATTGTGAGTCACGAATAATGCTAAGGAAAATATGTATTATTTATTAAATTATTATTATTATTAAGTCAATTAATGTCAATGTGATTTTTTTAAAAAATCATAATTAGTGCAACTTCGTGGAGGGGCAAAACGTTTTATCGTAATGAAACATATCGGTTTGCTGAGGAAACAAAAGTCATATGTATTGCAGTTTAATTTTTCCCCCTCGTGGTTTAGTAATCTATGTGCAGCACATTAATAAAATATTTTAATCTGCTTCTGTAGAAAGAAAGAATAATTAGTATTTTAAGTATTAAGAATTTGACAGTACAAAGAAAACAAGAGAAATCATGTCTAATATGGTGCTCATAAAATTGTCTTTATGTTCACAGCTGTACTAAAGACAGCTGTTTGGTTTGAACCTGTATTAAGCACGAAGTTGTTGAATATTATGATTCCATAGTCAAACTGAAAAATAATTTTTACTTCCTTTACCTTTGTTTTTTCAACTTAACTTTTACAGATGTGCTATCTCGGGCACAGGTTTGAGTAAATGAACACTTCTCTGTGCACCATAGAGTTAATGGCCTGCATATTACAAGTTTTTATATTTAAGCTGGACTAATAGAAAATAGATGTAACACCTTTTTAGCCTTCTTTCACTTAAAAATAGAAGAAGATAGAATCCACGGTGTTAGTGCTTATTTTAAGTGCCTTGGAAATAGACACTAGATTAGATTGCAACAGATATTGCAAATAAAAACCCAACAAGGAGCAATAACTAATCACAAAGTATTTACTAAAAAAATTATGATTTGGATAATGTAGAAGCAGCTATTAAAAATGTAATGCTTGTTAAATCTGCATTAAGGGACGTTAGTGTAAGAAATTTTGCTCAAGTTTGTTTTGTATAAGATGCTGCTTTATTAAAAAAATTGTGCAACTGAATAGTTGCTTTTTGTTTTTGCTGATATATTTCACTTATTTTTCAATGCACGTGATAAAATATTATGTGGTGTTTTATTTTTAACCAAATGCTGACATTCTTTGTACATGGCAGGATATCATTAATGTTATAATTTGTAGAATGCGAATCAATGATATTTCTGTCATGTAGATTAGCAGCTGTTAAGTTGATGAATGGTATACTACTGTATACAAAGAGTAATATTACATAATGCTATACCACAACGTTTCCTATTTTCCCACTTTATTGAAAATGCGTATAAAGACATTGTCAGTGGACAATAAAACCTCATCTCATTATTCTAGCAGTTGAGTAAGAATTGAAAGGAGTGCAAGCTCTAAATAAAGTCACCTGTGGGTTTAATGATTTTCTCTCCAGATTGCGAAAACCATTAAAAACGCAGGTGATTATATTTGTGACTTGCACTCCTTTCAGTTGGCTTGCGCACATTTCCAAAGCGTTGGGAGGGGCGCTAGCAGCAGGCGTGATCAGTTAATAATGAAGTAAGCTGCAATACAGACTGCAGCGTTAGTTCCGCTAAAGGCCACCCGAAATGTCCGTAAAAAGCGCCCTATGCGGTACCTAACCCCACCATCAACTTGAGAATCTGGTTTGTTGTGTTCATAACACGATTTTCCTATGAAAATAAAACATTTAAAAGGGGTGGGCAGATGGGCACCAACTATTGAAGAGGTCACATCTACTCAGCGTATGTCAAGTGGGATAGTAACTTCCGGTGCAGCATCGATGTTCCCACATCGGCCGACTCCGAACCAAACATTTTGAGCGCTGCACATCAATTTTACCTCAGGTTCCTGTCAACAGATGTCTCTCTTTCCCAGATTTCAACGGATATATAGTATCAGTGATACCAATATCCATTAATTTAATAGCATCGTAATTTCAACAGTATAGTAGGAAATACTAAGTAAAACAATAAACCAATGACTGAATTATAATTAAATTCTGCACATTCATACATTACGGCAATAGTTGTGAAATAATACCTTTTACAGGTAGCCTGTTCTCTAACACAATGGAGTACATGTTGTTCACCTTGATGAGAAGGAAGTCAGAAGATGGAAGTCAGCTGATAAAATAGCAATGCCGAAAATATAAAAATAAAGCTGATTTTTCATATCAACGAGCAATTGTGTAAATGTAGGAGTTTATAGTGATACCTTATTTAATATTGAATACGAAATAACGCGCATCCTATGTTAAAACTGGAACATGACCTGAAAACCTAGTAAGGTAGAAGAGAGGTTATGAATCGAAAGTTTAGTTGGTTTTAATAAAGATTTGAAATATATATAGCGAAAACAAGCTAACCTTAAATATAAGCTATACTTAGTATGTTAAGGTGTTAAAATGTGTGTTTGTGCTATTTAGTGTTGAAATGTGTTCGAATTAGGGACTGTAATATCGTAAAACGAACATGAGAACTCATGCTCAAAGGTTATGTCTGATACCTATTTCAATTTTGAATGTGATGTAATGATAATAGTTTGGGATCCATAGTTTGATTTTGGATGTGTATTAGTGTTGTGCTCAAACACTATTTCCTGCTGTTATACCAAATAAATAAATTAGGACATAATGCTTTTTTCATTGCAAAATACCTTAAAGCATTTCATAAACAGAAAATTCTCCATATGTACTGTGTATCTTTGGGAATTTTCTGTCAATCTGGGTAACTCGGTTAATCGCTGGCCTTGGAAGCACAAATAGTTACGTAAAACTTGTGTATCACCACATTATTGCTGAATGATTTCTACATATCGAAATGTCAGCTACCATATTTATGACAAAACACCCATCTTAAATTATATAAATGTATATGTATTGCATGGCGCACAGGTGGGCGGGGAGCGGTGGTACCGTAACATGCGCTCAGTCGCAATAGAAATTCACTGTATTACCGACTCAATCGTTAGTCCCAATTAGTGCTACTCCGAAAGATCAAGGAAAAGCGCCCTATTCGACACCTTGTCCTCACCATTGAGTTGAGAATCTGGTTAATCTGTGCATCTACTTCTCAACTCACTCTTAAGGTAATTTATTCCCTTTCCTTTTGCTTTTATAAGCATTCTCAATGACGACACTCTGTTGTTTCAAGGTTTACCCAAGTTTATATTATGTGTGTGTATATTAACTGGATTCAAATAACAGGAATCATATGAATAACTGGGCATTTGCCACCTCTAACATTGCTAAATTCTCATGGATTATATATTGTACTAATATGGTTAGGTTGGCAGTTTCCTCTACTAATGCATAGTATAAACAAAATGGAGCAACTTGACTTATTGCAGTGTATTTAATATTTATGAAAACGTCTTAAAGTGGGCAAATTAAATTGAGCTTTATTTATGGACGCTCTTTAACGATCCGTTTCAGTTCCACTTCTGGCCCATTGTGTAAACACACTTCCCTTTATACATCACTTCTGTTTCTCTAATGAACGCAGACCACTATTACTTCTTGCCAACCGCCATCTATTGTTTGTGATTTAAGTTATCAAACGTTTGTGTGCTTTAGCAATATTGTGCAGTAAAGGGACAGTTTGTCAGTAACATTACCATACAATTTAAGAATGGGTAAAAAGATGTTATGAAATACCTTTTGTTAGTAACAACTTCTATGTTAATCAGAGTCCTTAGTTAATAGCATTAAACCCAGCTCAGAATCAGAAGTGGCTATATCTCTTGAATTGTATTCCAGGTTTATTCTGATAGTCCCATGCCATAGATTTATGGCATGTAAAAGAACCTCAAGCTTGATAAGGAGGCCTCTGAGCAAAGTTTCTGGTCTTTCACGTCCAATATAGAATGGGATGCTAAGTACCATAGCAGTTTAAAAGCATCCATAAATAAAACAGTTTTATACTCAGCCTGGGATTGCAAGGGATAGAGAAGTGCATTCCATAACCTCTCCTATCCAAACCACCTCAACCTGCTCTGGGGATGAATATAACCAGAATGCCACTTGCAGAGGAAAAGCTGCATGGAGGCAAACCCCATCATTTCACCCCCTCGGGCTAGCAGTCTTTTTTAGATTTGCTTTCAGTTCCCACAACAAACCTCGGATGGATAGCTCGTGAGTTCCCAAAGCCATGCTTCTTTATCATTCAAAAGGTGAGGCAGTATTTTATATCACAGCACTGTGAATGCCAGAGTGATTGTAGTGTAAATTAACATTATTGTATGACAATGATTTGAGATGTTTGTTAATTATAAGCATTGTTAGGAAATAAGTTTACACGGTCTCACTGAAACTGACAATAGGAGCGGATAACAATGAAACGAGGGGGTGAGTTGTTTATTAATTAGAAGAGACAAACAAATGACGTCAGAGTAGCGTGCCTTTCTTTAGAAATGGAGGGAATATCTTCCCTAGAGCATATGTTTTAGTAATTTTTATTGGCTGACGAAATAGACGCTAATGTTGGCGCGCTTTATTAACTAATAGCAGCTCTGTTATAATGTTTAGGCATATCGGGGTGAGGGAGTATAAATTCTAGAGCCAAAGACAGGTAACGCGCAGTTTAACAGAATCATTCACGAGTTACACGTCACGCAGTTCTACAGAATCATTCACGAGTTACACGTCGCGCAGTTCAACAGAAGCTCTCGCGTCGTAAAGTTAGTTACAAAATGTGAAATACGCGAATTAATAATGCGCGGCAAATAAGTGATTATAGTTCCATTCGAAAACATAACAGTTTCAGTCAGGCGTGTATCAAGAGTAATTATGTGAAATTAATAAAGTGTGACGGCAATAAAAGTGTAAAAACAAATTCTTTTATCAGTGTTATCTTTTAGTAACAACTCCTTTCCGTTTACACACCCTGTTCAAGAGATTTGCTCGACTGAGTAATAATAGCTAGCTAGAGGACAAAGAACCCAAAATTCAAAATAGTAAAACAATAACAGGCGCTCAGCAAATAAGATAACACAACGATATCGGGACAAATTGGCGCCCAACTTCGGGCGAATTAACCAGGAAGGGACATAATAACCAGAACGTGGAGTGAATGGAGCAGTGCGATTAACTACAAGACGCAGATTCCAGAAACAACCACCAGAACGATCGACAACGCGGATGAGAGGACATCAGTAACTACGTGAATAGAAGGCAACAGGGGAATTCGACTACAGGACATCAAGACAGTGAGACGACGCAGATCCATCGTAGTACGACGCAGAGGCGACATATACATCTAGGAGAGAGGGGCAGGAAGCTGGACATCAAAGCAACATCATCAGATAGCATCATAAAGGTTAGAAAATATAAATTTTATGCGTATCATAAAGGAAACAAATAAAAATTGTGAAAGACTAAATGTTGTTGAGAAGTGGTAGGATTAAGAACATAATGTCTACTGCTAATAATACTGAAGAAATAATTATGGAAGGGGATAATGTAACAGTTGGCGGTAATTCAATACAGGTTACGGAAAATAACTCAAACAATGTAGGATTTGCGGGAGGAAATATTAGTAAGAAACTGAGAATAGAATAGCAGGAAATGTTAATTTTGATGCCGGTATGATGATGGAAATGCTGAGAAATTTTGGTGAAACATTAGTTAAGAATAATGAGAAATTAGAACAAAAACTGACTCAGAGTAATGAGAAATTAGAACAAAAACTAACTAAGAATATGGAAAAGAATAATAGGGAATTGTGGGAAGATATTGGTAAGAGTTTAGAACAAAATATGGAAGAATTTGAAAAGAAATTTATGGAGCTAGATAGTAGTATGATAAGAATGAGAAATGAAAATCAGGAAATGATAACAAATGAGATAGGGAAAGTTTCAAAGAAAATGTAAGACATGAGCTGGGAAATGTCTAACTAAAAAGTGAGGTTGATACTAAGTTTGAACATGTTAGTGTAAAATGTACAGTTAGGAAATGGAATGTGTAGCATTTCAATTGAGCTAAGAGAGATGAATGCAGATTTAATTCAGGTGCAAGTTAATTTTAGAGGGGAGATATCTTAAATGCAGAAAGAATCGGAAACACAAAGAAATAAGTTGTCTGAAGAAGCTAAAGTTTTGCCTATAGATTTGAATCAAAAACTAACTTCTGAAATTAACAAGCACCAAGCTGTTCAAAATGAAAACAATAAAAAAATGGAACAGACAATAGAAAGTCAGCAAGGTACTGTAAATAGGTTAGAATTGAATTCAAGGGTCCATATATGTGATGTTAATGTATCTGATGCACAGAATAATGATAGAGGTAGTTCCTCAGGTATGACTAATAATGTGAGTGATGCGGCGGCTTCATCTATAGTCCACGCTGAAACTCAGAGTGCACAAGTAACGTTAGAGAACTTAAATGGGAATAAGGGACATGCAAAACTATAATTATATCTTAAGTGATTTGCCACTTCCAAACTTTAATGAAAACTCTCCAATCCAGTACAGTTTATTGCAGACTTGTAAGAGTATTTTCAAATTAAAAAGATACAGGAAGCATTGAAAATGATAGTTGTTAAAAGATGTTTGGATCAGAAAACCTTAGATTGGCTACAGATGGTATCAGGTGGTGAAATTTCATATGAATTCTTTAGGAGGTTATTCATGAACAGATTTTGGAATGTTACCGTACAGCACAGAATACGAGCAATGCTTAGCCATGGACAATTTGATCCACGAGAAGGAATATCAAGGACTGATTATTTACTAAAACATGGAAGTCAGGTTAGGAACTTGTCACCTCCGATCAATGAAGAAGATTTTGTGAGTTTGCTCACAAGGCATTATCCTTTAAGGATACAAAATTATTTATTAATTGCAAAATCACGTAGTATCTTTGAGATGACAGAATTAATGTCAGCTTTGGAACAACAGGAAGAAGATATATCTCGAGAGTGGGAGCATAGATTTTTAGCTGTGCGAGATAGACGAAATTACCAAGGTAGGCATTATCACCAAAGCAGAGGACAAGACAGACGTCATGAGAATAATACCAGGCAACGGTACCAATCATACGTTCCAAATTTTGAAAGACCGAGGATAGATGGGAGACCAAGTCGACAGGAACAAATAAATTACGTCAGGACAGAATGATTGCCGCAAAGAGGGCAAAATCAAAGAAGGTGTTACGTCAGACAAAGGGGAAATTTCACTCACTGGAGGGAAAGCACTAACCGTGAAAGATCCGAGGAATGGCAAGAAAATTACGTGCCAAGAGGACATAATTTCAGAAATCGAGGATTTCGAACTCGAGGAAGGGGAACTCAAAACAGTGGAAGCGAGAATGAGATAAATTTAGCGCCGGTTAGGAATGGTAGTCCCGTACATGAACATGGAAGTAACCAGGAAAACTGCCAATAGACTCCTGTGCAGTAGGTTCTCAGGACGTCTTTAATAATTCAGTATCAATTACCAAAATAAACAATATGCCTACACACACTCTATAAGAAGATTGCAGCAAAGAAAGATAAGGAGGGAAATTTCGAGTCACCTAATGATAAGATACAAATCGCGAAGAAAGAGATTATTGCGACTTTAGATTCCGGTTCATCAGCTTCAATTTGTTCGCAGAAATTTTATATAAATTTGATAAATGAAGGTAACAAAATTATGGCTCTTCCCACCAGTAATTTAGTTTGTTGTGTTGTAATCGGAAGAACGACACAGGTCATAAAAACACAAGCTCTACTTAACATACTTATCGCCGGAGAGAATTTCGAGGTTATGTTTCTAATTGTAAACCATCTGATTTGTGACATAATTTTAGGATGTGACTTCCTATATGAATATGAAACACGTATAGATTTTAAATATGAGGAGTTAAAATGACAAAAGACAATAGAGAAATAAAGGTACCGTTTATAAAACAGAAAGTTTCCGTATTTGAGATGACAAAGGATGAGGAAAATCTTTGTGATCAAGAACTTTTTGTACAAATATTGGAAACGGATGGAAACGATCAGATAAAGCAAGTAGTCACAAGGTATGAAGGGAACACCACGCCATATTTTCGACAGCTAGTAGAAATGTCAGAGGAAGTAGAGAAATTTACAACCCGAACAACAGACGACCGTGCGAGCGAGACAGACAACAACTGGGAAGAGAGGAGAAAAGAGGAAATACTACACAAGTGTGAAGAAGCTTATAACATTACGAAAAACACAAAAACAAATCCTTCATGACGTTTTGATGAACAATAGTTCAGTATTTAGTAATATCCCAGGCAGATGTAACGTATATCAACATACATTTCAGGTAGAAGATGTGACACCATATAGGCATAAGTATGATAATTTGCCTATACGTCTTCGGGAAAAGCTAGAAAACTGATAAACAGCATGTTAGAAAATGGGATTAGTGAGCAAAGTAATTCTCAATATATAAATTCAATCTGTTGGAGTATTAAACGAAGTGGTAGTTTAAGATTAACATTAGATGGTAGATATGTCAACCAATATATGAAGTCAGATCATTTTCAAAGTGAAGGAATCGAACAACCCATCACGAAACTTTCAAGAGGGAGATTTTTGACATCCATTGACCTCACTGCGTCATATTGGCAAGTGGAATTGGATCCACAATTGCGTGATTACACTTCATTTCAATACTCGGGGATCCAGTATAGTTTTCTTGTAAATCCTTTTGGTTTAAAAAACTCAGGAAGTGGATGTTTGAGAGCAATTCACAGTATTTTTGGAAATTCTGCAGATGACTTTTAATAAAGTGTATTGACGACTTCCTCATCATTAGTCAAACATTTGGGAAGGCATCTGTGAAAATTGCTAAAATTCATAGTTTTGGTCATAATGATGTGAAAGTTTGTATGTATTTGTGCCAAAGGGTATCTAGTAGGTATACTAAATTTCACGTTTCCATCTAAGATAGTTTTGCAGAAAACAATTATTTACTGTTTTTGCCACAGTTTTAGTGTAGTATAACAAATGCTCCATGCATAACATTATTAGTTGTAAATAAACTAAACTCTGACTGTATGTTTCTTTTTATTATGTCTACAAAACTTGGTATTCTTTTTTAGATGGGTCAAATAGTTTTGGAGAAAAAAATTATTGAATACATAGATTACCTTTTTTCAAATTATTAGTAATTTTCAAAATAAAAATTCAATAACAATTAAACTGCTCCATATAGATCATTTAAAACACCATGTTTTATGTATCAGTTATCTAAAAACATGTGTGCAAACATTCAAAGAAATCCATTAAAAACTGCATTGCAAGGAGCATTTTGAACATTAAAAAATGTAGAAAAACAGAAAGCGAAGAAAAATGACTTTAAAGTTTTAAATGTATAATAACACATATTTACTGCTTTAGAATTCCCCTGAACCATATGAAGGTCCTTGAGATAACTGTTTAGCTTCCTCTTCTTTAAGTTTTAACACTTTTAACTGTTTCTTTGCTGATTTGAATGTATTTAATGTACTTAGTGCACTCTGCTTTAATCGTCGCCTATCCCTGACACTACTAATTCTTTTGCTGACTGGACTTACTTAACTAGCTGTGACCCTTTCCTTTGCATACAGAGTGCTGTCACAACCCATACTGAATTCACTGATAGTTGAATTCACAGCAATTTGTATTCTTTCTAGAAACAAAAACTTCTTTTGGACATGTACTCCATATTAAACTATGTAAACTCTCATTTGCATTTTGAGTTTTTCCTTTTGTACACCTCTAATAAATTAGTATTGGTTAATCTTTGTTGTACTGGCATAATTGCACTGACTACATTGGATGAAACAAATGTTCTCTTCCCTTCAGGTTTAGGGATTTCCTCACTTTTAACAACAGACAATTATAAAACTACCAAGATGATTCACCTACAGGACATTTAAAGTGCTATGGCTTCTCATCAATTGACATGCAGTGATAGAGAGTTTCAAATATTGCAGATTTTATCTGATTTACATTTGGAAGATTGTTTATAATTGGATATCTATAATAATTTTGAAGCTTTACAATGGTTTCAGCTTTCAAACTGCTTGGTGAAATGCATCAACCATTTTGCTATTCACATCAAAATGTGCTCATTGGTAACTCTAGGACTAGTGTATGTATCCACATAACTTTAATGACAAGAAGAGGATTGTACAGTTACTTTACTGGCAAATCCGTTTTTACCACTAAATTTAGCTTCTAAACCTTGCAATCCACAATCTGTGTATGTTAAACTGCTAAATATTTTACTCCAAACTTCACTGAGCACAAGTACATAATCTGGATTTGGTAGTTCCACATTCATTTCATTTCATCATCCTTGAAGAAATGTTGAAATTTTTTACCACTTGAATTTGGTTCTTCAAGATCTACTTTGCTTGTTTCCCCCCTCAGATTTGCCATCTGGACATTATATTTTATCTTGCTGCAAGAGATTTCTTTGTCTGTCTTCTCTTACTAGGCCTAACAATGTTGTAATAATGTTATACCAATTAATAACAAGAAATATATGGAAAGTTAGTCCACCTAACATACAATTTTTACAACCTTATAGTATATTCTGACAGTGAAGAGAGTAATAGTTGCTTGCATGTTTACAAACAACAAACCAGATTTTCTCTTACAATAAGACACTTATTTGATATTCCCTGCCGTATTTTCTACTATATTATACATATTCTTATTCTAAATTGTACTTATCTATTTGTAGGTCACTATAAAGAAGACTTCTCTCTTGTACAAGGTGTATATCATGTCTAATTTTTTTTTCTTAGGGGTATTGAACTTTTGGAGTAAGTTCGTACCAAGGTATTCGGCTGAAATAGAACCACTGCGGCAATTACTCCGAAAGAATATCAAATGGAGATGGACAGAGGATCATCAAAAATGTATTGAGAGGGTCAAAGAACTCTTTGCTAAGTGTATATTGCTCGAGAGGCCTAGAGAAAATTTGAAATACGAGATTTATGTCGACGCATCAATGCAAGGATTCGCCGGAATTTTAGGACAGCGAGACATCAACAATGAGATTCACGTCATTAGTACAGCTTCTAGAGGAATTACAAACATTGAGCGGATTTCTTCGGTAACTCAGTTAGAAATTGGAGCACTCAGTTTTTCATTAATTCGTTTCAAGACCTATATTTATCAGCAAAAGGTGAAAGTATATTCGAATCACATCAGCCTAACTTTCATCCAATGGTGTAGATTATGTAGTGGAAAACTTGCTAGATACATTCACGCAATATCTGCATTTGATATTGAAATTATACACATTCCTGGCAAGAATAATACCTTCAGCGATTTGCTATCGAGATTAAACTACAACCCACAAATTACCGAGAATATTGAAAGGCCCAGAAATGAAGTCAAAATATTGACAATTGAAATTCCTTTAAGCAAAGAAATGATAAGAAAATTTATAAATATGGGGGAAATTCAAAATGAGGACGCAAAATTATTTGAACTAAAAGGAAATGCACCATTAATTGAAGAGGCAAAGAAAGAAATTGTAGCAACTCGAAATGGAACATTATACAAGAAGCATGGAAAAGAAATGCCTAGTTGGAAGGTAATGGTTCCGAAAAGCATGGAAAAGGAACTAATTAAGAATTTTCACGAAGGGTTAGCACACTCAGGGACGGACCGGACAACTTCTATGATTTTAAAAAATTTATACATATCCAAATTACTTCAGAAAGTTCGGAAATTTATCTCATCTGCAACCTATGTCAGAAAGCAAAGTAAATAAATGCAGCATATGCATTTGAGACTAATTCGGTTATAAGGGATAAGCCGAGGTACGTAATTAGTATTGACATTCATGGTCCTATGCCTCCAAGTCAATTTGCAAACAAATATATATATTTGTCTGTTATGATATATTCAGCAAATATGTAAGAATTTACCCTTTGAGAAAACCTACAGGTTTAGCATGTTTGAATAGGCTATTCAAGTCATATGTGATAGAGGAAGGACCAATCCAATCCGTATTGAGCGACAATGCTTCATCTTTCACAGGAAAAAGATTTATGGAGGGACTAAAAGAAAAAGGCATTAAACAATATTTTCCGTCAAGATACAGACCAAACTCCAACCCAGTGGAGAGGGAAATTAAGGAAAATTCGAAGTACCTAAGGGGGCTATGTCATCGAAAACAAACCCAATGGTATGGATACGTGAATTTTGTTCAGAATCTACTCAACGAA
The DNA here is from genome assembly GCA_030765065.1 of Deroplatys truncata. Classification (NCBI taxonomy): domain Eukaryota; kingdom Metazoa; phylum Arthropoda; class Insecta; order Mantodea; family Mantidae; genus Deroplatys; species Deroplatys truncata. The sequence goes on along the minus strand of CM060981.1, from coordinate 304,619,057 downwards.
ACAATGTGACAGGATACAAACCATGTGAACTTAAATTAGGAAAGAAGATAAATACAATATATAAGAAAATTCCGGAAGCCATTTCATATGAGCACTCGATACCACAAACGGAAGAAGAGATGTTCCGACAAGCATTCGAAAGGATGAAGAAAAAAACCATAAAAAGAAAAAGGAAACATGAAGAAAAGAAAGGAAGGGAAGATCAAAATAGGAGATTTAGTTTTAGTTAAAACTAAGAAATTGTCTGATAAGGCAAATAAACTTTATTGGCGAATGTTTCTAAAATATCATGGACCATATGAAATTGTTAAAATATATGGAACACATATGAATTATGTAACCCAGCAACCCGAAAAGCCATTGGAAAGTTCCTATATTGAAATGCTGAAACCATACAATATTGAGGATAAAGATGAAACAGAAAACCAAGATGATGAAAAGTAGATTCAGGATAAGTAAAGCTGAACTGCAGAACAAAGTATTGGAATGTAAGAGGGATAACTATGTATATATGTCATAAGAAAGGAGAAATAAATTCAGGACAAAAATAAATGTTTAAAGGGGTAAAAGAACATTTTCTTAGTAAACTATGACCACATTTGAAATGAGGCATGTGATAATGAAAATTTAATGTCATATTAAAGTAAAAGTATGTAGATATAATTCAAAGAGTATTGTGAATATAAAGTACAAAACAATAAAAAAGGGTATAGATAAATAAAGCAAAACACTTATGCAGCACACAGAAAACGTGAAATTATGTCTAGAATTAAGAGATCTAAATATATTTGTGTAGAGGATTAATATTTTGGTAAATGTGTTCAATAATTACCAAATGAACCAGGTTAAAAATCTTGAGTGTATAAATTTTTATGTCAGTAACCCAAGAAAGTATAACCATTTTGTAACAGTGACCTAAATAGTTCAGGGTACAGTATTTGCTATAAAAATTGTAATGTCAGATGTATGTATATAAACACATTAGACCCGAGCCAGTGAATAGTGGCGAGAAAAGGGCAAGATGTATAACGTGTGTAAAATGCGTGTGCAGTGTTACGTGCAAGTGATAAATACCGTGTGTTACAAGATTCAGGAGACTAAAAACCCAATTATAAAATTTCTAAAAAAAGTTGTAAATATTTATAATTATGTTTCTAGTGGGTTATATTAAGCAGTATTTTATATCACAACACTGTGAATGCCAGAGTGATTGTAGTGTAAATTAACATTATTGTATGAGAATGATTTGAGATATTTGTTAATTATAAGCATTGTTAGGAAATAAGTTTACACGGCCTCACTGAAACTGACAATAGGAGCGAGTAACAATGAAACGAGGGGGTGAGTTGTTTATTAATTAAAAGAGAAAAACAAATGACGTCAGAGTAGCGTGCCTTTCTTTAGAAATGGAGGGAATATCTTCCCTGGAGCATATGTTTTAGTAATTTTTATTGGCTGACGAAATAGACGCTAATGTTGGCGCGCTTTATTAACTAATAGCAGCTCTGTTATAATGTTTAGGCATATCGGGGTGAGAGAGTATAAATTCTAGAGCCAAAGACAGGTAACGCGCAGTTTAACAGAATCATTCACGAGTTACACGTCGCGCAGTTCAACAGAACCTCTCGCGTCGTAAAGTTAGTTACAAAATGTGAAATACGCGAATTAATAATGCGCGGCAAATAAGTGATTATAGTTCCATTCGAAAACATAACAGTTTCAGTCAGGCGTGTATCAAGAGTATTTATGTGAAATTAATAAAGTGTGACGGCAATAAAAGTGTAAAAACAAATTCTTTTATCAGTATTATCTTTTAGTAACAACTCCCTTCCATTTACACACCCTGTTCAAGAGATTTGCTCGACTGAGTAAGAATAGCTAGCCGGAAGACAAAGAACCCAAAACTCAAAATAGTAAAACAATAACAGGCGCTCAGCAAATAAGGTAACATGAACGATATCGCGACACAGGGAAGAGATCTCTGGGTCATCCAAGGAAGCGCTGGACACACAACTTGTCTGCGAGATCTTATAGGCCATTAGGTCTAAGTCCTTTTCGGAAGAATAAGATAATCAGGCTGTATACAACTTGGTATATGTGTTGTGGCGATATTTGTGATGTTTCGATTATGTGAAAAGCAATTGAAAAGCAACAGCATTTTAAGAAATGATAACGGATTGTAAATTCGAACCAATAACAAAGGATATTTTACAAAAGTCTCATGCCACAAAAATTATTTAAATAAATTGTGTGTTTTAAGCAGTTGTACATTATTTATGCACTACATTTTTATCTATCTCTTATGGTTTACCACTTAAATAAAATTCGGGGTACCATGCTAGCCTCTGGTTCCCGCAGTTGCAGGTTGAAACCCAGCAGAGGGTGATGGATTTTTTCAGGTGTAAAAAGCCTTAGCATGGCTTCCTTTGGAAGGGAAGTAAATGGGGTGGTTCTGTGTGTGATACATTTACGACATGTAAAAGAACCTTAAACCCGATAAAGAAGCCTCTGTGCAAACGTTTGAGTCTTTCACGCCCAAAATAGAATGGAACGCTAAGGAACGTAGTAGTTAAAGAGCGTCTATAAATTGAACTTAAATTTAATTTATACAAAATTCCTTCCAAATGCAGAGGGTATACATTCTTTCCCAGAAGATTCAAAATATACATTTTATTTGTACTGCAAACTTCTTAAATATACTTTAAATAATTTATCTTTTAAACAAAATCATTAAAGAAGTTTTAGAGAGAAAATAACACAACAAAATTCCATGTAAATGGTAGTTTGTGGTGGGGGATTTTCTTAAAAAATCGTGTCCCATCTTTGAAGGATGCTGAAACTTAAATGCCAAGTTTGGTACTTAACTGACTTTTGGATTTTGAGTTCTACAGCTCACATGGACCTTTTCTAAAAACATTGTTTTAGATTCACATGACTTTCTCTACCCATTCTTCAACAAGCTATTTTTACAAAAGCTTATTCTTCCGTTGCTTCATCTTACTCGAGATAAACTTCTGTAGAAATGGTTTTATTAGATATTTCCTAGTAGGTACGATGGGAATCCAGTAGGCTTAAACGATAGTGAAATAATTAAGAGCTGGTCACTTTGTGATGGCTTTGAAATTCTGTTTTCTTTACATGACTTGGAAAAGAAAATGAATAACGACTTACTATTTGAGAAAAGAATAATTATTTGAAAATTCAAACCAATAGCAGGAAATATTCTTGGAGTCAACTCCTGTTAACTGGTAACTGTGTAGTTAAATGGTTAACTCCACAAATAAAATGTATTTGGCCCAAATGGTGTGTTTTAACCAGGTCTGCATTTTTTGTTTTGTAGAATTTTCTGCATCTCTTGCGGTTTAGCAATTATGCAAAAGTAATACAGAATGAGGAGGACTTCAGAGACGTGCAGTGATCTACTTAACAAAAGAGTAGTTTATCTCACTGCTCTAAATTGCAGGGAAAAAGCTTACTGTATCATCTATCAAGATCAGACATGTATTCATACAGTCATACAACTCATTAAGGGTGGAGTGATAATACATCAGGGCTACTAGCACCAGTTTTAAAAGCGGTATGCCTGATGATTTCACATGCAGGTATTAGAAATGGATTTGGTCTAATCTTACTCATATTTACTGGGTACTGTAAATCAAAAAACTGGGTACTGTCACAATGAAATGAATAGTAAAAACTATATATGGTGGCTAAGACAAAGTTTAATCCCAAATTTAGTGTTTGTGATAGACAATAAATCCTATCATAGCATGCAGAAAGACAAGGCCCCAGCATCAAATGCAAATAAATAGACAATGAAGAGTTGGTTATGTGCAAAAAAACATTGCATTTGGTGAATCTATACTTAAACTCCAATTGCATGACATTAAACTGTATAAGACAAGGCACACAACATATTATGTCATAGATGAAATATTTATGGCTAATGGACAGAGTGTATTGAGACTCTCTGCTTATGACGATCTTAACCCCATTGAACCTATTTGGGATGATATCAAGCAATGGATGGGTGCCAATAATGTCAGCCTTAAACCGGCAGATGTTAGTCTTTAAACAAAGTATGTAAAGTTGGGAAAGGTAAATGAAAGCAGTGTTTGTAACCATGTAGACAAAACTACAAAATGAATACTGGAAACGAGAATATATAATAGAGAATACTGTAATCATAAACGCTGGTGGCAGCTGACGTGAAAGTAACAGTGAGAATGAAGGTGTAAGGTGGAATGTCGAGCGTAAAGCCACTAGAAACCTGCAGTGATAATTAACTGATGTGAATTCCCTCATAGTTATAAATTTTGGTGCATGTCTTATTCTGTACAATGGTTCAACTTTGTAGACAGATTGATTTTACTTCTGCAGCACGATTAAGGAGTGCAGACGGACAGTAGTAGAAGGTGGATTGGAAACAAGAGAACATAGTGAGTGACTCACTCTTTACTTTGCCATTGAAAACTCCAGGGCCCAATTGTTTGGAGACATCTATATCATCATTGTTTGCCCTTGAGAAAATCACATTCAATATGGGTTGAATGTTTTTATCAGATTGCATTAACCTAGTGTGTTTTTGTTTCCCCCAAACCTTTTTGCTTTTTTTTAATTATGTCATTATAGGTCCTTTCATTTGTTCTCTTTTATCCTATACTGCTGTTTCTGAGCACCCGATAGCCTTAGCTGCTGCTTTTACTGCCTTGATGCTGATCACCAAGTGGCGTCTTAAAGAGGCCTGCATGCAGGCTGATAGACCCCTTTGTGCCTCATTATCTTGGCATTACTCAAGTTCGATGGTCGATATAAAATGGACCACATCCTTGATATCTGCCTTTATCTCTTCAGGTTCCGAAAAGGACCCTAGGAATACATATCTATCCATAGCAAAACCTCCGCATTCACATAGTATATGCTGTGAGGTCTCAAAATCTCTCCCTCTTCTGGGTCACAGGTTCAAACCCAGTGGAGGTGTTGGATGTTTTTGGGCATAAAAGTTCTTAGCACAACTTCCTTTGGAAGGGAAGTAAAGCCGGTGGTCCCATGTCATAGATTTATGGCACGTAAAAGAATCTCAAGCCTGATGAGAGAGGCCTCTGAACAAAATTACTGGTCTTTCATGCCCAATATAGAATGGGACGCTAAGGACCCCAGCAGTTAAAGAGCATCCATAAATAAAACTCAGTTTAACTTAATTTAAAAGTCCTTCCACATGTTCAACATAAAGGTCTAATGCAAACCCCATTATTTATAAATGTCTGCGCAGGATGTTGTGACTCAAAAGATAGCCCACAACTCCTCTTAGCCTAGATCTGGTCAAATTCAGGAGAAACCTACCGACTTTACAGTCAGGTCCTAAATCAAAGTATGGCCTGCCTGATTTGCTTACTCTAGATTTCAAGATGAGCCCTCGCTGTAAGCTGGGTTATCTCATACTTGACAGTTCCGTCCAACATTCCATAGAAGGGCTAAGGCTGAATAAAATTGAGCCCAAACTTCTCTCTGCAAGAGAGTCTGTCATCTCATTTACTCTAATACCAGCATGCCCAGGAACCCAAAAAACTGTAACTGAGAAACTGGTACAGAGTCTGTCCAACATCCTCTAATATAGCCACGCCAGTCTGGATGTAGTTTTAACTGTCCTAAGGGCTTTCAAACTGACATAATGTCCAAGCAGATTTACACATCTGCTCATCAGCATGGCATAGAGTAACTGAACATAGTGCATCTTAAGATCAGCCTGAAAAGTAGTGATAACACAACCAAGGGGAATGATAGGCCTGGTTTTAGGGCTCCAGAACCCAGTCCCCATCCTGCTCCGAGGCGGGAACTTTCCAAGATCTTTAAGACGAACAGAGGGGCTCCACACCACCCCTGTTATCATACATGTAGTGAATCCAGCTTAGCAGCAACTGTGTTCACAAGAGAGGCAGGCTATCAAACCAGCACTGCATAACTATCTGATGGTCTTATAACTGAGGTGTATAGCCATTTGACCACCTTAGGTCTCAGTCTTTATCTCACTCCTATGGATCTCCAGCAGGCCTTCTTTACTTTATAATCAATATACTTTTTCCAGCCCAACCCAGCTCCAGAAAGACCCCTAGATACTTAATCGTTCCAGGAAACTTCAACTTCTTCCCAAACAGTTGGGGCTCCACCAAACCTGCCATCTTTCTCCTTTTTGAGAAGATCATTATTTCAATCTTGTCTGAATTAACAGACAAGGCTGTTTCTTTGCAGCATTCCTCTAGAGCATGTATGGAGCCTTGTATGAGCTCCAAAACAGTACTTGGAATTTTCCACTCGCTACTAGTCATATGTCACTGTTCCCCTGACAGACCTTCTTCTCAGGGTCACCACTGCCTGATGGCCTCCAAGGAGGTAATAATCCAGTCCGTAACAACTGGACTGACTCCAGATATTTCATAATGTGCCTAAAGTCTTATGATCAAAGGCACCTTCAGTGCCCAGGATCACTGCCATAGTGAGTTCTCTGCAGTTCAGCACCCTCTCCGGTCTCACAAAGACCTGTTGGAGCGCCATCTCCATGGATTTATCCAGTCAGTAGACATATTGATGATGGTAAATGTGTCTGTTGATCAGTACCGTGTCCCTTAAGTATCTACCAGTCCTACCAGAGCCTTCAACAAAAAGGATGTTAGACTGATATGATGAAAATCCCAAGGTTGATGGTAGAATTATCTATCTGGCTTAGGTATAAAAACTGCTTTGGCCTGCCTCCAGAGATGAAAAGCATGCCTCATAGCCAGACAGGTCATTAATATTCTCATGAGGGGGGAGAAACACTACCCAACTCTCCTGCAGAAGATCCGGGAAGACCTCATCCTCACCCGCACTTTTATAGGGCTCAAAAGAAAAAATAGTCCATAGGTGTTCCAGTTTGCCTGACACTTTTTGGCCTTATATGCATTGTATAGCTATCGTGTCTTTTTCCAGAAGGATATTAAAAAAGAAATTCAAATAAATCTATCTTCAACCTGAACCTCATGTAGGAGGGGACAGTTTCTTTCATAGGAAGACAACAGGGTGTTCGTGAAAATCCCACATACCCCTCTAGGTTCTCCGCATTTCTTAGCTTGTCTGGAGTTAATTCTTCAGTCCACCATCCAGGTGAGTCCCAAATGGTCCTCTTAGGGTTCCTGTATCAGCGGTCCTTTGCTATTCTTCAAGACCAAAGCATATATGTCTATGGTCAAAAATGGAAGGTTACAAATAAACCCTCCAATCCTTAATCTCCTCCAGTATCTTTAAAAGATGCTAATGACAAGTCTAGGACCTCCTCCCTTTGATAATGGCAAAAGTCCGAAATCTCCTTCATTCATAATCTCAAGCTCTGTTTAACACAAAACCTTGAGCAGCTTCTCCCCCCTCCCATTGATGCTCATACTACCCCAAACACTATTATGGACGTTGGAGTCGTAGTCAAACCACAGGTTGAGGTTTCTATCTCTGCAATAAAGCACAAGATCTCAACTCCTGAGTAGGGGATGATTCTCAGGAGTCATATGGGAAATAGGCCTAGCAAACTACCACCTTATGTTGCACTCCACTCTCCTCATACCTCACTAAGACTGGCGCCAGGTCTTTTGAGAGGAAACCCGGCATAGCCGCCCAGGTGTTACTGAATCTTTTAAGGATACATGCTCTAGGTTTTGTGTCATTCCAAGCAATTAAACATTAAAACCTTTTATATTTAGCTCCATAGTAAGACCCTACTAAAGCTAGGGTTCTTGTATCGTAGTGACATTTAAAAATCACACCTTGTTATGTTACTAGAGAGAACTTGCGAGGCAGTAATATTGTGTTGCAGGTTAGCCTGAATTAATGAAATGACGATACCTCAACTTGTCCCACCTGAACGTTTTCCCTTAATATTCCGGTTCTCCTAAAGCTGCCTGGTCCTCTTTTGGCCCGCATTTTCTCATCTTAAGGAGTCACAGTTCACACCTCCATTTGTTCATTTCGCAGAGCCAGGCCCCCCAGCTTTTAATTGTGGTATTTCTGATATCCCTATATGGGGCTCCCAGTTTTGGATGCAGGGCCTGCTTCTCCGTATCTCCGCGAGTTGCAGTTCCTGTCTCCTTTACTTTAGTTTTGGTGACAGGTTCCCCTTTCAAGGGTCCATCACCTCCACTGTAGTCTCGGATCTCTTGGGGTTCCCTGATAAGGAATCCTCCAGTTTACCAGAACTAACCTTTTTATGGTTCCCATGATTACCTGGGGATGTCTCAGGTCCACTCAGACATAGCCCTCATATGCTTGAGTAAGACTATATATTCTGAAAGGTGTCAGGTATCTCAGAGGCTTTGTTAGCAGCACATCTTCCCATGTACCCCATCGGCATGGATCGCTTAATAGCTTAGGATTGGGGAATTGGTCCTCAGTCTCCTATTGGTTATTAGGAGACAGGCCTGATCAGCATGTTGGTAGTCAGCTGATGTACTGGTCAGGTCTTCGCTATCCACCATCTGCTGATGCGTCCGGTACCCCTCAAGAGCCAGCTTTAAGAGCTTATGGCCTGTTAGGTCTCACCCTGGCTGTGGATGTGATACTGCCTTATGAGCACTCATTTTACTTGAACGATCTAACACTGTAGTTATTTTGCATTTTTTCTTAGTTTACCAACATTTCCCTTCTTGCTAGCTTCTCCCTACATAACTAAACATATTTACTTAAAATACTAATTAAATAACCTACATAACACTTCACAGTGTTCCACATGCTATATATGTACCTTCCTTACAACTAATGTTAACCTTTACTGCCTTCTGCCTCAAGTCTGGTACCTGATAGCTGAATAGATGGATTACTTTTGTTTTAACATAACACTTAATGGGAAACACAGTGAAGTAGATTTCAACATACCTTTGAAGGATGAGGAATACAAGAAAGAGCTCCAAAACATCATAGAAATAGCCTACAAAAAGGCTTTGCAAAAGAATTAGTATACAAGAAAATCCACAATTTTAAAAAAGATAAAGAAAGAAAGAAAGGAAGGAAATTAACACATTACAAAAAATAACAGAAGACAATTGTTTTAAAAAGTTCACTTTTCATCCTTGGGTAAATAAAAAATTCCAGAAGATATTCAAGCAGTGGAACATCAAACTAGCACCCATCAATAAACATAGCTTAAATAACATATTAAGGACAAACACAAAAGATAAAATTCCTAGAACTAAAATGCCATTTACCAGATAAATTGTAGTGATTCCAAACTTAAACATATAGGCAAAACAAAAAGGAACAAAGGGGTGAGACTGAAAGAACATTTTAGAAATATAAGACACAAAGAAACTGAAAAATCTGCCATCGCAATTCATTTCTGGAATTTAAACCACAACATCCATAATGAAATAAATTTAATCAAGTCGTTCCAAAATCCAATATAATTGACAACATGGGAGAAACTCCTCATACAGAAAGACAAAAGCCATCTAATGAACTTCAATTTCCCTCCGGAAAAGGATCCCATCTTTAAATACATCAAGCCGAAAACGATGTCAACATCTGGAAGCTCAATGGCGACCTCTACACCGGAACTGACAGACTCATTGGTGGCTCTTAGCTGATGATGAAGACAAGGTGTCTTCGAAATGCGTTCAAGGTAATTATCTTGAAAGAGTGAAGTTAGAGTGTATTGCCACTAGATTTTATTAATACTTTTGTTTGTCATACACAATGAATGCAAGAAGTTACAGCATTCTGGCATGTTTTAAAAACTGTCTCCAAACCTCTTTAACATTTTCTCCTACTTGCTGGCCATTGTAAACCCAGTAACAAACAAATTTTTCACTGGCTGACATTTTCAGTGCATAGGTATGGAATTTTTGGAAATATTTAATTTAAAATAAATGATAATACTTACGTTATTAAAGACAGAGGATTCAAATGCAGGTAACCGCGCTATAGTTGACTCTAAGATAAAAATATTGTTTTGTTAAACCTTTTAGTTTATTAGTTAATGGGTGGTAAGCATAGAAATAGCAAATATTGCATTTTTACTGAAATGTATGGTTTCTTTAAAATTTGACCCACAGAAATCCACAAAGGCTTTAAAAATGATATAATTTGATAGAAAAAAGTATTCTGATGTGTCCCAAGGTGAATATTTACAGCATGTTATTAGCACTTGGCAACAGTGGAAGAGTACAAAAGGACAAAGGTTAAGGCAACATGTATGTATTAGATAGAGATATCCCATTTATCTCGATACTGTCTTTTAAAAAGTTGAAAATTAAATTGAGTTTATTTATGGATGCTCTTTAACTACCATGTTCCTTAGCGTCCCATTCTATATTGGACATAAGAAACAAAAACATTTCCTGAGGCATTATTATGAGGGCTTGAAGTTCTTTTATGTGCCATATATCTGTAACATGGGACCACTGGTTTTATTTCCCATCCTAAGGAAGCCATTCTAAGGATATTTACGCCCAAAAAAATTCATTCTTCTCCACTTGGGTTGAACTTGCAACTTGGGGAACTAACGGCTAGCATGGTACCCCTAGATCATGGAGGATGACTCTATCTTTTAAGGTTATATATAGTAGTCCTGTCTCATGACTGTACAGTTATCCTATACTTTGCTCGTCATTGTTCTGCTATTTATGATTGTTTCTCCACAGACTTACCACCATCAAATGCAACAACAGTTGTGAAATGGATACCAAAATAGAGATCAAAGAAGAGGATCCTGTCTCAGATGACGTAGCCTCACAGAATGAGAAAGTGGTCTTTACCAAGAATGTTACAGTAAGACAAACAGTGATGCTGTGCTTCTGAACAATGATTGTGATGTGGTAATCAAAACAGAATTTAAATCTGAGACTCCTTTTCCAGACTTTTGTTCCCAGAAAGAGAGAGAATGTTTTACCAAACATCTCATAAAGCAGATTAAGTCTGAAACGGTTAAATTCAGCAACAACTGTGAGATAGATATGAAAATAGAAAATGGTTAACAGAAAGAGAGAGAATTTCTTCCAGAGGTTCCTGTAATGAAGGTTAAGAAATACAACAGTGATGATGGAATGGATGAGAAAATAGAAATTAAAGAAGAACCTTGGTGGCTGGACATGGATACTTCATCTGTTTGTGATGACCTTAAGGTAAGTTTCTTAGAAATCTATAGCAGATAGAGTTTTTGTTTATTATTATTATTATTATTATTATTTGATAAAATACAAGGTGCTACCCAAAAGTTCCTGGAATACATCAATAACTAAGATTGCACCTTCTCTGGATCTTATTCACTGTCATCACCTTCAAAGTAGTCCCTTTCGGAGTGTGTACACTGCTCCAGTGGCTTTTCCATGGACTGAAAGCTTCCTAGATTGCATTTTTCATGATCCTATTTAGTACAGCTTGTAATTCCACTTGAGTCTACTCTACTGTGTGAAATCTTTGGCCGTTTAGCTTGAGTTTCATTCTTGGGAATAAATAAAGGCACTGTGTGTGCCAGGTCAGGTGAATATGGTGGACGAGGAACAAGGGTCATCTTATTTTTTGTTAGAATCTCCTGCTTGATCAAGGCAGTGTGTGACCTTGCTTGTCATGATGGAGGAATTAATCGTCCATGCACCACATTTCTGGATGTTTTCTTCTTACGTTCTCCCTCAACCACCTCAGGACATCACGATAGAACACTCCATTGATGGACTGATGAGGAGGGATGAACTTAAGGACAATTCCTTTCATGCTGAAGAAACAGATGAGCATAGGTTTCACATTAGTCTTCACTTGCTGGGCTTTCTTGGGATGTGGTGACAGTGGACTCTTCTCGGTTTTGAGATCATACCATTAAATCCAACTTCCACTACCAGTAATAACTTTCGAAAGAAAGTCTGGTTCACTTTGAAGCGTTTTTTTTAGTTTTCTGCTAACTTCCACATAATACTGTTTCTGCTTGTCGCTAAGAATTCATGGCACAAACTTTGCGGCAATCCATGTGATCTAAAGCATCTTCCCCAAATGCATACTTTAACATGTTATATGTTTCCACATCGGTTTTTCTGCGTCTGAAACAAGAGTTTGTGCACACGCATTGCTCTTGTACACCTGCCATCTCAACTTTGTAAATCACACAGCATGCACTAATGGAGAAATGTGCATAAAAGTAAACACGACCACCTAATGCTAAGCCGCTTGAGGCACTGGCTCACAAAGAATGTATGAGGTATCACCTGGTGGCATTTCATTAACTAGCCAGACTTCACGAGTTATACAGGCATTTCAGGAGCTTTTGGGTAGCACCTCCTATTTGAATTACGCATTGCAAAATTAATAGGGATGAGAGATGGTTTGTAAATATATACAGTGTTTGTGAGATGTGCATTTAAAGGGTGGAAAGTAAGGATTGTGATAGTTCTTGAAAATTATACGATACTTGAGGGAAGTTGAAATTATACCAAAATATTTGGTGATGTAGAATCTCGTGATTAGCTACACTTTCCTCCAACTTAAGAAAAAGAAAACACCATGAAGATAAATAAAATGAAAGAGGAATTGAGTCATTGAAAGAATACAGACAACCCCATTATAAAGTTTAATGTTGCCTTTTAACCTTTTAACACCACAAGGCTTAAAAGTAATGAGATTCCCCTTATTTACAGTAAAGGATAAAATATCCATTAATAACGATATTGGAGAAAACTAGGGTAAAATTGGACATGAGTGTGTAAATATCCCTAATTGAACATTTTAGAAATGTCTCATACTGTGTGTCCTGCACGAGAAACATAATATAGTGTTCAAGGAGTTATCAAAATCAGTTGTGATGCATACCCATTTTCTCTCTTAAAATACTCTGTGTATATATTATTGTGTGAATATTTGAATATTGTGAAAAAATGAACATTATCGCTTTTACAGTCCAGTTATCCCAGCTCTCTTTGCTATAAACAGAATAGAATGCTCTGTGAAATATATTATAATGTCTGGATTGTGGACAAAACTATTCTTCTGAAAACTCGTACGAATTTATTATTTTTGTTGATTTTATCATTATTAATCTTAATATATAAAACTCAATATGTGTGTGTGTGTTTATGTTCCTAATAATCTTCTACATTGTTGCAATGATTTTGACCAAACTTAACACAAGATGGAAATTGCTATCTAGCTTAGAATTCGAAACTCCACGCCTTTCACACAATTATTTAATTTTATGTGATGTCTACAAAAAAGACAATGCATATCTTTCTCAATGATCATCATAATAACTCAAACTTTCCTAACGTAACAGTAATAATAATAATTACTTAGGCTTTTGCAACCTCAAAAAATATCAAAACAACAGTGACTTCACATACGAGGGCAGTCCCAGAAGTACCCGAACTGACGTATAGATAACGGTTGTTGTTTCAAACAAATGACTTTGGTAGAAAGTACCAACCTTATGAAGCTTAAGTTTGAAGCTTGACAATGCTACATTATTTAGTAATTGTTTGGCAGCCATCAATGGTGAACTCTCTCAGCAAATTTGTAAGCATGGATAAAACTGGTCATTGCTATGTTATATAGAACTTTCATTTGAAAGGTTTTAGTCCAACTAATATTAAAGCTGAGCTAGATTCTACTCTGAGGGAGTCTGCTCCTTCATTTACAACAGTAAAATATTGGGTGGCAGAGTTTAAGCGAGCCCGTACAAGTTGCCAAGACGAACATAGCAGTGGTAAACCAAATGAGGTGACCACACCAGAAATAGTGAAGAAAATTCACAAAATGGTATTCGATGACAGTCAACTGAAAGTGCGTGAGCTAGTAGACATCATAGGAATTTCAAAAAGTGTTGTGTATTGCATACTGACTGAAAATTTGGACATGAGAAAGCATGCACAAGATGGGTGCCACATTTATTCACAATGGAACAAAAACAGCATCTTAAGGATGTTCCAGTAAACTGTTTGGCGATGTTTTGCTGCAATAAAGCCGAGGTTTTGCATTGATTTATAACCATGGATGAACCATGGGTCCATCACTTCACACCTGAGTTGAAGGAACAGTCAAACCAGTGTATTGAAATGGGAGAATCGGCTCCAAAGAAGGCGAAGACAGTTTCATCTGCAGGCAAGGCCATTGCTTCAGTTTTTTGGGATGTGCGTTGCATAATTTTCATTGATCAGGCTCAAAAGGAAAAAGCAATCAATGACTAGTGCTATGCAAACTTATTGCAGCGTTTGAATGATGAAATCAAGCAAAATCAGCTGCATTTAGTGAAAAGTTTTGTTTCATCAAGACAATGCACCAGTTCACACATCCATTATCGCCATGGCCAAAATCAACGAGTTAAAGTTCGAATTGCTTCCTCATGCACCCTATTCAGCAGCTTTAACCCCCTCTGATTATTTTCTGCGTCCAAAGTTGAAGAAACGGCTTGGTGGTAAAAGATTTGCCAATAATGAAGAGATGGAGTCTGCAGTTGATGGCTGTTTTACACAACTCGACGGTTTTTACTATTAAGTATCGAAGCAATTGAACATTGCTGAATAAAGTGTATCGAGCTGAAAGGAGACTATGTAGAGAAATAAAGATGTTTTTGTGTTTTCTTTGTTAGGTTGGGTACTTCTGGGACAGCCCTCGTATTATTCATTGATCTCTTCTCTGACATTGAACTTGGAGTGATACCATGACAGAGCAATATCACAGTCAAATAAATAATTACAATAGGTATGCCACCTTGGCCTATGCCTGCGCATATCTAAAGCTGCTAAAATTGTTAGGTTGGAAAGTTAATAACATTTTGAGCTGGATTATATTACACTAGGATAATAGGAAGAACGTTAAATCAGACTAAATACTTCATCTTCTTCTTTATGTTCATATGATTATGTTTTGTATATTGAGATAAAATAACAAGAGATTCAACATAATCACATTGATTATAAAGGTCTCTGTGGTCCTCAAACATTGCTACCATAAGAGTAATAAATAAGCCGAAGTTCATAAGCATACATTCTGTGATCATACTCCGGTCTTTGGATGTTCACTTATTGTAGTTTGTAGTTTCTTATGTTTTGTAAGCATCAGGTTTCTCTCTCTCTCTGTGGGAAGTTTACAACGTTTTTATAAGCCGAAAAACAAAAACTGAGTCACATATACAAATAATAGTGCGCATGGATAGTAGTGAAAGCATCAAATCGGAGAAAGTATCATTTCTTCCTTCTTCTATGTACGTTAATTTTGGTTTTTCTTTTGTTTGTCTTTTATATGTTTTCTTAGTAATTTTATGCATGTTGATTACTGAGAATAAAAGACGTTCTATGTGTGTGGGTTACTGAAAATAAGCAAGGTTATATTGATGTTACTTAAACTGCTATTACTTGTTCCCACCTGAGATTATCTCTATAAATAGCGATGAGGCAGCCCAAATGTGACAATGTAGAAATCACTCAGCGTCAATGATGACAAATTATCATTACAAACTGGTATTTGTGGTTATTGAACAGTGCTTTTTTCTTCTTTATAGTGTCCTGAGAGTTATAATTACTCTTTAAGTGTCTTGTTTAATGATTTTTAAGTGTGTCCTGAAAATCACAAGAAGGATACTGGGCAAGTACAACCTAAGGCTAGATGCTGTTGGAATGAAGCATCAAACTGTGTGCAACACTGGGTATTTCAGTTACTAATACTATAAAGAGAGGAAGTTTGTATGTGGGGTAATCTCAAGAACCACACTTTTTGATGAACATGGATGTAAAACACCTTATAATTTAAATTCATAAACTAATGTAAGACTAAAGTGGATTTACAAAGCCTATGTAGCACAAAATGAATACTTTGGAGTTATAAAAGAACATA
Source organism: Deroplatys truncata (assembly GCA_030765065.1). Taxonomy (NCBI): domain Eukaryota; kingdom Metazoa; phylum Arthropoda; class Insecta; order Mantodea; family Mantidae; genus Deroplatys; species Deroplatys truncata. Next base: position 304,603,229 of record CM060981.1, on the reverse strand, counting down.
TTTGTGAGGAAAGTGTTGAGTTTTCATTGAGATTGCCATGGGGTAGAAAATAGTTGTTACTCCACAGAAAATGCATGTAAAATAAGACTAATGTTTCATTCCCAGCACTACATATAAGTGGTCATGATTTAAAACTAAAAACAGTGTGATACCAGTGTGTAAATGTTGTAATATCCCTCATGTAAGAAAGTGTTGCTTTATTTTGTTTGTATGTTGTAATCAAGCTTGTTAAATAATTGTAAATAGAAAATTGTGTTGTGCTAACATTAGGATTCGTTCAACTGCTGAGATTATTTTTCTTCATGGATGTAGACTATGTGTCATTTCCAAAGATGGTTAACTTGGTGATCTAGGAGTGAAGCATCTTCATATTCACCAGCTTCACCTCTGTTTTATTACATATATTAAGTGTTTCTGTGTTATATAAAACTACGTAGCTTTTATGGTAATTAATTCTTCTTCCACACAAGCCTTGTGTAGTACAAGGTTGGAAAGGTAGAATCAGACAACTGAAAAATTTAGTGCCATAGCTGGGATTGGAACTAGAGATCTTGTTTCCCTCCGGATGCTTTAACCAATTGAGTTACCATGGCAGCATGCTGATATGACATTAAATTGCCCAATTGACAGTAACTTTTGTTACTAAATAACTGTGGGACCTGTTTACAAGCCCAGTACATGTGTTATTGGTGTAGAACTCAGTTTATTCCTACACATGTTAAGCATTTTTACTTTCTGTATAACATACATGTGGTTAAGAAGTAAAGTATTCCACCCAAAAATTCAGAATTGCAAATGTCACCAGAAATAAATGTTTTGAGTTCCACTGAACCCAATAGTAGTACTTTTAGAAAACAATTAAAAACAAGGCCTGCATATGAATGCTTATACGAGAGAGAGAGAACAGAATAAATTAAAAAGTAAAGGTAGGATAAATACCAAACCCTGTATTTAAGTTCAGCATCTTCCAAGGTTGTAAAACATTTTCAAGCAAATCCTTCCATCCCCAATTATGTTTTACATGCACAATTGTTCAATATCTGTTACTTGCTCAAAGAATCTTAACAATTGTGATGTTATGGCACTGAATATTTGATTCTGATTCTACCTCTATAATAAGTTTAACATATTTGCATGACAAATGATATGTATATCTTTTTTGGCTTGGGAAGCACGCCTGTATTGTCCATTTAAAATTACCCAGGAACACCACGTGGAGGCGGACTACGTTGTTCCCCTAGGCCTTAGAAGTGATAACTTACAGACTTTATATTGGGAAGCCAGAGGGAAAATGATGCAGATCAATTAATCCCCAGTGCCATTGCTCTACAACAATGATACGTATATCTTGGATTTTCTGTGGATAGTCTATAAAGGCCTTTTATTTGATTGAATGTTGTATAATTATATCTAAGAAACCTTAAAACAAAAACATAATTACAGGAAAAATGCAACGCTCATCCAAATACATAATTTGATAAATTTCTTTTGATGTTAGCTGTTTCCGAAATATTCCATTTGCAAGTTTCATCTAATGGACATGCTTGAAATTTTGCAATTATTTTTTCCCCTTTGTTTTGCATCCATTCACATGAGTTTAACAAGAATAAACATTTAAATGCTGCTTCCACGTGATTAAACCAATTTTTAAGTGTTAAGCAAGCAGGGGAAGAGAATGCTCGTGTTTGTTGTAAGCTCTAGAAGTGAGAGGAAGAGTGGTTTAAGTAGCTATGGGAGTGGATTTGGTAATGTATAGGACAAGGATCAGATTTTTTATGCAGGCGGAATTTAAATAAAGGGATCTTGGAGGTTGTATGGTGACAAGCTATGCACTAATAGGGAGTGTTGCTAATAGGAGTGGAACTAAACTCAGGGCCAGGAAATATCCATACATTGATGGAAGATCTCTCGGATAAAATTGAATTTATGGATGGAATGGAGCAACGGATAAGTGATAGTTTGAACAGAGTGCCCAGGAAAATAAAAGACAATGTGAGAGAAGAAATCAAAGGAATAAGGAGAGAAATGAACGAGGTGAAATTTGATATGAGAAGATTGGACCAGGGGAGACGAAGATTTAACCTGCTCTTTTTAGCTATAGAAGAGAGAAGAGGTGTTTGCCCAGTGGAAGAGCTTAAGCAAGTTTTGGTTCAAAATTGGGAATGGACCTGAGAGGTTGGGAGATAGTGGAGGCATATCGGATAGGAAAACCAGAAAAAGACCAATTGTGACTCGGTTTATAACATGGCAGTTAATTTATGATATTTTACAGAACGCTAAAATGCTGAAACGATCCAATGTTGTATTAATAAGGATTTGATGCCAGCTAAAAGGGAAATGAAGCAAAATTTAACACAAAGAATGAGAAAGTGAGAGCGGCCGATAAGCAATCTTACATTAGGAATGTACAACTCTGGGTAGAAGGAGCAAATGTAACTGCTGGAGAGAAAAAAGACATATGAAACAGGGAGTGCACAAGGATGGAAATGAATTTGCAACATCAGCAGGAATCTCAATCAGAGGTATTTGGAGGTAAGATGTGCTCCACGGGTGATGAGGCAGCCCGGAACCCAGTGTCTACGTCAAGGGAAGGAGTTATGTCATCAAGAGAGAGAGAGAGAGCTGTAACATCAAATGCTGTCATGGAAGGAGGAGGGGAAGAAGCAGTGAGAATGTCAACTGGATCGGCAGGAATTGCTAAAAGACACGGAATTATGTCGTAACAAAGATGAAGGAAAAATTTAGTCACCGAAGAAAGCGGAGCTAGAAGAATTATGCAAAATTAGCAGAAAATGGGGAGAAGGCATGGTTGCAGAGTACTGGGAGAGGGAGTGGACGTGAGAGAGGGAGATGAGACTTATGATGTTGTTCTGTCCTCGGAGCACAACAGTGTTTTGATAGTGGATAAAAATAGAACATCAAGAATGGGGTATGAACTTAGGAGGGACACTCTTGATAGGTTTAGATTTAAAGCAGATTGATAATAGGGAATGGGAAACTAGGAGATTAAGCATTTGGAACTGTGAGGGGCTGAAAAGTAAAATTTACACGGGAAGTGTAAACCACTTACTGAGCAAGCTAGATTATTTGGGAGTAGTTGAAACGTGGCTAACAGGAGAGGATCTTGCGGTTAAAGATTTTATTACACGGATATAAAGGGACAAGATAGCAGCGAAAGGGAAAACGTCTGGTAGTATAGGGTGTTTTATAAGGAAATCTTTAAATAAAAGAATCAAAGAAATGTGGTCTAGACAGCAAAACACATGCTGTAATACTGGGTGACAAGTATTTAGATTTAAAATAGAGTGTTGAGAGTTGTTACACTACATCACTAAAATGTTCTTACTTGAACGCGTTTCGGGACACGGTTTGCCCTCATCGTCAACATGTTTTCAACTGATTTTGCCGGTTATTGTCTGGGGAATGTGTGGCTTGTGGTGTTCTTTAATGCTGGGCTGATGAACCTCCAAAGACTGCTGGGTGGTGGTAGTTCGAAATTCATTAGGTGATTCCTGTGTTTGACGATATATATTTTTTCCCAGATGTCCAATTCATTGCTGCTGTTGATCGGTTTTAAGAGTTTTATAATTGGCGTGGTTTCATGGTTTGAAGACCAGAAATGATGTGCTACTGCTGATTTATCCGTCTGTTTTTTCTGGTCTTCAAACCATGAAATCACTCCAAACATAAAACTCTTAAAACCGATCAACAGTAGCAATGAATTGGACATCTGGGAAAAAATACATATCGTCAAACACAGGAATCACCTAATGAATTTCGAACTACCGCCACCCAGCAGCCTTTGGAGGTTCATCAGCCCAGCACTAGAGAACACCAATAGCCACACACATTCCCCAGATAATAACCGGCAAAATCAGTTGAAAACATGCTGACGATGGGAGCAAACCTTCTCCCGAAACGCGTTCAAGTAAGAACATTGGTGATGTAGTATAACAACCTTCAACTCTCAATTTTCAATTATGACACATCACTGTTACTAGCTTCTCAATCTTCAAAATGAATTAAGTATTTAGGTGATTGTATGATTTGTTTGGGAATAGTGTACAGACCACTTGTATCCTCACAGTTTCACAACTCTAACCTATTTAATCAGCTGGAAGAGCATTGTGAAAATTTAAGGGAGGAGTATGTGAATACAGAGTCCATACTAAGAGGAAGTTTAACATCAAATTAGGAGAAAAGGGTGACGAAATAAACTATTGGATGAGTATGAAATAATGCGTAAAAGACAAGTGGGTAGGAAAAGTAAGGATAAAATCACGGGCAGTGCTAGTGACAAGTTTATCAGATTTTGTGAACATAGTTCACTTAGTGTCATAAAGGGAAGTATGTCGAGGATATTAATGAAGAATATATCTCATAAATAAGAATAGACGAAGTGTAATTGATTATATTTTATGGCCAATTAATTTGAAATGTGTTCTTAACAATTTAGAAATGCATAATTTAAGTTTCATCAGTGGCCAGTTCCCATTGATAGTGGACATTAAAATGCAAACAAAACCGGTAAATCAGAATCCAATAAGCAGAAAAAATGATTGTAAACAGTATGTGAGGTTTAAGTGGAAAGATGATATTGTAGTGAGTTTAAACAAGTTTTGGTTTCATGCTGTGGACAGATATGTCAGCAAGGGGTTACTTTGTAATATAAATTTGGCCAATATAAACCTGGTCAAATCCAAACAGTTTAATTGATAAGTAGAGTTTTTATTTTTTAAAATTTTATTTTTTAGAGAAACCTAGCAAACTTTTTATGTTGCATATATTTTGAGGGACTAAAATTATACCATGTTCTTTTAAAAAACTAAAAAACTGAATGCCATTTGGAAACTAAAGTAAAAGAACATTTTAGGAATACTGAATGCAAACAAATGATAAATCAGTTGTAGCAGAGCATTTTTGGTCATTTAATCATGAAATAGATCCTGAAGTTAAATTATTAAAGGATTTAAATAGACCCAAAGATTAGTGGTGTGGGAGAAAATATTGTTTTAAGGAATAGAGATAATGTGATGAATTTTGAAATTCCTCTGATTGATTCTGTTAAACCTTTTACTTCCATTAGATTGCATTACTATAACTAACAATCTATCACTTTGTTGCTGTAACGGCAACAGCGTAATATTGAATTATTGTACAAACATTTTTTGCTTAATTTGAAATTATTCTTGGAGAGAGAACATCCTGGATAAATGAATAAGACTGCATTCACATTGCAGCCATAGACATAACACAAAATTTGCATAGGTTCTTAGATCCTTAAATTGCATGTAAACATCTTGTGAGTACATCTCAAGTTTCAATTCACTAACATGACTAATTTATCCAATTTGGAAATGCATCCATTCTTTATAATAAATAGGACATAAGTTTTCTACGGAGCAATCAACAAGTTGGATCTGGCATGACAAGACCAAATGGAAGAGCACATAAGAGGCACTCGGAATAATAACGGCAGATCCAACCGACGTCGAATTTTGAGATAAAAGCATGACCATGCACAGCTGCAATCTACCTTTCATGTGATGAAGTATCAAACGAATTGGGATATGCCAAAGCTCTCGTTTTCCATCTTTAAAATTTGTCCGTCGCGAAAAGGAACACATGCTGAGAGTAAAAATGACATATCGCAACTATGAGTGCTTTACTTTGTGTCCGCTACACGTTCATGGTGTTGTAGTGAATATGGCGCCGTCTGCAGATGTTATTCCCGAATCTCCAAAGAAAGGAAAGAAACGAGTGGGAAAGGCAACTGAGACCCTTTCACCATTAATCAAATAAACAGGAAAGACTTTGTTGACATACAGAATGGTATACTTCAAACTTTGTAATTAAAAAAAGAGAATGTTGATTGTGCTCCTTTGCTTTTACATCCATTATTGTGGATCATGATAATCCTGAGATTGTTAAATTTCGTTTATGATATTGTAATTCTGAAGTGTATCAAACAGTTAATTTTAGGAAGTGAGGTAAAAGTTCACAAGTTTCATTGTTTAAGTTAAAGCAGAAGTACAGTGAACAGAGAAAGATAAAGAAAGCTAAATACAATGACCTAATGAAGTTATTGAAATATATACCACCCATCTCTCATGATTATTATAAGAGTCTTCGTCATGATGGTGTTGATGATGATGAAAAATGTGAAGATTTGGAAATAGAGCTGGATTTGGTGTTTCAAGATGTTAAATGTCAGTTTTACATCATTTTTGCTTTGTATATGTTTTGCTCTAAAACAAGACAAAACCAGGAAAACTATTAATCACAATGGTTCAAGAATTTGCACATAGACCTGAAATCCCTTAATTTAAATATCAAGTCGTAATGTTAACTACTTTCCACGTTTTGGAACAAAACACATTTATTTCAAAATGAACTTTGGTTGGTATCTGCCGTCATTATTCTAAGTGCCTCAATTGTACAGTAGATAGCATAAAATCTTGCATTACTCATAAGCTGGGAATGCTTGGAGAAGGAACTATAGAATTCATCCTGTATGCATACAATGCAAGCATAAGGTTTGGAGTTTGCACTAAGTAGCACTTTGTGATACTATGTGAATGCTTGCATTAAATAACTTGCATGCAATCTCTTGCACTAAGTAGCACTTTGTGATACTATGTGAATGCTTGCATTAAATAACTTGCATCTGTGCTTGCTTTTCATTTAAAATGGAGCTTTGTATGAATACTGATGTATGTGAATGCTTGCATTAAATAACTTGCATGCAATCTCTTGCACTAAGTAGCACTTTGTGATACTATGTGAATGCTTGCATTAAATAACTTGCATCTGTGCTTGCTTTTCATTTAAAATGGAGCTTTGTATGAATACTGATGTATGTGAATGCTTGCATTAAATAACTTGCATGCAATCTCTTGCACTAAGTAGCACTTTGTGATACTATGTGAATGCTTGCATTAAATAACTTGCATCTGTGCTTGCTTTTCATTTAAAATGGAGCTTTGTATGAATACTGATGTATGTGAATTTGTCATTGATAAAGGAAGTCACGTGGGAGTAGCACATCAGATTTTCAAAAATACTTAACTGAATCATAGATCCTGATATATCTTTTTCTAAACATCCCTTTTGCTAGTTTTATTTTCTTTAAAACCAACTGTTTAATGACCTATGTCGTCCTCCGTGGTGTAGTGGTTACTTTGCTAGCCTCTAGTTCCCGAGGATGCGGGTTCAAACCCAGCGGAGAACACTGGATTTTTTTCAGGTGTAAAAATCCTTAGCATGGCTTCCTTTGAAAAAGAAGTAAAGCCAGTGGTCCCATGTCGTAGATTTACGGCATGCAAAAGAACCCCAAGCCTGATAGAGAGGCCTCTGAGCAAAATTACCAGTCTTTCATACCCAATATAGAATGGGATGCTAAGGACCACAGCAGTTAAACAGCGTCCATAAATAAAACTCAATTTAATTTTTTTATACTAGCCTCTAGTTCCCGAGGTCGTGGGTTCAAACCTGACGGAGGGCGATGGATTTTGTAGGGCGTAAAAATCCTTGGCATGGTTTCCTTCAGAAGGGAAGTAAAGCTGTTGGTTTACATGTCGTAGATTTATGGCACATAAACGAACCTCAAGCCTGATAAAGAAGCCTCGGAGACAAATTTCCGGCCTTTCATGCCCAATATTTAGAATGGGATGCTAAGGATCAGGGCAGTTAAAGAGCGTTCATAAATGAAACTCAATTTTTAATTTTACTCAATTTAAATACTTTTTCCATTGCATGGTTTTCTTTCATCCCATTTCATGATGTAATGCTAAATCCTTGTTTCACCATAACACCTAATATCATATGCCAATTTAAAAATAAATCAAACCTGGTACTTTGAAGAGAACTATCTAATGCAGGGGATATAATTAATGATTGTATAGATGTGTGAAACTGTACTTTTGCATTATTCTGTTACAGGATGAGGACTACACTCACATAAAATCATCAAGGTAATAGATGGCGTAACAATGTTTCAATAAGAAACCTTCTGATTCTTGTGTTACATTTTCCTTTACTGATGCTTCTTTATCTATACTAATGTTATAAAGAGAGAAAGTGTGTGTGTGCATGCTGGGTAATCTTAAAAAAACCACTCAACCAACTTTGATGGTTCTTTCATGATTGAAAAGCTGTATTGTTTCTAATGAACATGGGATATAAAACATCTAATTTTAATTCATAAATTACTAAAACACTAAAAATAATTTACAAGGCCAAGTTGAGAATGTAATGGAGTAGAAAATATTGTTTAGAAACTAGGAATGGGACAATGCCACTGTTTCTCTATACTAAATACTGAATTTTAGCACCAGTACTCAATACTTTATAAAAACTGTAAGGGCGATAGCTTGTTCTCTGAATTATGTTCTTTATAGTAGTTTTCTGTGAATAAACGCATTTAACCAAATTTGTGTTGTGTTGTAATTCCAAAACTTCCTTTTTGACATTCTCCAAATGGCAGCAATTTTTTATCTTGATAGTGCCATGGGTTATATATCCCCTATAATTAAGCAGGGTTAATAATAATAATAATAATAATAATAATAATAATAATAATAATAATAATTTCCTTGCTTCCGTTTTTATGTAACTATATTTTGTGCTGAGAACTCTCTCTTAAGGATTTTCAATCCATGGAAAAATAAATACTAGCAATTCTTCTTTATTCTGTAATCTTGAAAATATAAACTAATATATGTTTTACATAAAACTCAAATAAAAACCATGTGTGTGTTACACCATTTTACCACTGTTAACAACTATCACATAACATGTATTTTTTCTTCCAGTAAAATGTAATTAGCAATATAATATGCAGAAACATAAGTTTGTGAATTAAGCCTCTATACTACCCATCCTCATACATTAGGATATACATGCCTAATACAAGAGTTTCACTTGCATAAACAAAAACTAACAGATAGAAGGCAAGAACAAATATTTTCTTGTGCTGCATTACCTCAAGTTTTAAGTTCTGATTTGTTTCTGCTGAACTCACAAATTTTGGTCACTGGAGTAGATAAATGTAATGCCTGAGAGTGAGTCACAGGCCAGCTATTGCAAGAATCTGATGGAAGTGTATCAGCTAAATCAACTTATTTATAACTCAATTAATGCTGCATGTTACATGAGTATCACTGCTCCTTCCCCCATTGTTTTGCATGTTTTCATTTATATGCAAGAGTCTATGGAATGTTGCATTCAATCAGCCATAGGAAATACAGTCAAGGTCTATCAATAGCTTAGTCCAGCAACTCTTTGGGGACATGTGTGAGGCAATAACGTGAAGTGTCGACTCCGTTTATTCCTTATCTAGCATAAAGTTAAATGCAACAACTTTCAATAATGCAAAACTTAAACAAATTTTAAAGTGTCAAAGGTTGATCTCAAAGCATTAGACATACTTTAATACCACAGAGTATCAAGGTATCAGTGTCTCATCCGTAGTAGAAACAAAAGCTGGTGAATTGCATGACTCTGCAGAGAATATGTATAAAACCAAAACACAGTACTACTCCAAGTAGTACACATAATGATCATGATGTAACAATTACAAGAAGACAGCTTAAAAGTAACAATTGTATAATGATTGTATGTTATATTTATTTCATTAATTGCCGGTTATCAAATACTGCAGATGTGTCTAATGAATCTGTGTCAAAACGATCTAATAACCTTTACCGTAATTATATAGATGTAAACACTGAAGTTTCTGGTGCCATAACCAAATAATTCTATTGGGTGGGTTTTTATATTGCAATTAACTTAATTAGCAATGTATACTGGAGTATGTTTCGGAATTCAGCTGCATAAGATGTAGAGGGGTAGTAAACAATGATTTTGAGATAGGCAACTTATAGTCTGCTGGCTCATATTTCCAGCAATGAAGTCATATCTAAAATGGTGTGGCACACCACTGGTTCGCCGACCACTTCGTTTCAAGATCAAAGTGGGCCAGCAGTTAAAACACACTCACTTATTAATTGCTTCACTGTGTGCAATTCCACCACTTTTTGGACACTCACTGTTGCTATGTAGCTCAGTGCCTAGACTACAAGAAGAATGACAAGGATTCAGGTCTTGAACAAGTGCATTTTCCACCCTTATCTATTTTATTGTGAAAGGCACTAATGCAGTTCTCATTTAAAAATGTTAAGAAATACACAATGGTACAATTGCATCACATAATGCTATTGTAAAGTTTTTTTGTTTTTTCAGAAATTGTCTTCTTTAATGTTTTTGTTGGCAATGCGAAGGACTTGAAAATGTTGAAAATGTTGAAAATACAAATTAAACAAAATAGAAATTTACAATTATTGAAAAATAAATTATCCGCTTCTAAAAGGATAAACAATGGAAGTACAGTATGACAAAAAAGGTAAGAAAAACGGATTTTGTTTTTCGCACTTTATAATGGAAACAACTTCCTCGATTTTGAAAGGGTAAACCTCTGCAAATGAAGCATGATGGAAGAAATGACATTGTAGTATGGTTCCAGGTTTAGCAAAGATGTTAGAAATAAATACATCTCATGTAACTTTGTTATATGAAAAATAAAATCAATATCGTGAAGAAAATTTCTGTTCATGAAATAGTACGATAGTATAGCGACATCTGTAGGCCACAGGTTCAAACCCGGTGGAGGTATATTTATATTTTTCGTATATAAAAATCTTTAGCATGGCTGAAAGGAAGTAAAGCTGGTCGTCTCATGTTGTAGATTTATGGCATGTGAAAGAACTTCAAGCCTGATAAACAGGGCTCTGAGCAACATTTCCAGTCTTTCATGCACTATATAAATTGGGACACTAAGAACCATAAAGTTAAAGATGTCCATAAATAAAGCTCAGTTTAATTTTTAATTTTAGTGACTCCTGTTCTTGTTTTCAGGATTTTGTTTCGCTTATGAAAACAACAGGAATTGGTGAAGCTGGCGACCACCAACATCTCTGCAGAGATTACATTGGCATATAAATGAGTTCTGCATTCTTTGCAGAAGGGTTTCAGTATTATGTGAAAGTCCTTATGCTATTAAGTAACATGAGATCAAGTAGAAAATACAGAGCCAGCAATTAGTTAACTGCCTTTTGAGGAGTTTCTTATCACTTTAATTCCCGTATACTCTTTTACCTACAACAAAATGTGTAATGAAAGCATTTCTGCAAACTTTTATCTCACTTAAAATTAAGTAGATAGAAAACTGAACTTTTGTAAGGAGCGTGGGTGGTGAAACTTACTGATACTTTTTAAAGGCATAGAGGGTTTTAGAAGCATTGCATATTTGAATATATAATTTTCTGATCTAACATTCATACTTGAGAATATATGAAAGAAATCCATCCGTTGTATTGACTTTTGATTGTGTACCGGCTTGCTGACAACCACTTTGTTACGAAAATGTTTTCTTGCCAACTTTAATCAACACAGAAATTACTTGGAGTAGTTGTTGAAGTAAACCTGAAGGTTGATGTACTTCTGGTTGCACTTAACACACATTGCTCGTATTGTCAGAATCTTCAGTCTGGTTTTACCATTAACATGTTTTTTATTTGAAAGATTTTATTAACTATATTGCAGATTAACAAAGCTATTTTGACGGTAATAAAAGATAAGGTTCTGCATAAAGAATTTACAACCACAGTTAATGATTGTTAGCAAACAGAAATTCTCTTTTCACATTTAATTCCCTTCCACTCTTTGATTAATTTATCCAATGCTAAATTATCCAAAATTTCAGATTATCCTCAGAAGTAGTTTCTGGTGATAGCAGTGGTGATTCACTATTGCCCTCAGCTGAAGCCTTAGGGAAAAACACAAGCTTTAGTTATGGAACGGATTTTCCTGAATCTGAGAGTCAAGATAGTGATATCACAAATGCAACATCTGTAGAAAAACTTGTCCAATTTGAACAGCCTGATAAATGTTCTGATGGTGGGGAAATCTACATCAAGGTTTTATTGATTAATAAGGGTGAAACGTCACACAAGTTTAATATTTGTAATAAGAGCCTAAATCAGTTGTCGGTTTTGAAATTGCATATGATACATGAGGATAAAAAGCCTCACAAGTGCAAAATTTGTGAGAAGAAGTTTACTCGTTTGTCAAATTTGAAAACACATAATTTGATACATGAAGGTAAAAAGCCTCACAAATGTGAAATTTGTGAGAAGAGCTTTACTCAGTTGTCAACTTTGAAATCGCATAATTTGATACCTGAAGGTAAAAATCCTCACAAGTGCAAACCTTGTGAGAAGGAATTCACTCAGTTATCAAGTTTGAAAGGGCATAATTTGATACATGATTCTAAAAAGGCTCACAAGTGCGAAATTTGTAAGAAGGGGTTTATTCGGTTGTCAAATTTGAAGTTACATAATTTGCTACATGAAGGTAAAAGGCCTCACAAATGTGAAATTTGTGATTAGAGGTTTACTCGGTTATCAAATTTGAAATCACATAATTTGATGCACGAAAGTAAGAAGCCTCACTAGTGTGAAATTTGTGAGAAGAGGTTTACTCACTTGTCAACTTTGAAGGTGCATAATTTGGAACATGAAGGTAAAAGGTCTCACAAATGTGAATATTGTAATAAAAGGTTTATTCAGTTGTCACATTTGAAATCGCATAAATTGATACATGAGGGTAAACAGCTTCACAATTGTGAACTTTGTGAGAAGAGTTTTACTCGGTTGCCACATTTGAAATTACATAATATGATACATAAGAGTAAATAGCCTCACAAGTGTGAATATTGTAACAAAAGGTTTATTCATTTGTCACATTTGAAATCACATAATTTGAAACATGAGGGTAAAACGCCTAACTAGTGATTATTGTGATAAACTTAAGAACTTCTCAAATTTCAAATCACATTATTTGATAGATGAGGGTAAAAAAGCAGCTGACATGTGAAATTTGTAAGAAAAGGTTTACTAGTTGTTCACTTCGAAAATGCATAATTTGATAAATGAGAGTAAAATCCTCACAAGTGCAAAATTTGCGAAAAGGGGTTTGCTCGGTTTTGAAATTTGAAGATGCATATTCTGATACAGGAGGGTAAAACCTCACAGGTGTGAAATTTGTAACATGAGGTTTACTTGGTTGTCAAATTTGAAGTTGCATAGTTTCATACCTGAGGGTAAAAAGCCTCACAAGTGTGAAATGTGTGATAATCTTACTCGGTTAAATTTTAAACTGTGTAAATCAACATATGAGGATAAATAGCCTCATAAGTATGACATTTGTGAGAAGAGATTTAGGTATTTGTTCGTTAGATTGAAATTGCATAATTTTATACTTGAGGGTAAAACATCTCACAGTTGTAAATATGAAAATAAAAGGTTTACACAGTTGTCACATTTGAAATCAAATCTTTTATACCTGAGTGTAAGCAGCCTCACAAGTGTGAAATTTGTGAGAAGAGGTTCACTGGATTGTCATGTTTGAACTTGCTTAATTTGATACATGAGAATAAAAAGCCTCAAGAGTATCAAATTTGTGAGAAGAGGTTTACTCAGTTGTCAACTTTGAGATCACAGACTTGATACATGAGGGTAAAACACCTCACAAGTTACAAGTAGGAAATTTTGAGAAGAGCTTTAGTGTGTTGTCAAGTTGAAAACAACAAATTTAATCATCCAGGTCAATAGCAATATAGCTGGCAAAGATTACGATCAGAGCTATACTCGGTTGTCGCTTTGAAATCGCCTAATTTGATTCATGAAGGCAAAAAGTCTCAAGTGTGCAGTATGTGAAAAAGATTTAATTGTAATAGGTGTGTAAACGCCTAATTATTTGATTTATCTGAGGTGTAAAACCATCCCAATGTTACATTATTGTATTTTGTATATTTTGAAAATGCATGATTTGAACCATGAAGGAGAAACCACCAATGGAGGCCATATGAACACTACAGTGATTTGTCACATTTTAAGACACAGTGTAATTAGTATAGAGAAATTGGCACACAAATGTGACACATGTAGGAAGGGCTTCATTGAGTTTTAGAACACATAATTGCCTTCATGGGGGGGAAAAAGTTGTAATCTTTGAAGTTTTTCAGGTGTTTCTGTTTCAATTTCCATTGCTGTACCTAAAAACACGGCGTTCAGCTGTAAGGAATGTTTTGTGTGAATGTCCCAGCAGGTTGCAGTCTGTACCAAGCTCAGAATAGAAGCAAATAAAGTTAATTCAGATTTATTATTAACACTGGTCCAATGAATTATAAGTGTACATAAGAGCATAGGAGTAAATAAGTTTTCCCAAAGTTTTGTAGATACTGGTTACAACATGTTATGTTACAAGCCCATAATTTACAAAAATCAGTGACCATTACACTTCATTATCTTTGTTAGGATAATTAAAGTGAGAACATGTTAGGTTATTGATGAATAATATCTTCACCTCTGCTGTTTTTCACTTTGTGTGAATCGTTATGGTTAATTCTGTTAGCTAGTTGTTTGCACATTGTTACATCTGCTGGAAGTAAAAGAAATTGGCTTGTTGAATCATTTGGCAAGTATGTCACGAATTATTATACAGAGTGGAGAATTAAATTTCAGCTATGAGTGTTCTGCAGTAATGTAGTGATTGTGCCTGCCTTTCTCACTTTTACTTCTACGTAAACGTAATTTATTGTTTATCACAAACTAATGCAATTGCACAAATTCACATGACACGCTGCTGAATGGGTGCACATCTCTACCTCACTCATTGTACAGTTCTCAGTTAAGTTGAGACACAAACTTATGCTTTTGAAGCACCTTCCTGTAACAGGTGATGTAGGTAATTCTTTAGCTGACCTGATTTCATCTAGTTTTTAACAATCTAGTATATAACAAAGCACTTTCTGAAAATCTGAGTGCAACTAATGTAACTGACACACTAAAAGTGCAGTGCAAACTCCATACAGATCTCTCAACATGAGTCAATTTTCACATATGTACATGAAAATCATATGTTGTGTAGTGGAATGGACCAAGGTATGATTAATTCAGAAGCCCGACCAAAAAAATAAAATAATTTAAAATTATAGTACCAAATGTAAAGTAATAATGCAAAACAAATGTTGAAATTTATAGTCACAACAAGAAAGAAGAATACGAACAAAGTCATAAAAGCATGTAACATATAATAGTGAAATTTGAAATAATTCACATATACAAAAGAAAACACATTTAAAACAAAATATCAGCCAAAGTACTAAACAGTAATAGGAACGATTTCAGAGAGTGTATAGGTAAAATAAATAATGTAAATCAATAAAATACGCTAGTAATTGGAGCATGCAAGAAAGTAGTAATCATCAAAGACAAAAAGATCAACAAACCGAGCGGAATGGCTCAGGCGGTAAAGTCTGTGATCCGCATTCGGGAGGTCCTGGCTTCAAATCCCGTGGGCCGACCAATCTGAGGTTTTTTCGTGGTTTTCCTCAGTCGCCAAGGTAAATACCGGATTGGATATTTAATATCACGACCCAAAGTTCCATCTTAAGTCTAAAACAATAGTAAAATGAAAAATAAATGGTAATAGCGAATGCTATGCCATCCATCCACAGACAATGTAAGCGTTAGACTGGACGGCATGTAGAAGGGGTTACAGGGATGAGACTTTGAAGGCTAACTGTCCGCCTTTTTGTGTGAGGGCGGCGGTTAGACTGGACGGCACCCTAATGCCATCTGCACAGCATGACGCAGGGGTTACAGGAACCAACAGATCCGTCGCGATATGACCAAGGAGTTAAAGCGACCTAAAATAAAAGAATGAAAATAGATCAACAAGAAGAAAAAAACCTCATTGTAACTTCATGTGCGGCAGACAAGTGAACATCAAAGAAAAATCTTGTAGGACTTTGTGGAAGAGTGAAATAGTGATATTTACATGATGTGAGAACGGTGGTTATATTTATGTGGGATATTTAAATAGCTCTACATAACGCATAGAGGAATTAATTGCACGTCCATATCATCCAGGATAGGAATGGGAATTAACAGCTTACAGCCAATAGTGAGAAGTATGTAAAAGTAAAGTAGTTAAATATAAAGTACATTGCTCATAAAGTCGAGTACGCTCTCGGAACTAATTAGAAATGTAGTGTGATTGGAACGCTACTTGAGCCTTGTGTCTCGTTCTTCATTCCATAGCATCAGTTACAAAGACGAAAGGTATTCAACCTAGCTCTGCTTAGAACTACATACATACCAAACCCTGTGATATTCCGTGTTATGGAAGTAATATATATTAAAGTTTATTCCTCCAGGTAATAGGGTTTCTTTTGTGCTGAATACAGAGGAATACTACCTGGAGAAATGTGGTCTCAACTCTTGAAATTGTAGGTCTAATGGCCGCAGGAAGAGGCGCGATCCCCAAAAGCTTCGTCACTTAAGTAAAGAGGTTGGGCCTATGTAGCCAGCTAATTCAGAATGTTTTACTCTTGGTAATAAAACCGTCCATTTCAATAAAAAAAATGAATATATTATACCCCATCCACGTAATCCAGCGATAGGAATCAAATAGACACCAGCGTTACCTAATGTTGACCTCGTGGTAGTTGCGATAATAGTTGTGGATTACAAAAACCGATTAATGAAATTATTAATTTTTGCAGAGATTGGGGCATGAAAATGAACACCAAGAAACCTAAAATAATACTATTTAAAAATGGAAGTATTTTAAGGAAAGAAGAAAAATGCTATCTGAATAGAGGACTAAAAATACTGAAAGAATTCTATTATCGAATCAGAGGCGAATCATCAATTAAAGCTGAGCCTATCCTAAAATATCAACTCCACCCTCTTTTTTATTTCATTTTAATATGCTCTAAATATATCATTTTTCTCCAACTGTAATTTCTGATTCATTACAAAGTTCTGTGCAACATAGGAAAGCGCTGTTGGCAGCTCGTTAAGACAGACGAAGGCAAATGACGGTTTGCCTTGTTCACGCATGCATCCGAATGCTCAAAGTTTTTGTGTGTAATAAGAGAGGAGTAAAGGTGTTCGCAGCCGCTGCCTGTTGCCGTGAAGGCAAGTCTAAGCAAGCATTAAGATTAACAATAGCACCTGTATTCGTCGTGATTGTGAAGTATCGTGATACTTTAACAAGAATGGATTTACCAGAGGATATTGTGGATCTTCTAATAAATGATACAACTTATTTTTCCATACTAAGTTACGAAGACAAGTCGGAGATTAAAGGTAAAAGACCAACGCGTAATTTAATTATGATGCTAAAAATGTGAGATGATTCAAAACGCAATGGTTCCCAACAACACGTTGGTTAACTGGTAGCTAAAAGCAAAATAGACTATTATTTTTACTGTTTGAAAAAGACAACCGAGAATGGTATGAGTTAGGAGTAGGGGAGGAGAGTTTGAAAAATATTTCTGCAAAAACAAATAAACATGAGTCGTCCACAAAACATTATAAAGCGACTGTTTAATTTAATGAGCTGGGAAAAACTAGAATAGAGCATGCCCTTTCAGAAGTTGCACGTCTTGATGCTATAAGACATAATGAGAAAGTTGATTACAACAGACCTATAATAAAGAGGCTAATTTGGACAGTTTGCGCGACAAGAACTAACATTTCGTGGGCACGGTTAACCCCAATCATCTATGAATAAGGGGAATTACTTAGAGACCTTAGAATTTTTAGCTTAGAAAGAAAATTACTTATGAAACCACTTGAATGGTACTAGTACTTAATTTAAGGGCACCTCCTCTGAGGTACAGAATGTGCTGGTTCGATGTATTACTGGTGTAAGTAATGAGCAAATTTTCTTCAAAATTGAAAACAATTTTTTTGTATCGCTTCAAGCAGACAAGACGACTGATGTGTCTACCAAGACTCAAGTGAGTGTCATCTTGCGCGATGCTAATGTTCAATGTGTTGAAGTAGAACAACATTTTGTTGGATTTTATGATATTTTAAAAGACAACGGTAAACGGTTTAGCAGATTTACTCTTAAAAGTATTAAACTCTTGGAAAATAGAGAAAAACAAACCAATACCACAAACATATGATAGTTGTATGGTAATGGCAAGAAGGTCTGGAGGCGTTCACACCCTTAAAGAACTTTACCCCAAGGCATTCTCTGTACACCGCTATGCTCATCACATAAATCTAGTCTTGCTTCATTGTGGAAACAAATTACATAAATAAAATATTAATTGTGAGCTTACTCGAATACATATATTTTCAACCAATCTTCTAAAAGAAGTAAATTACTCAGAGAATGGGGTTTTAAATTGCCTAGTCCCAGTGAAACAAGATGGAACTACCACTCTCGGGGTATTATGACAGTTGTAAAACACTGCTGAGTTAAAGGCTGCTTTGAAAAATGTAATGGAATCTGAATGCTGGGATTCCAGTTCCATAAATATTGCTTTGGGAATCATTACACATTTAATGGCCGTACATTGTGTTGTTGCTGCTACATTTCTTCAAGTGCGTCGACATTCTTCAGAAGAAGTGCACAGATATTAATGGATGCCAAATTGAAATACAAAATTGTCTTTTATCTATTAGACAATTCAGATGCGAGGAAGTAATTCTTGACAGATAGAAAAATCTGTTGAATTTATTTAAAGGTGAGTCGAAATTGTTACACTAACATCACTTAAGTTTACTCACTTAACATGTTTCGGGAAACCGTTGTTCCCATCCTGAGAAGGTTAACTCGACTGGCCCGTGTTGTTGGTGTTTCCGTTTTTTGGACTGGATCCTGTGGTGGCATCTTGTGGTGGAGAAATGTACTTCCAGAGAGGATTTGGTGGCGGCAAATCAAAATTCATTAGATGTGTGTTGTGTTTTAGAATGGTAATCTTCTCCCATGCATCTAATTCGGCTGCAAATTTGGCTGGTTTGACTAATGTAATATTGGGTTTGATGTTGTGATTAGTGATCCAAAAATGGTGTGAAACTGCAGATTTGTCCATTTGTTTGTATTTAATACATCTCATGTGCTCCTTTAGCCTAGTTTCTAAGTTTCTTTTTGTCTTACCAATGTATACTTTATTGCAATCTGAACAATTGATTTTATAGATTCCAGCTTTTTCGTCTTGTGGAATGGGGTCTTTTAACTTGTTACAAAGTAATTTCTCTATGTTAAATTTGTTCTGTGGAGCTAGGCTGATGACACTAATCACAACATCAAACCCAATATTACATTAGTCAAACCAGCCAAATTTGCAGCCGAATTAGATGCATGGGAGAAGATTACCATTCTAAAACACAACACACATCTAATGAATTTTGATTTGCCGCCACCAAATCCTCTCTGGAAGTACATTTCTCCACCACAAGATGCCACCACAGGATCCAGTCCAAAAAACGGAAACACCAACAACACGGGCCAGTCGAGTTAACCTTCTGAGGATGGGAACAACGGTTTCCCGAAACATGTTAAGTGAGTAAACTTAAGTGATGTTAGTGTAACAATTTCGACTCACCTTTAAATAAATTCAATACACATCACTGTTTCTAGCTTCTTTTCATTACAATACATACGAAATCTGTTGATCTTATTAACAGCGATTCTCACGGAAACGAAAACAGCGAGGGCAAAGGTGAAGTTAAGTTCACGCAGAAACGTACAAGCAGGTTAAGAAGACTGTCTTTTGAAATATCGGATTATATCACAATACAAATGGAAGTAAGAGTTGCGGGTTTCCAGGGAAATTAATTTCATTGAACTTTTGAACAAACGAAAATCGCATAATACAGTCATCCAAAGGGCTTTCCAGGAATTCGCTTTGGAAGCTTAATTAAGAAGTATCCATTATTCTTAAAAGATAAATTAAAAGGAGAGTTAACACATATACAGTTGCGAGGATAAACGGTTACCACCCAAGGACCTCGTAAGTATTTGATAACCAACCGATTAAAAAGAAGTTCTGCCAGAAACGGTGAAATTACTTTCCCTGGTTTTGAGCATCCACCAACGGCAGCTTCATGTGAAAGAAGTACGGGTACTTTGAAGCGCGTTAAACCATTTTGAAACACAATGACTAATGCAAGATTGTTCCAATTTGTCAACTTTAACAATTGAGGAAAGTACCGTTAAATCTTCATATACGAGCTATGAAAGGGCCATCCAAATCTTCGCGCCATCGAACTCGTGCACCAAAAGTTGTAAGATACCTGAGGTTGTAATTTTTATTATTGTATTAAACTTTAAGTTATTTCAGTTGTAGTCTTAAGCAAAGATGAAATGCCGCCCGTTTAGCGATAACACATTTCTTTGAAAATACTTGAAGGTGAAGATGGAGGTTTACAAAAATTGTGCTAAAAACTAGAGAGCGCACTTTGGTTGGAAGTCGTGGAAATAGGTTATACCAGGTATCCGAGTAAATACACAATAACATCAGAGTGCCAGTGTTATCTGACAGTTCAACACTCCAATTGTTGTTTGTTTAGGAATAGCCAAGCCACGACATTCAGTTCGAATATGAGCTCGGTTGACTCGTCGCTATAAAATGTGTTACGTGCTCTTTGTGGCTCGCCCAAGTAAAGTGCGCTGACAACTATTCAAGAACTTCCGTTCCCAGTATGCTGCATTTG
This sequence comes from Deroplatys truncata, assembly GCA_030765065.1. NCBI lineage: Eukaryota > Metazoa > Arthropoda > Insecta > Mantodea > Mantidae > Deroplatys > Deroplatys truncata. Next base: position 304,582,647 of record CM060981.1, on the reverse strand, counting down.
CGCTAGCAAAATATGAATAAGATTAACTGTACATTTACAAGAAATTCAGCCTACCTCTCATACAAATCTACGCTTTCCCCCTCATGAGAATAAGTAGTAACGGGGAAGGGGAGGAAGGTAATGGCCAAAGAAAAACTTTCTATGAAAGGAGTGAGAGCATGCTACTGAAGATACGAGAAATGTCTGTAAATTCCATTGGTTGGAAAGGCTGTATGAAGTAGTGGTAAAATCAAAGATGTTATATGGAGTGGAAATTTGGGGTTTATCAGAAACTAAATAAAATTGATGTAACACATAGGCTGTTTTGTAAAGAATTATTAGGCTTACCAATAAGATCAAGAGACGTAGCATTGGCAGAGCTATGTAGAACAGGAAGAAAAGGAATAGTGGTGGAAAAAGTTTTGAAACACTGGTACAGGAATCTGAAATTAGATAGTGGTGATATAATTAAAACATGCATGAGGTACCAAAATGTATGAAGCCACGGTAATTGGCGGAAGAAATTCAGAGAAACTTCAGAAGAGATTTATATTGGGGATGTATGGCAGAGGGGTGAAAATAATTCTATCGTTTTTTTGAAGAAAATAAGGAAGATATATAGATAGGTTTTGAGAATAAAAGTTCTTTGAGGTTGTACAAGATAATGAAGAAAGAATGGGGAAGAGAGAAGTATGTCGATAATTGTGACAAGCAAGGAAGAGAGGGATTTTCATGGATGCCATTAGGGGTATGTATACCAAAGGTTCTAGGATAATATGGAAGTGTATGTTACTTGTGGAGAATCAGAAGGTATGCTCCATTGTTTGATGCAGTGTAAAGAAAAGTGGAGGGGGGCTATTTGGGATATATTGGAAAATATTACAGTGGAAATTAAAATGTTGACAGAGAATTGGAAAGAAGAAGGAGCCTGGGTGAATATTTAGGAAGAGTAAAGAGTAAATAGATTTAAAAAATGTTGGGAGGGAGTGAAATTAGGGCCTGAATGCATACAGACGACCTGGGAATCATAGAATGCTGGACCCGTAGGAGTCTCAATTACAAGAAATGTATGTAATAGTTCATAAATATTCTATTCTAATGTATCCCTTGAACTTCCTTTTGAAATTCTATTTTATTGTTTTTTGGTAATTATTATTATTATTACTATTACTGTGTCCTATACCCTTTTTATGTATTTTATTGTGTTTTATATTATTCTTGTACTTGTTTAGTGTTTATTTAATATATTTGTTTGTTATGCTGTTTCTTTATGGCAGTATCAGAAAGTAGAAAGGCTTTTCTTTCAAAATAAATTATCACTTTCTCTATACTCTGGCAGGTTTGTTCCAGATGGTTGGAATCGATTCTGAGTTAAGTGAGTATGCGCAATAGACTACACAATTTGCACATGTCCAGAATTTTCAGTTCTTACTCTTGATCAAGAACCAAAATATTCGTTCCAGACTAGTTACCAAATATGTTGGAACAGCAAGTTGGAAATTCAGAACTAGTTCTGAACTGATTATCTGTCGTGTTGGAAGGGTACTTAGCTACTGCGGAAATTCAGGTAATTCAGAATCGATTATGTAAATGAGATGGTGACTAATCTGAATATGTTAGACAACAGGAAATTGCTGTATAATTATAAAGATTCTGGCCCTTTTTTGTGAATTTAGTAGGAGTTGATAAAAATGTTAACATGATGCATTCTATGAAATATGGAAAAATGCTCTATGAAAATGAAATGAAATTTAAATCGATTGTCACAGTAGGGAAAAATAAAATTGAAATCCATTTTAATTCGTTCCAAGAGGCTAATTATTTCTTGTTATCAGAATTTGATTTGAAATACTCTGTAAAATCTTTTATCCCTAAATACAATATACTAACCAGAGGCATTGTTAGAGGTATTGATACAGATTTGTCGATAGATGAGATAAAACAAGTGGCTAAAACAAATGGTGCTATAGAAATTGTCCATACATACAGTTTTCAAAGGAAAAGTGCAGATCCCAATGGAGCATACAATGGTTCCCTACTCAATCAGTTCTTATGACTTTTAGATCTCAGTTGCTGCCACAGGGGTTATTTATTTATGGAGTGAGCTGCAAAGTAGACGAATTCAAAGAATCTCCTATTCTATGTAAAAGAAGTAAACAATTTGGTCATGTGTTTAAATTTTGCAGAAATCCTATAAAATGTGTAGCCTGTGGAGAAGAGCATACTCTTTCTGATTGTTTAGCTTCTGATTCTTACTGTATACTATGTAAGGGAAACCATAAGGCCAATAGTCGTGATTGTCCAGTGTATAATTTTGAGCAGGAAGTCATAAAAGTAGTATATGAACACAGGGTGTCTAGATATGAAGCTATCAATACCATCAAAAATATCTATTCTTATGCAGATGTCACCAGAAGGACAAGTACTAACGATAATAACCTTACTTTGCTTAGTTCAGTTGCCATTCTTCTCCTCAAGAAATATCTGTTAAGAGTACTTCTCAGTTTCCCCCTAAACTTCCTAGATTGACAAAAGAAACTCAAAAGAAGAGGAAATCCCTAGACAATGTAAAGATAAGTAAACAAAGTCAAAAAATTAATTTGCAATCATCTGTAATTTGTCCCAATGGTAGATCTCCATCCTCCCCTGTGACATTTGCTTCAGTTACTGCTGTAAATAACTCAAATTCTCAGAATTAAATCATCTGAAAATTTAAGTTATCTTAATACTAATGAAAGCATCTTTCAGAAGATAAATCCTTCAGATCCATGCTGCTCCTATAGTAATTCCAACAAGACTTCATCAGCTAACGGAAAAACTAAAAAGAAGAAGAATATTTCATTAATGTAAGAATATGGACTTCTTGAACAAATCTAAGTCGATTAATTATTGGAATGCTCAAAGTATTAAATATAAAAAGATGACTTTTTAGCGTATATAGAAAGTCAAAGATCTGGACCTTTTTTTATCTCAGAAGCATGGTTAAAAGGATGCCATAATATTCGTATTGCTAATTATAAAATCATACGTTTTGACAGACCTACACTTGGTGGAGGAATACTAGCAGGAATTAAAAAATCAATTATTGTTAATTCATATTAAATTTAGACAATGAAGACTATATAATTCAAGGAATGTCAATGATATTAGGTAACATTAAAATAATTTTCATATACAAAAACCAAATACCAATTTCTCGATTTGCTACTGGAATTATCTTCTTCAACCTCAATCTCATAAGGATCTTTTGTTATTTGGCGACTTCAATTTCTATATTCCTCAGCCGGATAGGATTAATGGAATATTCAATCTGCCATTTGTTGCTTATTTAGCTTCTCATAATATATTTTATTGAATGATGCAACACCTACAAGAATGGGTAGAATGGGTCAAAAAGATACCTCTCCTGATTTAACTTTTGCAACAGCTTCCCTTATAAATTTAATTCAATGGAAAGTAATTCATGAAACATTTGGAAGTGATCATTTTATGATCTCAATTATGCTGGGAACTACATCACTTAACATTTTGAAAAGTAACTGGCTTTCAAGAAATATTAATATAAATTGGGAAAATTTTAAGATATTTATGCTGGAAAAAATTATCATTCTTTCCACATTCCAAGTAAATTTGTTTTTTCCTTCATTTATGAAGTAATAGATGAATATATTAACAAATTTCATCCTATAACAAATTTTAAATCCAAAAAGAGAAATAAACCCATATGGTGGAATTGTAATTGTCAGAAACATATTAAAGAGAGAAAGCTTAGATGTTATAATTTCATGAAACATAAAACAATGGAGAATTTTCTCTTAATGAGACAACAATATGCTGAAACAAAAAATATCATTAAACAGTCAAAATTTAATGGATGGAAAGAATACTGTAATTTTATTACTTTAGAGAAGAAAACAGTTTCACAAATTTGGAATATGGTACGAATCTTCACTCATAGAAAATTTCAGCAATTTTCTCCAATATCAGACAATCATCCTTTACAAAATAAATTTCCACATCTACTGTTGCCTGCTTCAGTTTCTTGTAATATTCCTCAGATTATTTCAGATTTTGTACCATCCAATTTACCTTGGAAAAATTATATAGAGAGTTAACTAATAATAACTTTACTTTCAATGACCTTCTAGGAGTTATTAAAGGACAAAAGGATTCTATGCCAGGCCCAGATGAAGTGAAATATAAAATGGTTCAGAACTTCCCTACAGAATATCTATATTTATTACTTCATGGATATAATTTTATCCTTCATAATGGTATCACTCCTAAGATATGGCAGCATTTTTACATTATTCCAATTGAAAAACCAGAGATGAATAAAAATAGCGAAGAAAATTATAGACATATAGCATTATCTTGTGTTTTTGTAAAATTTTAGAAAAGCTGCTGGCGCAAAGGATTCAATTTTTCTTGGAGAGATATGAAGGTTGGCCAAGAAATTAATATGGCTTTCATCTAGGATATGGAACAACTCACAGTCTGAGTATACTAAATTTGGAAATTCTTCTAGCATTATCTAAGAAAAAGGCACTACAAGGACTCAGTTTGGATGTTTCTCATGCTTATGATGTAGTAAATTTAAATACTTTTATCCTAAATTTGCAGAAATTAAACTTACCTAAGAAGATCATAACTCTTATATATAGCTTATTAAAGGATAGAAAGATCCAACTTCATCCTGGATTTCATAATGCTTTGCAACTCTTAACATCAGAAGGACTCCCACAAGGATCTCCTCTCAGTCCAATTTTATATAATTTATACATCTATCAATTATCTCTTATGAAATCAGCATCCACAAATTTATTATTTTGTGCAGATGATATTTTTATATATCAACATATCGATTTTAAAAAACTTAAAAATAATAACGAAGAGTTTGAGAATTTTGTTAACAATTGTATCCTTCAATTAGAAGAGTTGGGACTTAACATCAATCCTCAAAAGAGTAAATGGATAATATTTAAAAAAGCAAGATTTCTATCCAATTTGTATCTGAAAGTACGAAATAACTACTCCAACCAAATCAATGTGTAAATTTTTTAGCAATTATCTTGAATTGTAAATTGAATTGGAAAAACCATTTTAATTACATAGTTAATAAAATAAAAAGTAAGTCCCATATTTTCCAGTATATTTCTGGCTCTTCTTGGGGAACTCATCCTCAAGCTATGATAATTTTGTTCAATAACCTCATCAGCTCCGTAATGCAATATGGTTGTTCAATAACTCACAATCCATTAAAAAGTTCTCTTCGAAAACAACTCAGTATTTTATGATGTTGCCAAAATAATTTTAGGTATCAGAGGTATTCCATCTACACATCTCACATTATAAGAAATTGGATTTAAAAATTATCAAGATACTCAACGTATATCAAATTATAAATTTCTCTCCAAACTATTAAATTGTTCCGAAGATAAACTTTTCCTTCTGTTGTCTCGAATTAGTAACTCAATTGATGTGAAGAAATTAGAAGATCACGAATTTGGATCAGAATTGAATGTCTGGACAGAATATAATTCATTATCAAACCTGGAAATCACTCCTCGTCATCCTCGATACTGTGTCGACTGGAAGATTCTCTTCAACAATTTGTATATTGACACCAGTACTTTTTTTTCAATAGAGTCATATCAAAATCAATATTTTTTTTACACTTTCTTCAGAATTTTCCTAAGAAGACATGGAATTTATTCTTCACAGATGGTTCCAAAGAAATATCAGAAGGAGTGGGAGCAACTGTATATCGTTATAATCTAAATGAATCAATTCTGATTAAATGAAATGATAAATGGTCCATTTTTTTCTGCTGAAATGTTGGCCATTAAGAAAGCTACTCAAATCAGCAGAAAACATAGATATAAATTTAATATTAAATTCACAGAAAGCAAATCATCTCTGCTGGAACTCTAAAATTCTCTATTAAAAAAAATATTAGTCTCTTAGAAGTGGAAATCAAATTCTTGATTTATCAAGCTCTACTTGATAAAATAATTATCAAATTGACATGGATCCCAGGCCATAAAAATATTATTGGTAATGAAAAAGCAAACAAAACACCAAGATATGAAGGAGATTTTACATCAGATCCACTTCCTTTAAAGGATGCAAAAATCTTTATCCTTAATAAATAGTGTGATAATTATTCTCATAACTTGGATTCTTCTATGAAATGTTATATTAATAAATCTTGGTTCTGTAATATCAACATTAAGAAAGAAGACCTTAAGGTTATTTCCAAAATAAGATTACAAGTAGCTTATACATCAGATTTTCAATAGAAATTAGGCGAAACGTTTAATAATAAATGCTCATGTGGCAATCTTGGTAATTTAGAACACATTTTATTTGGATGTTCCTTAAATGAACAACAAAATAATAAATTGTTATTAGAATTGTACAAATTAGGTTTTTCTGGGCCCATTAAAATCAATAATATAATACAATATGATCCAATTAAGGTTTTTAAAAAAATCATAACCCATATCCGTAAATGTAAAATCAAATTATAAGTTAGCATTACTTAGCCATTTCAGTTTATGGGAATAGTCAACTATTATTACAGATAGGGTAATTAGACGTCAAAGAAGAACGTCTCTAAATAAGAAGGTAGAAGAAGAAGGAACTACAGTGATGTTGGCAATACATAATCAGTTAATCCTTTTGGTGGTGTTGGTTTGACGGGGAAAGTAATTTGCAGTTTGCAGCCAAAATACGCAATCAGGACTTTTTTTGTTACGATAGGGGCTATAATCCATTTCTTTGGTATATAAAAGGAAATGTATGTAAAAGCGCTTTCCGCGTTATTTTGGGTAATACACTTGGAGTTTCCTGAATTTGAAATAAAAATCAACATGTGTGATTCCACTTAAGTTACGATTACATAAGGTGTTATGAAGATATTATTATTATTTATATTATTATTATTATTATTATTATTATTATATTCTTCATTTCGATGATTAGGCATTCCATTCGATTCTTTATTTTACTCCTCTCTTTTTCTGGGGTATCCGATGTCTATTTCCCGACGATTTGTATTTATTAATTAATAGTGGCACTTTCTCTTCAGTCATGTAGTTCATGTTGCTTTCCAATTAAGTTAGTTTTCTTCAATTTTATTATATAATTTATAAGTATTCAGTTCTCTAGTTTTATCGTTTCATTTCTTATTAGGTCTAATCTAGCGCATTCTCAAGTTCTTCATAAAAATCTCATTTCCGCTGTCTGAATTTTACTTTTGTCCAGTTTTTTATTATTATTATTGTTGTTGTTGTTGTTGTTGTTCGTCACTACTGCCGAAGTTACACGCGAGAATATGCTATATAATTTTTATAAATACGTGAAAAGGTATAAACCCGGTATGCAGAGAATAATAATTTTTACTTTCTCTACTACGTATGGTAAGTAGGGGAAGTATTGTATTCCACCCAAAAATTCGATACCGAGATTTCACCGGAAATACACGTTTTGAGACTCCCTGAATCCAAAAATAGCATTTTTAGAAACATGTCCGTGGGTGTGTGTGTGTGTGAACAACATAACTCAGAAACGAACAGTCGGATAAACACCAAACTTGGTATTTAGGTTCAGTATTTTCCAGAGATGCGACACGAAGGTTTCCAAGAAAATCCCACCACCCTAGACTACCCTTTACATGGAACATTTTTCGAAAATTTTAATTTTCTCAAAAATGGCTCTAACGATTTTGATTAAAATATCATGCCCTCAGGGGCTCACCTTATGTGAGTACGGGTTTTTGGCGCACCCGGGGGTTCCCGAGCCAATCATCGCCATATTCATCCCCTCACCCCCATCTGGACTAGCCACGTTAGTTTTTCCTTACTTTACTCTTCCTCTTCTACAATTATTCCTTATACTAGGTTTAGGCTTCTTAGGGTTATTTACTCCTGTCTCACCAACAGGGATCTTTTCTATTTCCGTGGTTGCTGTCCCACGGTTTCAGCGCAGCTTCCAACTTGTGTGCTCTCCGGAGGTCTCAGGCGTGAAGGTCGGGTGCACCCTCCTCACTACCCCTTTCATGCGACACTAGGTGCGGAGCCGATCCACTGTCATGTACACCCACGTAGCCCCATAGGGGCCGGGTCCCCTCGAGCGGTTCGGTGGCCGCGCGTGGCTGGGTTGACCGGGGGGACTCGACGTGTTACCGCTGTCTGGGGCCCGACGTAATCAACCACAAGTCCCCTGAATCCGCGTTTTCTCTGTTGAGGCAGCGTGGCCTAAAGTGGGGGGCCACTGGCGGTTATTCCAGTGGTAGGGGCATAAAGTCGGGCCTGCCTGTGGTGAAACTGTTGCATACCGGTACGTAGTGAGAGTCGGAGGGTAACTCCTCTGAAGTATTCTTAGAGATCGGGCCTGTAACGGGTGTTCCAGGCCGGCACAGACCGGAAGATTTAGGTGTCTTTTCTTTTTAACCCCCGGATGGCAGGCTGACGCCGACGGTTCCGGAAGGGGGCTCTTTCCATTATGGCTCCTCTGCGCTTAACCTCCTCAACACCTCGTTTTTTTGTAATGCGGCTGAATTGTGAAGGCAAGACGATGCAAGATGTCAGTCCGTTTTATATACAAAGGGAAATAGATCGCATCTGTGGAAAAGTGAAAAACGCAACGCGTTGTAGGGATGGCACGCTTTTAATTGAAGTGTTCCATGACGAACAACCGGCGAAGTTACTGAACGCCACTCTACTGGGTTCTTACCCCATTACGGTGGTAAAACACAAAACCCTGAATAGCAGCCGCGGTGTGGTAACCACCGCCAGTTTGGACGGCCTTTCCAATGAGGACATTGTGAATTGCCTGTCAGATCAAGGAGTTACTGCGTCATATCGACTCATTGGAAAAAGGGATGACCAGCCGTTTCCTCTCCGCACGGTGTTTCTGACGTTTGAGCGGACCGAGTTACCTACCTATATCTTCTGCGGTTATGAGAGAGCATCTGTCCGACCTTATATACCAAATCCAATGCGCTGCTTCCGTTGCCAGAAGTTCGGGCACACCCAACAGCGTTGTTCCGGCTCACCTGTTTGTCCGCGTTGTGGTAGAGCCGCGCATGACGGTTCGATGTGTGCTCAGGACCCCGCTTGTGTTAACTGTGGTGCTGGTCATCCATCCAACTCCAAAGAGTGCCCACGGTTTCTAGCGGAAAGGGCTATCCAAGAAGTACGGATCAAGGATCGTCTAACGTTTCCTGAAGCACGAAAGCGTTACCACGAACTGCACCCGACTACCTCCCTGAAGTACTCCGCTGCTGTACGCGAGGGCGTTCGGAAGCAGGATGCCGTGGCGCAGACCTCTTCCGTCTCTCATCCACGTGTTTCTGTTGGCACTCAAACCGACACCGCTTCCGAATCCGTCCTTTCTCCACCTAAACATCCACAGGCCACTTCTTCCATACAGACCCTTTCAGCTTCCACCTCTGGCACTGTTTCTGAACGCACCCACCGCAAATCTCCCACACGTCGTCCCACGAGTCGCTCCCGCTCTCGTACTCGGACGACATGCTCTGACACCGGTACTAGTGACGGTGACGCGGATAGCTTCCAGGTTGTCGGTCTTACCCGACCGAGCCGTAGTCCTGCGCGCAAGAAAAAGCTCAAGTTAAACCGCGTCGGTGTAGCCAAAGGTGCTTCATAAGTATCTTCTTGTCGCATACGCCTTTTTAGTCCCATCTGCTCTTTCGTCTATCTCATGGCTCTCCTCCAGTGGAATATACGTGGTGTGCGGGCACAACGAGCTGAATTAGAGGTTCTCTTACGTCATCATTCACCACTTATCGTTTGCTTGCAGGAGACCAAACTTCGTCCTCAAGACGCATTTGTTTTGCGGAGTTTCTCAGTGGTGCGCTACGATCTAGCCCCGGAGATAGGTTGTCCTGCTCATGGTGGAGTTTCTACCTTGATACGTGATGATGTGTTTTATGAACCTCTTCCGCTCAACACCCCCTTGCAAGCTGTTGCTGTGCATGTTTCTGTTTCTGGCTTCCACTTTTCCGTTTGCAACATTTATGTTCCGCCTTCCTCTCCCCTCGCATTGGCTGATCTCCTTCATCTAGTGTCGCAACTACCGTCACCTTACTTACTATTGGGGGACTTCAATGCTCATCATCCGCTTTGGGGGTCTCCTCGAACCTGCGCGAGGGGAGGCCTTCTTTCTGACCTCATTCATCACTTCAATCTTTGCGTCCTGAACACTGGAGAACCAACATTCCTCTCTGACGCATCTGGGACTCTTTCATATTTGGATTTGAGTTTTTGTTCTGCACAGCTTGCTAGTCGTTTGGTGTGGAACATTATTTCCGATTCACATTCTAGCGATCATTTCCCGTGCATCATCACTTTACTAACTGCCACTGTATCTTCCACTGGTGTTTCTAAGTTCCAATTCAATAAGGCAGACTGGGAACTTTATTCACGTCTTGCCTGTTTCTCTAGCTGCGAATTTCCAACTATTGACCACCTGATAGCGTACCTGACTTCAGTAGTAATGGCCGCCGCTGAACGCTCCATTCCTCATTCGTCTTCCCACCCAAAACGTCTACCGGTTCCTTGGTGGAACGAAGATTGTCGGACAGCAATTCGGGAAAGAAGAGGTGCGCTGAGAATCTTTAGGCGGCATCCTACTACGGAGAACTTGATAATTTATAAACAACTGCGTGCAAGGGCTCGAAGGACTATTCGCAGTAGTAAACAGGACTCTTGGTCCCGCTATGTGGCAAGCTTTAATAGATTTACTCCCGCGTCCGTTATTTGGGACAAACTTAAGCGTGTTGCTGGTAAATCCAACTTCACTACCATACCCGGTCTTAGAATCGGTACGAACATCCTGGTTGATCCTGCTCTTATAGCAGACACCCTGGGCACGACGTTTGCAGCCTCATCCAGTTCTACCAATTACCATTCTGGATTTCTTGCCCATAAGGTTGCGATGGAAGCTCAAGATATCTCCTTTCGTTCGGGCAACAACGAGGATTATAACCGTCCGTTTTCGTTGCGTGAGCTGGAACATGCCCTAACTACCTCTCGGCCTTCTGCCCCTGGGCCCGATGGCGTACACGTGTTACTGCTCCAGCGTCTGTCTACGGATGGTAAGCGCTTTCTCCTCCAGCTGTATAACCGTATCTGGCAGGATGGTACGTTTCCCACAGTTTGGCGTGAAGCCACCATTATTCCGATATTGAAACCTGGGAAGGACCGTCAACTACCTTCCAGTTACCGCCCGATTTCCCTAACCAGTTGCGTTTGCAAGGTTATGGAACGCATGATCAACGGGCGGTTAACTTGGTGGCTGGAATCTCGGGAACTTTTAACGAACGTGCAGTGCGGTTTCCGCCGGTACCGCTCCACTGTAGACCATCTAGTCAACCTTTCGACAGCTATAATGAATGGTTTTGTGAATCGGTGTCATACTGTAGCCGTGTTTTTCGACTTAGAGAAAGCTTACGATACCTGCTGGAGGACGGGCGTTCTTGCTATTCTGCATCGATGGGGTTTTCGTGGTCGTCTCCCTACCTTCGTTCGGGAGTTTATGAAGGACCGGGTATTTCGTGTACGTGTGGGTTCGGTTTTGTCCCAGCTTTTTACTCAGGAGAACGGTGTACCTCAGGGCTCTGTGCTCAGCGTCACACTGTTTGCTGCAGCTATTAACTCTATTGTAGACTGTGTTCCACCAGGAATTTCAGCGTCGCTTTTTGTTGATGATTTTGCTATTTACCTTACCTCTCGGCGGACCATCCTCATGGAACGACTACTCCAGCGTTGCCTTGACAGTTTGTACTCCTGGAGCATTACACACGGGTTCCGGTTTTCTGTCGAAAAGACCGTGTGTGTCAATTTCTGGCGCCGAATAGAGTTCCCCCAGCCTATCCTCCGGCTCGGTCCAGAAGCTCTGCCTTTCGCAGACCAAGTGAAATTCCTGGGTTTACTCTTTGACCGAAAACTCTGTTGGTCCTCCCACATAGCATACTTGAAAGCTCGGTGTCATCGTTCTCTTTCTCTTTTACGGGTTTTAAGCGGCACATCCTGGGGAGCTGATCGGACCGTTCTTTTACGTCTTTATCGGCTGTTGGTCCGCTCCAAACTGGACTACGGGTGTATTGTGTATGGTTCTGCGCGACCCTCCATCTTACGTCGCCTAAACGCCACTCACCACCTTGGTATTCGGCTATCCACAGGTGCCTTTCACACCAGCCCTGTAATGAGTCTTTGTGCTGAAGCTGCCGAACCTCCGCTGTCTTATAGGCGTGACAATCTTCTTTGCAGTTATGCTTGCCGCCTTTCCAGCATGCCGGAACACCCAACACATGGACCATTTTTTAACGATTCCCTGGATCGTTTATATGCGTCTCGCTCCCTGGCACTTCTTCCCCCGGGAGTGCGTTTTCGACGGTTGCTTCGGGGATTAAACGTCGAACTTCCTGGTGTGGTTTCCCGGGGAGGAAGCAGTTTTCCCCCGTGGCTGTGCCCAGAATCCTCTTTTTATCAGGGGCTAGCGTCTATGCCTAAGTCCACAACCCCCGGCTTCATTTTTCGATCTGCCTTTTTATCGCTCCAAGAGTCACTGGGGGATGGGGTTTTTATTTATACTGATGGATCGAAGGACGATCGGGGTGTAGGATGTGCTTTTGTTGTAGGTCCCCGCAGTTTTAAATTTCGACTCTCACGGCAGTGTTCTATTTTTACAGCCGAGCTTTTTGGTATACTCCAGGCTCTTTTTTATGTACGGCGACGTGGTATACGGCGGTGTTTTATTTGTTCGGATTCCCTGAGCGCCCTTCAGAGCCTCCAGCCGTTGTACACCTTCCATCCTATTGTGCAGCGTATTCAGGATTGCCTTCACACTCTCGGACGTGTCGGCACACACGTATCGTTTGTGTGGGTTCCTGGTCATGTCGGCTTGCCAGGGAACGAGTCCGCTGATACTGCTGCTAAGGCTGCTATTTTATCTACTACGCGTTTTAGCTCCTCTGTTCCTTTGCGCGATTTGCTATTGTTTTTACGCCGCGCCATTTATTTGCGTTGGGGAGCGGAATGGTCCTTGCTCCAGGGGAACAAACTCCGAGATGTTAAGCCCATCCCTATCCACTGGGTTACCTCTACGCGCCGCTCTCGTCGCGAGGAAGTTATTTTAACCAGACTGCGCATTGGACACTGCCGTTTTAGCCATAGTCATTTAATAAGTGGTGAACCCGCACCAGTTTGCGTGCACTGTGGAGTACCTTTGACGGTCCGTCACGTTTTACTCCAGTGTCACTTTTTAGCTACTTTACGCCGGCGTCTGTCTCTGCCGAACTGTCTTTCTGCTCTGCTTGCTGATAATTTTACTGTTGTGGAACGTCTTTTAGACTTTATCTCTCAAAGTGGTTTTAAAGCCCGGATATAGATTGTCCTATGAGATTTATCTGTCTCAGGGATTTCTACCTATCGTTTTTTACTCGTTTTATTCCTCTTTTACCGCTCTCGGACTTTCACATGATGTTCTACCGCAAGTGGCGCTGTTCGTCTTTACTCTTGTACTTCTATGTTTTAACTGATCGTTTAGACTATATGTTCTAACTGATCGTTTCGACTCTCTTTTATCGTGCTTATATTCTAATTGTTGACGTTTTTTAACTTAGTGAGGGCGCTTATAACCTGGGCTGTTGTGCGCCCTAAAGCCTCATTGCTCTCTCTCTCTCATTAAAATATCATGTTTAAGATATTGACATGAGAAATGAAATGTATATCTCGAATTTTCTGGGAATGTCTCCAAAAGTATTCTTCATTGTGAACGACTTTTGCATAACTGGTAAACCATAAGAGATAGACAAACGTTTACTACACAAAAAATGTAGATCGCGTTAAAATACATAATTTATGTCATATACATTTCTTTTGTTGAGTGAACCGTTTTCGAGATATTGCTTGTTATTCCCTTAAATTTTCCAATACTTATACTTTTTCTCAAATTCGTTATTCATTTTTACTTTCTCTACTACGTATAGTAAGTAGGGGAAGTATTGTATTCCACCCAAAATTTCGATATCGAGATTTCACCGGAAATACTTGTTTTGAGACCCCCTGAATCCAAAGAAAGCATTTTTGGAAACATGTCCGTGTGTGTCTGTGTGTCTGTCTGTCTGTGTGTCTGTGTGTGTGTCTGTGAACAGCATAACTCAGAAAAGAACAGTCGGATAAACACCAAACTTGGTATTTGGGTTCAGTATCTTCCAAGGATGCGACACGAAGGTTTTCAAGAAAATCCCCCCATCCCAGAGTACCCTTTACATGGAAGATTTTTCGAAAATTTTAATTTTCTCAAAAATGGCTCTAACGATTTTGATTACAATATCATATGTTTAAGATATTTTTATGGCAAATAAAATGTATATCTTGAATTTCCTGGGAATGTCTCCAAAAGTATTCTTTATTGTGAACTTTTGCATAACTGGTAAACCATAAGAGATAGACAAAATTTTACTACACAACAAATGTAGATCGCGTTAAAATACACAATTTATGTCATATACATTTTTTTAGTTGAGTGAACCATTTTCGAGATATTGCTTGTTATTTCCTTAAATTTTCCAATACTTATACTTTTTCTCAAATTCGTTATTCAATTTTTTGTCCTGGATATGCAAACAGAATAGAATGCGCCACATAGCAACCAGCGCTTAAAAGATTTGACTATCGCTTATAACCTAGCATGTTCCCCTTGCATCTACAAGAAAATTAGCAATAAGATTGACATTTCGATATCCCGATTAACATGAAGCATATGGAGAATAAACGTTTGTAAAAATAGTTCGTACAAGAGTAGAGAAAGTCATGTGAGTGTAGCACATCAGATTTTTACTTTCTCTACTACGTATAGTAAGTAGGGGAAGTATTGCATTCCACCCAAAAATTCGATACCGAGATTTCACCGGAAATACATGTTTTGAGACCTCCTGAATCCAAAAAAAGCATTTTTGGAAACATATCCGTGTGTGTGTGTGTGTGTGTGTCTGTGAACAGCATAACTCAAAAACGAACAGTCGGATAAACACCAAACTTGGTATTTAGGTTCAGTATCTTCCAGAGATGCGACACGAAGGTTTTCAAGAAAATCCCCTCACCCCAGACTACCCTTTACATGGAAAATTTTTCGAAAATTTTAATTTTCTCAAAAATGGCTCTAACGATTTTGATGAAAATATCACATGTTTAAGATAATGTCATGAGAAATGAAATGTATATCTCGAATTTTCTGGGAATGTCCCCAAAAGTATTCTTTATTATGAACGACTTTTGCATAACTGATAAACCATAAGAGATAGCCAAAATTTTACTACACAAAAAATGTAGATCGTGTTAAAATACACAACTTAAGTCATACATTTCTTTTGTTGAGTGAACCGTTTTCGAGATATTGCTTGTTATTTCCTTAAATTTTCCAATACTTATACTTTTTATCAAATTCGTTATTCATTTTTTTTTGTTCTGGACATGCAAAGAGAATGGAATGCGCCACATAGCAACCAGCGTTAAAATATTTGACAATCGCTCAAAGCCTACCATATTCCCCTTGCATCTACAAGAAAATTGCCAATAAGATTGACATCTCGATATCTCGATTAACATAAAGCATATGGAGAATAAACGTTTGTAAAAATAGTTTGTACAAGAGTAGAGAAAGTCATGTGAGTGTAACACATCAGATTTTTTACTTTCTCTACTACGTATAGTAAGTAGGGGAAGTATTGCATTCCACCCAAAAATTCGATACCGAGATTTCACCGGAAATATATGTTTTGAGATCTCCTGAATCCAAAAAAAGCATTTTTGGAAACATGTCCGTGTGTGTGTCTGTGAACAGCATAACTCAAAAACGAACAGTCGGATAAACACCAAACTTGGTATTTAGGTTTAGTATCTTCCAGAGATGCGACACGAAGGGTTTCAAGAAAATCCCCCCACTCCAGACTACCCTTTACATGGAAAATGTTTCGAAAATTTTAATTTTCTCAAAAATGGCTATAACGATTTTGATGAAAATATCATATGTTTAAGATAATGTCATGAGAAATGAAATGTATATCTCGAATTTTCTGGGAATGTCTCCAAAAGTATTCTTCATTGTGAACGCCTTTTGCATAACTGGTAAACCATAAGAGATAGACAAAAGTTTACTACACAAAAAATGTAGATCGCGTTAAAATACACAACTTATGTCATATACATTTCTTTTGTTGAGTGAACCGTTTTCGAAATATTGCTTGTTATTTCCTTAAATTTTCCAATACTTATACTTTTTCTCAAATACGTTATTCATTTTTTTATGTCCTGACATGCAAAGAGAATGGAATGCGCCACATAGCAACCAGCGTTAAAATATTTGACTATCGCTTAAAAGCTACCATATTCCCCTTGCATCTACAAGAATATTACCAATAAGATTGACATCTCGATTAACATGAAGCATATGGAGAATAGGCGTTTGTAAAATTAGATTGTACAAGAGTAGAGAAAGTCATGTGAGTGTAACACATCAGATTTTTTTGTCCTAGACATGCAAAGGGAATGGAATGCGTCATATAGCAACCAGCGTTAAAATATTTGACTATCGCTTAAAACCTACCATATTCCCCTTGCACCTACAAGAAAATTACCAATAAGATTGACATCTCAATATCTCGATTAACATGTAGCATATGGAGAATAAGCGTTTGTAAAATAGTTTGTACAAGAGTAGAGAAAGTCATGTGAGTGTAACAAATCAGATTTTTTGACATAAATTTTACATCAGTATATTCGAGGTACTTTTAATGCATTAGAATTGGCTTAGTTATATCGATGCGTTTTCTTATACTTTTAATGTAGATTACAGTATACAAATTAATGCTTTTAAATTATATAATTTTAAAAGTTATTCAAACCAAGAATTCAAAAATTCCCCATTTGTCTTCCATTTTGCATATATTCTGGTATTGTATATTATAATACTTACTAGATTGTAATCATGCACTACTGTGTATCAGATCTCTCAGTAAAGTACTGAAAATTACGTCTATTATTTATACCACGTGCTGCAGCCTTCGTTCATCCATTGGCAATGCTTACGATTCATTTTACTGCGCTTTACAGCTATATACGCAATTTGTTTTTAAGAATTAATCCTTCTCGGCTGAACTCGATACTCCTAGGTTATGCCATCAGCATCTCATAGAATCGTGTTGATCTACCAATTCACATAAATTCTAACGAGTCTTTCAACCTGTGCAATTCACTACTACGAATCGACAGAATTCCGCAATATATATTATTGCGGTGATGTTCTGTTTTCGTATATAGCATCAGAATGCTTGGTAATTTTCCTGCCCATCATCGTACTCGCTCCTCAGCACAGGGGTGATTGTGGGATTGGCTAAGTGGAAACACAGGCACTAACTCCCCACATGGACACGGTGTGTCACTAGTTGTACTTTTGCGGGAAATGCGAATTTTCTGATTGGCTGTTTCAAGTTTGGACGTTCGTAACGAACTAAATGGCAGAGGCACGACGAAAGGGACCATCTTGGATTTTTATAGCTGGAAGTTTTCGCCCGAAGTTTTTTCATCAGGAACAAAGCCGAGACGGTAATCATACATTTACGCTATTTCTGATTGAATGTATATTTGTTGTAATATTGGTATTTTCTATTAACTTCAGTGATATTCGTAGAATGAGGTAGAAAACTGATAGGTTACTGTATGTTGCAACATTTTTATATAACGAATAAATTTTCAGATACATTGAGCCGTCCAGACAGAGGGGATACGCCTACGATTTACATTCCTTCCAGTGTTGTGGTTCGAGTCCCGATTGGTGACATAGAATCTGAAGGTATGTTATTAAGTTTCCAGCATGAGAGTGCTAGATGAAAGGTTAAGTTTTTAAGAGCTTCTTAGTGTTGCTGAATTTTATATTGTCCTGATTTAATTTTCAGATATTGTGAGTCATCCAGACAGTGGAATATACGATTAATTTTCGTGTTTGCACTTCATAACTGATGGGTGGAGATCACAGCCAAAAGTAGGTAAGGTAAAATCAACCTTTAATGCAAATTAATTAGCATGTTACTGTGCTAATATTCAAACACATAGATGCAGATCATGCGAGTGATACTCTTGTATAATTAAAAAATGTAGGATTATTGGTGGACTGACACACTAACTGTCAAAGATAGCATGCCAATGATACTATAATTCTTTTAAGACAGTGCCCAAATGAAATTTTCTAATACAGAAGGAAGAAAGATATTTGATATCATTCACATATATTTTAGTAATTCACCCTCTTTTGGGCATTTTTATCTAACTGCCACTATGTCCTTTTTTGAACTGGGCATGGTGTATGAAAATAGAAATTCTGGTAGCTTTTTTGACAATTAATGTCCTTGTAATCTGTTATTACAGATGCTCAAAAGCATTTGTTTCCAAGAATAACTGAAGTGTTTGTTTTGAGTGAAATTAGCAGCTTCAGTATGTGTTCTGAGGCTTTGAAATTCCAAAGTGGTTCCAATCTTTCGTGTCTGTTTTCTACCATTTAAACTTTGTAGCAATTTTGATGATACAAAATCCTTCCCTTAAAGATACATTGTGCAGTAGTAATTAAGTTGCAGGATATTATAAGAAATGTATAGGCATTTAAATGATCGTGTTGTTTTTGTGCAAAAATCAAAGGTTTTGAAGTAATGGGCATTTAATATTTTTTAAATGTATTGAAGCCTTTTAAGTTAACACACATGATAAATATGAAGTTGATCACGATATATGATGAATCATTTGTAGAATACTTATGAAAATAGCTTACTGTGAGTAGAGAAAGTCTTAGATGGCAGAGCAGTGGTATGGCAAGTTAAAGATTGCTGGTTTGAATCCCAGGCATGGCATTGAACTTTTTGTCTGATTGTATATACTCATCCACTATTGTGTATATGCAAACAACCCATGGCTCTTTTCAGTGAAGGTTTCATGAATCTCTTCAATGAATTGGATCTTCTGAATGGTCCTTTGATCTGTTATTTATAGTGAACATTTTAACACACTACGTATTTTAAACACTTTTCATATACAGCACATTGCATCCAAGTTACTATGGGAGGTTAGGTTTTTTTTATATAAGCTTAGGTTTCTGAATTTATGGAAGGTTAGCATTAGGTTTGTTTATTTATATATATAAGCTTAGTTTTCTGAATTCACAGAAGGTTAGTAATTTTTTTAATGAAAAGTATTTAAAATTTCACTATAAATAACAGTTCGAAGGATCCTTCAAAAGATCTGATTCATTGAACCTTCAATGAAAAGATCCATGGATCCTTTGCATATACTGAATTTTATTTTGTTCAAGTAACACAAAGTGGTGGTGGTTTTACAATAAAAAGTGTTGTTTCCTTCTCATTTAGCACTTTATCAACCAAACTTTTTTGCCACTTTTTAACGGTTTCCCAGTTTTGTGTTAAAACAGCTTATTCACACTATGCACTTCTTCCTTTGTCATGGCAACTCAAACACTAACTGATAAAGTCGAAGATTTGACTTGAGCTGAGCATATGAGTGCTAGCGTATTATGAATGACTGTTTGCTTATCATATTTCCTGTGTTATGCAAAGAGTTTATTTGGTACTCAGATAGCAATGCTGAGAATTCATTGCTGTATTTCTCATATAGGCAAGAGAATAGCAGTCATCCATACAGTTGATAATTAACAAAAAGATACTCTTTGATTGTTAATGCAATAGCAAGTAGAATTAAGAAAATCATATCTTGTAATCTCTTAACAGTTACTATATATCCATAACCTTTCACAATGAGTTCTTACGATAATCACAATAAAATGTGTAGTTCCATACCTTTCCTACTCCAATGTTTCATGACACAATACGTTTAAGGAATTATTTACATTGGCATAAGCGTAGTGCTTAGTTTGAAGACAAGAGGAAGCATATGCTTTGTTTACATCAGAGAGAACTCTGGTTTACAGTGGATAGTGTGTAATATAATCACAAGGTGTTTGTAACCACAAATTTTTCCTTAATGTAAGTAATTTCTCTTTTCAGAAACCTACTTTTAAGGGTAGTTTAAACATGTGTGTTCTATTTAATTCTAGGATATACACAATGGAAAGTTGGAGTTAAGTTGTGGCTATTTGTGTCCAGTGATGGTGCTTCAAGTCAGATCACAGAGAGTGACAATGACATTAATAGTGTTAAATGGTGTGGTGAAACTTGCTAATGACATTTATTGCACTGCTAATAGCAATTTAGTGAATGACAAACAATAACTACACTATTGCATATAATGTGTGCAGAAGTTTCTTTGTAGGAAATGGAATTAAGTTATTCATGTCAAATTGTATTGCGCTATCTAGAGTAGAATAAAATAACAAGTGTCAAACCTGTGTTATTCTTCCAATTTTCCTGTCAAATTCCACATCCTACTGTTGGTTGGAAGTTCAAACAAACCATGGAGGCAGTTTAAGTGCAAAAGATTTTACTATGAAGCATGCAGAAGAAATTATTGCAAGGTGCTGGATCTCATTCACTCTCAAAAATTTAAATGTGACCATTATGTATTATGACATAGAAACATTCAGCAACCACTATTAACCCCAATAATATTATATAAAAAGCAATGTATGTGCCGACTATTGGATAATTTAATAAGTTACACAGGAATAAACAGTTGTGTTTTTCATACTAGCCTAGCTGTGAGTGTTCAACTGATCATAATTGTGTTCTAATATTGTATTGCTACAGATGACAGTGACAAGTTATTTTATGTGAGCTTTAATCGACTACTTTAAAAAGAAATATGAATAACTCCAAGTGCAATCACGATTATTGAAGCTCACGTAATTAATTTTGTACGTCGTCAGTAGCGATACAATATTGGAACATATGATCAGCTGAGCAGACAGCTAGGCAGGTATGAAAAATGCAGCTGTAGTAGCTACGAGTGACGTCATCATCCGAGAGCACGATTTTTCATAGTTTAGTTCAATCCCGGATCACTACTCACGCTGCGATCGCCCTCGTGTTTCCAACGTTTAACACGAGAGTTGCACTTCTAATAGTTTGCTGTTCTGTGCTCCTCAGCATTC
Source organism: Deroplatys truncata (assembly GCA_030765065.1). Lineage (NCBI taxonomy): Eukaryota > Metazoa > Arthropoda > Insecta > Mantodea > Mantidae > Deroplatys > Deroplatys truncata. Next base: position 304,561,527 of record CM060981.1, on the reverse strand, counting down.
GTCCGGGCTCGGCTTGGAAGCCAAAGCTAGTAAACAAAGCGCAAGCGAGAATAAATCGATAATTCCCTGATCACGATTCTTTTTGAACGACGAATCATGCACGATTCTTGCGAATCTTTTTGAACGACGATTCATGCACGATTCTAGCGATTCTTTTTGAATGACGATTCATGCCGATTCTTGCGATCCTTTTTGAACGACGATTCATGCTAAGATTGACACGATTCATACGATTCTTTCCTCTTAATCGTTTAAATGAACGATTCGTTCATGAATCCTCCCATGTCTAGAAAATAATGATGCAGTGACGACCATGAATTAGGGAAAGTTTGAGCTGCCAGTTGTCTCTCTGTAAGTGCTAAATAGTGAACTTTAATTAGGATGTGAAACTTAATAACAAACCGAGAGTATATTTGTTCTTTTCTAGGATTGCTAATCGTGTTAAGACAAAAGAAAATGATGCAAGTTCTCTCTGCTGTGTTGTATAATTGACACAACATATTTACGCATATTTGGAGGTTAAAGTAGCGTCTATCTCCATTAGGGCACCTTTCCGACAAACAAAATTGGTAAAAACGCATTCAGCATAAAATAATCCGACAATCTGCTCTTAGTTCTTTTTCTTGGTGATGAAAACTATGTGTTATATGTCCAACAGATGTCACTCTATGTCATACGCTAGCTCTAACGTAATGCTGGCAACATATGAATAACTAATGCCGCTAAGATGCTCAGCCTCAAGGCGTAGCCGAGAGATTAGGGCTCTCAGCCTCATAGCGTAGCGGAGGGATGTTTTTTTAGAAGGAGAGGAGTGTAGTAGTTGCGTTCCTAAGCTTAGGTTTCTGATTCAGGAGAGTTTAGGTTAGGTTTATTTATTTATTATTATTTTTATATATAAGCTTAGGTTTCTGATTTACTTATATAACCTTGTTTTAATTTGTTACCAGTGGTTACATCAAAGCACGCGTCGCTTCGCTTGCATGCGTTCCTAAGCTTAGGTTTCTGATTCACGGGAGGTTATGTTTAGTTTTATGTATATATATGTATATATATATATATAAAACCTTGTTTTAATTAGTTACCAGTGGTTACATCAAAGAAGCATTCCTAAGCTTAGGTTTCTGATTCACGGGAGGTTAGGTTTGGTTTTTTTTTATATAATCTTGCGTTAACTATCTACCACTGATACAGTAAAGGAACTTCTTTATATAATGGAAATAACATATTAATATAACAAAGTTTCACAAAAGGAATACAAAAATTACGATTCTGGTGGATAGTCATTCTTACTATGAATGCGTTGCGTTTTTGTCAGAGGCAACACTAAACGAAGAAGAAGAAATTCTAGTAACAACAACACATCGCATATTTAGGGAATTACCTTTTCATTTACGTTGGCAGTTCCTACTTTGCATGTGATTTTAGGGAAGAAATGGCTTCGTTTGTTGTGCTCATAACACAAATTGCCTATAAAAGTAAAACCCCTAAACCGAGCGGGCAGGTGCGCACTAGCTATTGAAGAGATCACATCTGCTTCTAAACTCACTCTTAAGGTAATTTATTCACTTTCCTGTTGCTTTTATAACCAATTTCCACAAAGAGAACTAACAGCAGATTTGCCAAATCTACCATTAACACCGGAATTCGTTAATTTTTTCTAGTGGCCCTAGTTCTGCATAATAACCTAATTAATTTTTCACTGCATATTTAACTAATATAACTTTAACACTTTTCTGAAGTGGCATTTGGTTAAGCTTTTCCACTGTTTCACTTTAGTATGACACATCTCTTACAAGGTTAACTAGCAGAGGTCTAACCATCTTTTATTTTTTTTTTCCTTTTTTTTTTGTTGCAGCATTTTAAAGGACTGTGGGAATTATATTTTTTTTAATTTTAAATAGAAAATTGTGTACCCGTGGTTTTCTTCATTTGTTTGTAATTGAAGTGGCATGATTGTTGCATAACGTGTTCGTGGTACAGAAATTTCACTTTATGGGACAGTTTTCATTTCAATTTTTACTTTCTCTACTACGTATAGTAAGTAGGGGAAGTATTGTATTCCACCCAAAATTTCGATACCGAGATTTCACCGGAAATACATGTTTTGAGACCCCCTGAATCCAAAAAAAAGCATTTTTGGAAACATGTCCGTGTGTGTGTCTGTGAACAGCATAACTCAGAAACGAAGTCGGATAAACACCAAACTTGGTATTTGGGTTCAGTATCTTCCAAGGATGGGACACGAAGTTTTTCAAGAAAATCCCCCCTCCCCAGAGTACCCTTTACATGGAAGATTTTTCGAAAATTTTAATTTTCTCAAAAATGGCTCTAATGATTTTGATTAAAATATCATATGTTTAAGATATATTTATGGTAAATAAAATGTATATCTTGAATTTTCTGGGAATGTCTCCAAAAGTATTCTTTATTGTGAACGACTTTTGTATAACTGGTAAACCATAAGAGATAGACAAAATGTTACTACACAAAAAATGTAGATCGCGTTAAAATACACAATCTGTGTCATATACATTTTTTTGTTGAGTGAACCATTTTCGAGATATTGCTTGTTATTCCCTTAAATTTTTCACTACTTATTTTCTCAAATGGGAATTCATTATTCATTTTTTTTGTCTTGGATATGCAAAGAGTTATAATCTGTGGCAAAGGGCATAGTGCTGCACCTAGCAACCAGCTATTAAGAGATATGTATGTGCTTAAAGGCTACTGTTTTTCTATATTTCCCTTGTAAATATATTTTCCGCTACATCTACAAGAAAATTAGCAATAAGATAGGGTCTGCAAATGTTTATCTCGATTAACATGAACTAGATGGAGAATAAGCGTTTGTAAAAATACTTTGTACAAGAGTAGAGAAGGTCATGTGAGTGTAACATATCACATTTTTTTTTTAAATGCATCTTAAAGTTGACCACTTAGTTTATGTAATGGGAAACCTTCAAATATTGATGGCACAACTTTACGAAGTAGGCATGTTGTAGACGTGTTGAAGCTGTAACCAGTTCCTTTGAAATGCCGGCTATTTTGCTCTTAGAGAGCCCTCATTGAAAATGCTGAAAGAAGCAAGAAATAATGGAATGAATTGCCTTAGGAGTGAATGTAGAAGTAGATGTGCTCTGTTAAATAGCTGGTGCCCACCTGCCCACCCTTTTTAGGTGCTTTACTTGTATAGGAGAATTGCGATATGAACATGAAAAACATGGCCATCGTGATGGTAATACGGACGCTCATTCAGAAGAACCAACACAAGTAAGAAGTGGGAATCCGCTAAATAAGCGATGTGTTGTTACTGCTTCTTATTCATGTTGTTTAGCCACTGAAAAAAGCACCACGCATTCAGAGCAGGCTGTGCACAACAGGAAAGAAAATGTTGTGCACAGGCTGTGAAAATAGCATACACACAGTTACAAAAGACTACTTGGGTGTTGAAAACTTGCAGTTCCTGCAGGAATTCCTGTTTTAATAAACAAGTTCCTATACCATAACACTGGTAGATAGTTCATGTAACTTTATATAAAAAGAAAACTAAACCTTCCGGGATTCAGAAACCTAAGCTTATATAAAAAAAAAAACCTAACCTAAGCCTAACCTTGTGTAAATTCAGAAACCTAAACTTATATATATAAAAAAAAAAACTAACCTAAGGCTAACCTTGTGTGAATTCAGAAACCTAAACTTATGTAAAACAAAAAAAAAAACTAACCTAAGGCTAACCTTGTGTGAACTCAGAAAACTAAGCTTAAATACAAAAAAAAAAAAAAAAAAAAAACTAACCTAAGGCTAACCTTGTGTGAATTCAGAAGTCTAAGCTTATATAAGAAAAAAAAACCTAACCCAAGGCTAACCTTGTGTGAATTCAGAAACCTAAATTTATATATATATATATAAAAAAAAAACCTAACCTAAGCCTAACCTTGCGTGAATTCAGAAACCTAAGCTTATATAAAAAAAACCTAACCTAAGCCTAACCTTGTGTGAATTCAGACACCTAAACTTATATAAAAAAAAACCTAACCTAAGCCTAACCATGTGTGAATTTAGAAACCTAAGCTTATATATAAAAACAACCTAACCTTGTGTGAATTCAAAAACCTAAGCTTATATAAAAAAAACCCAACCTAAGCCTAACGTTGTGTGAATTCAGAAACCTAAACTTATATAAAAAAAGCTAACCTAAGGCTATCCTTGTGTGAATTCAGAAACCTAAGCTTATATACGAAAAAAAAAAAAAAAACTAACCTAAGGCTAACCTTGTGTGAATTCAGAAACCTAAATTTATATATATAAAAACCTAACCTAAGCCTAACCTTGCTTGAATTCAGATACCTAAGCTTATATAAAAAAAAACCTAACCTAAGCCTAACCTTGTGTGAATTCAAAACCTAAGCTTATATACAAAAAAAACCCTAACCTAAGCCTAACCTTGTGTGAATTTAGAAACCTAAGCTTATATATAAAAAAAAACCTAACCTAAGGCTAACCTTGTGTAAATTCATTAACCTAAGCTTATATAAAAAAAAAAAGAAACCTACCTAAGGCTAACCTTGCATGAATTTAGAAACCTAAGCTTATATAAAAAAAGAAAAAACCCTAACCTAAGCCTAACCTTGTGTGAATTCAGAAACCTAAGCTTATATAAAAAAAATCCCTAACCTAAGGCTAACCTTATGTGAAATCAGAAACCTAAGCTTATATATATAAAACCTACCTAAGGCTAACCTTGTGTGAATTCAGAAACCTAAGCTTATATATAAAAAAAACCTAACCTAAGGCTAAGCTTGCGTAAATTCAGAAACCTAAGCTTATATGTATATAAAAAAAACCTAACCTAAAGCTAACCTTGTGTGAATTAGGAAACCTAAGCTTATATATAAAAAAAACCTAACCTAAGGCTAAGCTTGTGTGAATTCAGAAACCTAAGCTTATATATATATAAAAAAACCTACCTAAGGCTAACCTTGTGTGAATTCAGAAACCTAAGCTTACATATATAAAAAAAAACCTACCTAAAGCTAACCTTGTGTGAATTCAGAAACCTAAGCTTATATATATATAAAAAAAAAACCTACCTAAAGCTAACCTTGTGTGAATTCAGAAACCTAAGCTTATATATATATATATATATAAAAAAACCTACCTAAAGCTAACCTTGTGTGAATTCAGAAACCTAAGCTTATATATATATATATATATATATATATATATATATATATATATATATATATATAAAAAAACCTACCTAAAGCTAACCTTGTGTGAATTCAGAAACCTAAGCTTACATATATAAAAAAAAAAACCTACCTAAAGCTAACCTTGTGTGAATTCAGAAACCTAAGCTTATATATATATATAAAAAAAAACCTACCTAAAGCTAACCTTGTGTGAATTCAGAAACCTAAGCTTACATATATAAAAAAAAAACCTACCTAAAGCTAACCTTGTGTGAATTCAGAAACCTAAGCTTATATATATAAAAAAAAAACCTACCTAAAGCTAACCTTGTGTGAATTCAGAAACCTAAGCTTATATATATATATAAAAAAAAAACCTACCTAAAGCTAACCTTGTGTGAATTCAGAAACCTAAGCTTACATATATAAAAAAAAAAAACCTACCTAAAGCTAACCTTGTGTGAATTCAGAAACCTAAGCTTATATATATATATATATATATATATATATATATATATATATATATATATATATATAAAAAAAACCTACCTAAAGCTAACCTTGTGTGAATTCAGAAACCTAAGCTTACATATATAAAAAAAAAACCTACCTAAACCTAACCTTGTGTGAATTCAGAAACCTAAGCTTATATATATAAAAAAAAAACCTACCTAAAGCTAACCTTGTATGAATTCAGAAACCTAAGCTTACATATATAAAAAAAAAACCTACCTAAAGCTAACCTTGTGTGAATTCAGAAACCTAAGCGTACATATATAAAAAAAAAACCTACCTAAAGCTAACCTTGTGTGAATTCAGAAACCTAAGCTTATATATATAAAAAAAAAACCTACCTAAAGCTAACCTTGTGTGAATTCAGAAACCTAAGCTTACATATATAAAAACAAAACCTACCTAAAGCTAACCTGTGAATTCAGAAACCTAAGCTTATATATATATAAAAAAAAACCTACCTAAAGCTAACCTGTGAATTCAGAAACCTAAGCTTATATATATATATATAAAAAAAAACCTACCTAAGGCTAACCTTGTGTGAATTCAGAAACCTAAGCTTACATATATAAAAAAAAACCTACCTAAAGCTAACCTTGTGTGAATTCAGAAACCTAAGCTTATATATATAAAAAAAAAACCTACCTAAAGCTAACCGTGTGTGAATTCAGAAACCTAAGCTTATATATATATATATATATATATATATATATATATATATATATATATATATAAAAAAACCTACCTAAAGCTAACATTGTGTGAATTCAGAAACCTAAGCTTATATATATATATATATATATATATATATATATATATATATAAAAAAACCTACCTAAAGCTAACCTTGTGTGAATTCAGAAACCTAAGCTTACATATATAAAAAAAAAAACCTACCTAAAGCTAACCTTGTGTGAATTCAGAAACCTAAGCTTATATATATATATAAAAAAAAACCTACCTAAAGCTAACCTTGTGTGAATTCAGAAACCTAAGCTTACATATATAAAAAAAAAACCTACCTAAAGCTAACCTTGTGTGAATTCAGAAACCTAAGCTTATATATATAAAAAAAAAACCTACCTAAAGCTAACCTTGTGTGAATTCAGAAACCTAAGCTTATATATATATAAAAAAAAAACCTACCTAAAGCTAACCTTGTGTGAATTCAGAAACCTAAGCTTACATATATAAAAAAAAAAAACCTACCTAAAGCTAACCTTGTGTGAATTCAGAAACCTAAGCTTATATATATATATATATATATATATATATATATATATATATAAATAAAAAAACCTACCTAAAGCTAACCTTGTGTGAATTCAGAAACCTAAGCTTACATATATAAAAAAAAAACCTACCTAAACCTAACCTTGTGTGAATTCAGAAACCTAAGCTTATATATATAAAAAAAAAACCTACCTAAAGCTAACCTTGTGTGAATTCAGAAACCTAAGCTTACATATATAAAAAAAAAACCTACCTAAAGCTAACCTTGTGTGAATTCAGAAACCTAAGCGTACATATATAAAAAAAAAACCTACCTAAAGCTAACCTTGTGTGAATTCAGAAACCTAAGCTTATATATATAAAAAAAAAACCTACCTAAAGCTAACCTTGTGTGAATTCAGAAACCTAAGCTTACATATATAAAAACAAAACCTACCTAAAGCTAACCTGTGAATTCAGAAACCTAAGCTTATATATATATAAAAAAAAACCTACCTAAAGCTAACCTTGTGTGAATTCAGAAACCTAAGCTTATATATATATAAAAAAAAAACCTACCTAAAGGTAACCTTGTGTGAATTCAGAAACCTAAGCTTATATATATATATATATATATATATATATATATATAAAAAACCTACCTAAAGCTAACCTTGTGTGAATTCAGAAACCTAAGCTTACATATATAACAAAAAAAACCTACCTAAAGCTAACCTTGTGTGAATTCAGAAACCTAAGCTTATATATATATATATATAAAAAAACCTACCTAAAGCTAACCTTGTGTGAATTCAGAAACCTAAGCTTAGATATATAAAAAAAAAACCTACCTAAAGCTAACCTTGTGTGAATTCAGAAACCTAAGCTTATATATATATAAAAACCTACCTAAAGCTAACCTTGTGTGAATTCAGAAACCTAAGCTTATATATATAAAAAAAAAACCTACCTAAAGCTAACCTTGTGTGAATTCAGAAACCTAAGCTTACATATATAAAAAAAAAACCTACCTAAAGCTAACCTTCTGTGAATTCAGAAACCTAAGCTTATATATATAAAAAAAAAACCTACCTAAAGCTAACCTTGTGTGAATTCAGAAACCTAAGCTTATATATAAAAAAAAAACCTACCTAAAGCTAACCTTCTGTGAATTCAGAAACCTAAGCTTATATGTATATATAAAAAAAAACCTAACCTAAAGCTAACCTTCTGTGAATTCAGAAACCTAAGCTTATATATATAAAAAAAAACCCTACCTAAAGCTAACCTTGTGTGAATTCAGAAACCTAAGCTTATATATAAAAAAAAAACCTAACCTAAAGCTAACCTTGTGTGAATTCAGAAACCTAAGCTTATATATAAAAAAAACCTAACCTAAGGCTAAGCTTGCGTAAATTCAGAAACCTAAGCTTATATATAAAAAAAACCTAACCTAAAGCTAACCTTGTGTGAATTCAGAAACCTAAGCTTATATATAAAAAAAACCTAACCTAAGGCTAAGCTTGTGTGAATTCAGAAACCTAAGCTTATATATATATATATATATATATATATATATATATATATATATATAAAAAAACCTACCTAAGGCTAACCTTGTGTGAATTCAGAAAACTAAGCTTACATATATAAAAAAAAAACCTACCTAAAGCTAAGCTTGTGTGAATTCAGAAACCTAAGCTTATATATATAAAAAAAAAACCTACCTAAAGCTAACCTTGTGTGAATTCAGAAACCTAAGCTTATATATAAAAAAAAAAACCTAACCTAAAGCTAACCTTGTGTGAATTCAGAAACCTAAGCTTATATATAAAAAAAACCTAACCTAAGGCTAAGCTTGCGTAAATTCAGAAACCTAAGCTTATATGTATATAAAAAAAAACCTAACCTAAAGCTAACCTTGTGTGAATTCAGAAACCTAAGCTTATATATAAAAAAAACCTAACCTAAGGCTAAGCTTTTGTGAATTCAGAAACCTAAGCTTATATATATATAAAAAAAAAACCTACCTAAGGCTAACCTTGTGTGAATTCAGAAACCTAAGCTTATATATATATATATATAAAAAAGCCTAACCTAAGGCTAACCTTATGTGAATTCAGAAACCTAAGCTTATATATATACAAAAAAAACCTAACCTAAGGCTAACCTTGCGTAAATTCAGAAACCTAAGCCTAACCTTGTGTGAATTCAGAAACCTAAGCTAATATATAGAAAAAAAAATCCTAACCTAAGGCTAACCTTGTGTGAATTCAGAAACCTAAGCTTATATAAAGAAAACCTAAGGCTAACCATCCTTGAATTCAGAAACGGAAGCTTATATATATTAAAAAAAAAAACAAAAAGAACAAAAAAAAAACCTAACCTAACCTTGTGTGAATTCAGAAACCTAAGCTTATATAAAAAAAACCTAACCTAAGCCTAACGTTGTGTGAATTCAGGAACCTAAGCTTATATAAAAAAAATCTAACCCAAGCCTAACCTTGAGTGAATTCAGAAACCTAAGCTTATATAAAAAAATCCTAACCTAAGGCTAACCTTGTGTGAATTCTGAAACCTAAGCTTATATAAAGAAAACCTATGGCTAAGCATCCTTGAATTCAGAAACTGAAGCTTATATATATATATAAAAAAAAAAACCTAACCTAAGTCTAACCTTGCAAGAACTCAGAAACCTAAAGTTATATAGAATGTGGAAACTTAAAATAAGAAGCAATTAAGAATGCAAACCCAGAGAGTGGGCGATATATTTCTGCCTTTGGCGGCATTACTTATACATATGTTGCCAGCATTGCTTTAGAGCTAGGGAATGATATCTGTAGGACATATAACACATCACTTCTATCGCTATTGAGGGTCCTCTAACCAGCAAATTACCCGAAATTTCTACTGTGGACAACACATTTTTGTCCAAAGAGAACCTAGCCTTTCTCCTTTACGAGAAAGTACTATGTACCAGTTTTTTTGGGGGGGGTTTATTGACCTTGGAGAGTATATAGAATGACAAGCCACATCCTTTTTCTTGCTTTGAGTTATAGTGGGGTACACAGCAATATACCAATTTTATTCAATTATTGACTAAATGTAAGCATTATACATTTCAGTTTACAGGGTTTAAGGCGCAGACATGCACACTTCAAAACTATTACTTAACTGAAAGAAGTTTCATGTAATGAAATGTATGTTCATTGGAAAACAAAACAATTCATTTATTTCCTGCCAGATGAGTGATTTGCGATATACTTGATTCAGTATAGTAGGGAGAAAGGGAAAGTTCATTAGAGGATTGAACTTTTGTATATATATTTATGTCATATTTTATAATACTGAAAGCATCAATCATTTATTATAGTAAAATTTGAATCTACAACCAATAAAGGTCCATCTAAGTGCTGTATAGCATCATGAACATCAAATATATACAATATTTGCAATAAGTCGCCAGAGTCTCATTACAGCTGTCTGTTAGAAGTTTATAGAATAGTTGAGTGCCTCTATTGTTTAAAATTGGCATTGTGTAGGATCTATTTTATTGTCAGTTTATAAAATGGAATAAGCAGTAATCTGTAGCATTAACTTTAGAGGCAGGCCATCAAACTAGTGCCATATAAGTATTTGATGGTCTTATAACCGAGGTGTAGAGCCATTTGAACACTTTAGGCCTGAGTATGAATCTCCAGCAGGCCACAAAGCATTGTAGGCCTTGTTTACTTTTGAGTCAGCATGCTTTTTCCAGCATCCAGAAAAACTCCTGGATACTTAACCACTCCAGTAATCTTCAACTTCTTTCCAAACAGATGGAGCTCTGCCAAACCTGGCAGTCTCCTCCTCTTTATGTAGATCATTATTTCTGTCTTGTCTGGATTAATGGACAAGTCCGTTTCTTTGTACCATTCCTCTAAAGCATGTAGGGAGGCCTGTATGAGCTCCGAAACAGTACTCTGAAGTTTCCACTAGCTACAAGGCATATGTCACTGGGGCACTGTGGTCCTCACAGACTCACTTCCCAGGTTCACCACTGCCTGACGGCCTTCCAAGGAGCTCATAATCCAGTCCCTGACAACTGCACTGACTCTCCTAGTCTCCAGACATTTCATAATGATGCCTGAAGTCATATGATTAAAGTCACCTTCATTGCTCAGGAACACTGCCACCCTCTCCGGTCTCACCAAGAGCTGGAATGCTGTTTCTGTGTATTTACCCTGCCACTACGCATACTGATGATGGTAATTGATTGTGTCGACCAGGGCCCCATCCCTCAAGTATTTATCTACTTGTCTTACCAAGAGCTGGACTGCTGTTTCTGTGGATTTACCCAGCCACTACGCATACTGATGATGGTAATTGATTCTGTCGACCAGGGCCCCATCCCTCAAGTATTTATTTACCTGTCTTACCAGAGCCTTCAACAAAAAGGATGTTAGACTGGTAGGATGAAAATCCCTAGGCTTGGGGTAGGATTGTCTACTCAACTTAGATATAAAAACCACTTTGGCCTGTCTCCAGAGGTGAAACACATGCCTTATAGCCAGACAGGTTGTGGATATCCTCATGAAGTGGGAAGAAACACTGTCCCAGGCTTCCTGCAGAAGAGCTGGAAGACATCCTCACGCACACTTTTATATGGCTCAAAAGAAAAAATAGCCAATTTAACTTTTTTAAAAGTCACAATCTTGGAGCCACTGGCCAGTCTTCATGTGAATGCATGCCTTAAGAGAGTTTGGCTCTTGATCTATAACGCTGGTCTCTGAAAAGTGGGTTTCAAGAACAGGCTCACAGTCTCCCCCTCCATCTATGTCATAGCACCGCGTGGTCCTCCAGCACGGCCAACCTGCCTTATCTCCGGCGACCAGCAATTCTGCAAGTGCACAGTTCTCGAATGCTGTATTTTATTACAGAAGTGCCTATGAGGTCTTCCCAATTTCCTTTTTGTAGATTCTTTGGTACTCCTTATAGGCGTTCCAGTTGCCTGAAACTTTTTGGCCTTCCATTGTATAGCTTTTTTTTTTCTTGATGTTTCTTAAAATAGAAGTCCAAATGAATTTGTGTTTAGCGAAAACCTTATGTGTAAGAGGACAGTATCTGTCATAGGAAGACACCAGAGTGTTAGTGACACCCCTCTAGGTCCTCTGCATTTCTTAGACCAATCTGGGGTCCATTCTTCAGTCTGCCATGCAGGTCCTTTACAAAGGAGTCCCAGTTGGTTCCTGTAGAGGCAATGCTTTCCTTTTGAGGGGACAGTTTCTTTCATAGAAAGACGTCAGATGTTCAAGAAAAAGCCTACATACCCATCCAGGTCCTCCACACTTCTTAGCTTGATCTGGTACCCATTCTTCAGTCTGCCATCCAGGTACTTTTAAAGGAGTCCCTATTGGTCCTTCTATGTCTCCAGTACTGGCAGTCATTTTCTTCCCTCAAAACCAAAGCATATACATGTCCTTGGTCAGACATGGAAGGTTACAAATAAACCCTCCAGTCATTAATCTCCTCTGGTATCCCAAAGGATGCTAATGACAAGTTTAGCATCCTCTCCCTTTAAAATTGCAAAATTCGGAACATTCCCTTGATTCACAATCTCGAGATCTGTTTAACACAAACCTGAGCAGCTTATCCCCCCTCCCATTGATGTCTGTAATACCCCAAAACACTGTCGTGGGCATTGGAGTCACAGTCAAACAATAGGTTGAAGGTTTTTCTAACTGCTATAAGGCACAAGACCTCTGAACTCCTGAGTAAGGGGTGATTTTATGGAGTCATATGGGAAATATGCCGGCAAACTACCACGTGATGTTGCACTCCACCCTCCTCACACCTTGGTAAGACTGCCATAAGGTCTTTTGAGAGAAAGGCCGGCAGAGCCCAGATGTTACTGAGTCTTGTAAGGACACATGCTGTAGGGTTTACATCAGATGAAGCACTGAAAATAGTAAAACATTTTATATTTAGCCCATAATAAGACCGTACCAAAGCCAGGGTTCTTGTATCATTGTGATACTTAAATAACACCTCGTTATGTTACTAGGGAGAACTCGTTAGCAGTAATATTGTGTTGCAGGTTAACCTGAATGAATGAAATCACCATACCTTAACCTGCCGCACTTGTACATTTTCTCTTATAGTTTCTGGTTCTCCTAAAAACATCTGGTCCTCTTTTGGGATAACTGAGGGATATAGATCCCGCTTCCAGCTTGGAAATCCCTAATATATGTCCAACTGAAATCCATCATTGGGTTCCTACCTACTTCCTACCCTCTCAAAAAGGTGGCTGCACTAAGCCACAAAAGGGTTTATGTTCTCTTTCACTATGAAATCAGTGGATTCGTTGTTCATGCTAGCCACAAGGCATATACACATTGATTCCATCTTGTGCTCATAAGCCCCCACTGTTTGAAAGTAATTCCAAGATTCTGCCTCCTGAGCCTTTGGAAGAGAACCTAGTTCTCCAGTTCTGGCCGTGGGAGCCAGGTCAGGAATGTTTTATAACTTGGAAATGCGTCCAATCCCAAAGTCTTGCGGTTGGCCCTTTCCCATGCCAGCAAAGTTGGAATGCATGATTTCAGCCACCCCAAGGAAACCTTGTCATGGCAGACTACAAATAGGCTTCCCTTTGCTGGGTAGCATTTTTCGAACCTCAGGGCATCTCCTCTCTCGGAGAGCCTGTCCATGAGGTGTTCAACTACCACCCAACCCCTACCCTTGTGTCAGAACAACCTGGGGGAAGCCATTGTCTACGATGGCCACCTTAATCCCAGATAGGACAGTTTAGGCTGACCCTTTGTTTTTTTATATAGCTGAAGTTTCCTCTGATTTCTTTTGGAGGTGCCAGACTCATCTTCTGCATGGGCTGTATTACTAGCACACCTGCTTGCCGCATGGTCCTGGCCAATAGCCAAGCCTTTTACCTCCACTTCTCTGCATCACTAATGTGCTTTGGCTTCAATTTTAGGGTACTGATCTCTGGTCGGTTCCCCCAAAACATCAGTTTTATTATCTTTCTTACAGGCAATACCCACATATTCTGATCTTCAGGAGTCACAGTTCCCACCTCCATTTGTTTACTTTGCGGAACCGGGTTTCCAACTGGGGACCCAGCTACCGCACTTTTAGTTGTGGTACTTCTGGTGTTGCTTTAGAGGGCTTCTGGTTTTGGATACAGTGGCTGCTTCTCCACATCTCTGGGAGTTGCAGTTCTTGTCTGCTTTACTTTACTCTTGGTGACAGAGTCCCCTTTCAAGGGCCCAACCAACTTAACGGTAGTCTTAGACCTCTTAGGGTGTCCTAATAAGTAACCCTCTGGTTTAGCAGAACTAATTACTTTTATAGTTCCCACATTCCTAGGAATATTTCAGGTCTGCCCAGACATAGCCCTGCATGCTTGAGTGAGAGTATATACTCTGAAAGGTCTTCAGGTATCTCAGAGGCTTCATTAGCAAAATATCTTCCCATGTGCTATGCACCCCATTGGCACGGATCTCCTAATACCTTAGGGTTGGAAATTTGTTTCGTGGTCTGCTATTTCTTATTCAGAGACAGGCCTGATCAGCATGTTGGTAGTATGTGATAGGTTTTGACTATCCACCGCCTGCTGATGCGTCTGGTACCCACTCAAGGCCAAGCTTTAGGGACTTACAGGCTGATAGGCCACTCTAGAGATCCTGGTTGTGGATTTTATTTCCTCATAAACACCTCTTTTCCTTTATTGCTAGCTTCACCCTCCATAACTAAATATATTTATGTAAAATGTTAAGTAAATGGTCTACATAACACACTTCACAGTATTCCACATGCTATAAACACATACCTTCCTTAAACTGATGTTAACCTTTACTGCCTTCTGGCACCTGTTAGCTGAATAAATGGATGATATTTCTTTGTCATACACAATGAATGCAAGAAGTTACAGGATTCTGGCATCTTTTAAGAACTATCTCCAGCCCCCCTTAACATTTTCTCCTGCTGTGTGCCCATTGTAAACATAAAAGTTTCTTGCTGGTGACATTTTAGTGCAGGTATAGAATTTTCCGAAAGTATTTAATTTAAAAAGAATTACAATGATCATATTATTAAAGACAGAATTCAAACTATGCAGGTATCAGCCCTGTAGTTTACTCTAGCTAAGAAAAATATATTGTTGCGTTAAACCCTTTGGTGTATTAGTTACTGCGTCATAATCATAGAAACAGAAAATATTGGAGTTTCACTAAAAAATGGGATGCGTTTAGAAAAATTTAGACACACAGAAATCTATAAAGGCTGTAAAAGTAATATAGGTTGATAGAGAAAAATATCCTCAATGTGTTCAAAGTTGGAAATTAAAGCAACAAAATATTTACAGCATTTTATTAGCAACTTGCTGTTAGCGCAAGAGTACAAAAGGATGAAGCTAATGGGAACATGTATGCATTAAATAGAGACAGAGATATCCCATTTACCTCTATACTGTTTTTTAAGGTTGTATATACGGTAGACTTGTCTCATGACCATACAATTAATTATTCTCTACCCTTATTGCCATTGTTCATGATAATTTGTTTCTCCATAGACTTAGCACAATCAGATGCAGCAACAATTGTAAAATGGATACCAAAATAGAGATCAAAGAAGAGGATCCTCTCTCAGATGATGTAGCCTCACAGAATGAAAGAGCATTGTTTACCAAGAGTGTTACAGTGAAGACCAACAGTGATGATGTGGTAATCAAAACAGACTTTAAATCTGAGACCCCTTTTCCAGACTTTAGTTCACAGAAAGAGAGAGAATTTGTTCCAGAGGGTCCTGTAATGATGGTTAAGAAATACAACAGTGATGATGAAATGGATGATAAAATAGAAATTAAAGAAGAAGCTTGGTGGCTGGAAACAGAAACTTTATCTCTTTGTAATGACCTTGAGGTAAGTTTCATAGAAAGCTATAGCAGGTAGAATTTTTATTTATTATTATTACTTTATAAAATACGAAATGCTATTCAAAAGTTCCCGGAATGCATCAATAAAATGAAATTGCACCTTCTCTGGATCTTATTTACAATCGTCACCTTCAAAGTAGTCCCCCCACTCCTAGTGGTTTTTTCATGGACTGAAAGCTCCCTGGAATACATTTTTCATGATCCTGTTTGGTACAGGTTGTAGTTCCATTTGAATGTCCCCAGCTTTTTGAAATCTTTGGCCCTTTAACTTGAGTTTCTTTATGGGGAGTAAAAAAAGGCCACTCTGTGCAAGGTCAGGTGAATACGGCAGATGAGGAACAAGGGCCATTTTGTTTTTTGCCAGAATCTTCTGGTTGAAGAAGGCAGAGTTTAACATCTCATTGTCTTGATGGAGGAATTAATTGCCCATGTGCCACTTTTGTGGGTATTTTCTTCTTATGTTCTCCGTCAACTGCTTCAGGACATCACAGTAGAACACTCCATTGATAGACTGATGAGGAGGGACGAACTCTTTATGGACAATCCCTTCCATGTTGAAGAAACAGATGAGTATGGATTTCACATTTCTCTTCACTTGCAGGGCTTTCTTGGGATGGGGTGACAATGGACTCTTCCATTGTGATGACTGATTCTTGGTTTTGGGATCGTACCCATAAACCCAACTTTCACTACCAGTAATAACCTTTGAAAGAAAGTCTGGTTCACTTTCAAATGTTTCTTGAAGATTTCTGCAGACTTTCACGCGATGCTGTTTCTGCTTGTCGCTAAGAATTCATGGCACAGACTTTGTGGCAATCCATGTGACCTACAGCATCTTCCCAAATGCTCCCTTCAACATGTTATGTGTTTTTGCAGCAGTTTTTCAGAGTCTGAAACCAAAGTTTGTGCAAACACTTGCTCTCAGTCACCATCTGCCGTCTCAGTTTTACAAGTCATGCAACATGCAACAATGGGGAAATTTGCATAAAAACTAAATGTAACCATCTAGTGCTAAGCCGCTTGAGACACTGACTCACAAAGGGTGTATGAGGTGTCACCTGGAGGGCATTTTGTTAACTAGCCTGACTTCATGAGCTACACGGATATTCTAGGGACTTTTGTGTAGCACCTCGTATATGAATTATGCATTGCAAAATTAATAAGGATGAGAGATGTTTTGTATATAGTGTTTGTGAAATGTGTATTTAAAGGGTTGAAAATATTAATGATGATGATAGTTCTTGAAAATTGGAACATACTTTAGGGAAGTTTTGTTGAAAGTATATCAAAATATTTCTGTGATATTGTAGCATCTAACGATCAGCTACACTTTCCTCCAAGTTATGAGAAAGAAAATGCAGTGAATGCTAAATGAAATGAAAGTAGAATAGAGTCATTGAAAGAATACAGGCAACCCCATTATAAAGTTTAATTTTGTCTTTTAATCCTTAATACTCAAGGCCTAAGAATAATGAGATTAACGTTATTTGCAGTAAAGGATAAAAAAATCCATGAATAATAATATTGTATAAAACTAAGGTGAAATTCGATATGAATGTACAAATACCCCAAGTTGATCATTTTGGGAATGTCTTACAGTATGCATCCTGCAGAAGAAACATAATTTAGTTGTTGATGGAATTATCGAAATCAGTTCTGATGCATATTAATTTTCTCTCTTTATAATACTCGTGTTTATTATTATTATTATTATTATTATTATTATTATTATTATTATTATTATTATTATGTGAATTTCTGAACACTTGGGAAAAGAATGAACATTGTAATTTTACAGCCTCTTTTTCTTAATGGTATTTGCTATAAATGGAATAGAATGTTCTATAAAATCTATTCAGGTATGCCTGGATTGTGGACAAAATTATTCTTCTGAAAACTCATTTGAATTTATTCTTTTTGTTGATTTTGTTATTAATCTTAATAAATAAAGGTCAATATATGTATGTGTGTATATTCCTTATAATCTTCTACACCATTGTAATGATTTTGACCAAATTTGATACATGGCAGAAACTACTCTATAGCTTAGAATTCCAAGTCTGTGTCCTTTTACACAGTTAATTGTTTAATTTTAAGTGATGCTTACAAAAAAGACAATCTATATCTTCAGAAATGATCTTTTAATGGCTCCAACATTGCCAACATAATAATAATAGAGAGTTGCTGACAGGAAGAGAGAGGAGGAAGACGTGCCAAACGCGCACTCGGCAGAACAGCGAAATGGGAGTGCAGCTAGAAGTATATAGAGCCAGAATAGGCCTATTTAATTCAGCAAGATGTATTTTGGGTGGAAAATGTTCGGGAGAACAGATTGGAAGGACGGTGTGGTGTGCATTGGTGTTGATGGCGCTACTGATAATTGGAGGAATAGAGTTAAACCTGGGACCGCATATGGAGCAAATTATGGTAATGCTGAAGTGCATCGCGGAGGAAATGACTAATTTTAAAGGAATGGAAAAGAGAATTGAAGAGAAGTTGACAAAACAATTTGAGGAGATAAAATCGGTATGGGGATATTTTGAATACAAGATGGATAAAGAATTCATGGAATGCAACAGAAGAATAACAAATCTGGAGAGAGCAGAGGAAAGGAGCAGAAAAAGGAACTTGATAATATTTGGAGTAGAGGAAACGAGAGAAACGAGTTTGGGAACAAGTAGAGGAAATTTGTCAAGATAAACTAGGAATAAAGTTAACAGGCTGGGAGATAATTGATACCTTCAGAGTGGGGAGAAGAGGCTCGAACCCAAGACCAATAATCGTTAAGTTACCAACGGTGAAAATAAAATGGACATTGGTATCTAATGCTAAAAAGTTAAAAGGGACAAGAATATTTCTTGAAAATGATTACAGGAAGAAAGAGAGAGAAATAAGAAGTTTGTTGTTAAAAGAAATGAGAAGTGCAAGAGCTAGAGGTGACAAAGCATATGTGAGAGGTTTGGATTTGTGGATTAATGATAGAAAACAGGATACTTGTCAGCTGAATTGGAGGTCACCGGGAAATGTAACATGTGTTGAAACCACGGGTAGGCGGCAGAGAGTGGATAACATGGTAAATGGAGAGGGAAGAAGGGGAGGAGCATGACAAACGTCATCGGGCGGAGGAGAGGACGGCAGCAAATGTCATCAGGCGGCTAAGAGGAACGGCAGGGAGGAGTGCAGCAAACGTCACCAGTCAAACAAGTAACACCGGAAAGTCAGCTGATTGAAGAATCGCGCAGAATGGCCTTGGGAGCAGCTTCGGGGATTGACGTCTGGAAGGATACTACGCTTAGCATAATTTCATCACCAGGGGGAAGTATTTTGCAGGTGGAAGATGGAGCAGTGGGGAACGAACCTTTGGGCAAGCCAAGACTGACCAGGAGTAAAGCAAAATGCAGGAATTTAGGTTTGAGAGGAAGGGATCTGTATAGGAAAAGGCATTGGGGGTGTTAGCATGGAACATACAAGGGCTGTTTGAAAAGTTAAAATTAGGTGAAAGTGATAGGAGTGGTAGAGACATGGGTAGCAAAGGACATTCCAGTGGAAATGACGAATTTTTATTTCTATGGTAAAGCTGGAATAAAAAAGAAAGAGGTCGTGCATCTGGTGGATTATGGTTATTTGTTAGGAAGGGCTTGCAAGTTAAAGTGAAAGTGTGCAGCGAAAGAGGGGAAAATTCAGTTCTGTGGTGTGTTTTAAATGGGATAGGGGAAAAACTAAGTGTGTGTGTTGCAGTGGTGTATAACCCCCAAGTGCCTCGAAATTTTATAATCCCAATCTATTTAATTTGTTAAGGCAAGATATGGAAGAATTATCAAATAGATATTTAAATAATTGTTTTATTATAATGGGGGACTTTAATGCAAGGGTAGGGGTAAGTAAAATAAATGTAATGGATATTGAGTATGAGTTAAGAGATGAAGAGAACGAGAAGGAGCAAAGACAAACTCTTGAATTGTGAAGGTAAGAAGTTAATAGATTTTTGTGAGGAGCTCAACTTGATGATGTGTAATGGGGTGAAGGGGAAAGATGACATGGGGGAATTTACCTTTGTGAATGAGAATGGTCAGAGTGTGGTGGACTATATGATATATTCAGCAGAGTTGGATCCATATATTATGAATTTTGAAGTGTTGAATTTAGTTTGTTCAAGTAATCATTTTCCAATAAGGGGAAAATTTGTAAGTACATATAAGGGAGGCTTCAAAGCAAGGCAACAAGAGGGAATTGAAATTGAAAGATATAAATGGAGAGAGGAGGAAGCAGAAGTATTTTTTAAGAAACTGGGGGCAGAGATAGGGAGAACAAGGGAAGCAGGTGTAGATGAGATGCTGAAAGAAAACAGAATTGAAGAAGCTGTGTTAAAACTAGAAATGATAGTGAAATATGCAGGCTCAAGAATGAAAATGAAAGAGGATTGGGTCAATAAGAAGAAGCGTTGGTATGATGAGGAATGTAGGGTGGCGAAACAAAGAGTTTTAAGGGAGCTGAGAAAACGGAGGCAAACGGGTGATGAAAAGGAAAGAGAGAATTACATGGTTGAAAGGTGGGGGTATAAAAGTCTGTTGGAAGTAAAGAAGAGCGTATGGGGGAGAAAATGAGTAAAAAATTGCATGAGGCAGCAGCAGCCAATGATTGTAAAACAATTTGGTCCTTAGTTAAGAGTATGTATAAGGCAAGAGCAAGAGAGAATAGTCTAGGTGTAAATGAATGGCTTAATTATTTTAAAAATCTTTTGGGAGCAGAGCAGCAAATGAAGCAAACTATACGGTAGTGGCAAATTGTGACTATATTGAGCAATTGGACAGTAGGATAGAAATAGAGGAAGTAAGAGATCAAATTACAAGACTAAAAAGAAACAAAGCAAGCGGTATTGATGGTATACCAAGCGACTTCTGGAAAGCATGGTATATAGATTGGAGATGCTAGTTAGGGTACTAAATTCAATCTTTGAAGGGGGTATTGTACCCAGGAGTTGGAAAACGGCAATTGTGGTACCAATATTCAAGAACAAAGGAGATGTGAATAACCCAGCAAACTATAGGGGGATTAGTCTGTTAGCAGTGCTAGGAAAAATTTATACTGGGGTTCTGGCAGAAAGGGTGCAATTTTGGGCAGAGGAGCAGCGTAAGTTATCAGATTTCCAAGCAGGCTTAGAAGTAATAAGAGAGTAATAGACAACATTTTTGTGATATCCACAATGGTTAGTAAATACTTAGCCAACAAACGGGGAAGGTTGTACGTGTTATTTGTGGATTTTGAAAAACCGTTTGATACAATTAATAGGGAAGCCTTATGGACTAAATTGAGCAAGATAGGAATAAGTAACAGGTTCATAAAAACATTACAAATAATATATGCAAAGAATGACTTTTGTATAAGGGTCTCAAATAATATAATGACAAATGCTATTTCAAACAATATAGGGTTAAGGCAAGAATGTAAGCTAAGTCCTATATTATTTAACTTATACATTGATGATATTTTAAAGGTAATTAAGATAGAAAATAGGCATCTGCCTGTAATTGGAAATAAAGAAATACCAGGTTTGTTATTTGCAGATTATTTAGTTTTAGGAGCAATAACCAAGATTGGGTTAACTAAAGCAATTGGAGCAATAGAAAAGTTCTGTAATAAGTGGAGTCTCAGAATAAACACAAGGAAGACAAAAATAATGGTGTTTAAAAAGGGGAACAAGTTAAGGAAGAATGAAATATGGTGGTGGCAAGGAAACAAAATCGAGGTGGTTAGGAAATTTGATTATCTAGGAGTAAGACTAAATAGTAATTGGAGTGAGAATGAGCAAAAGAAAATGATACTAGCAAAGGAAAACTGGCAATGAAAGCTATTACAGCTTGCCTAGATAAAATACCAGAGATGCAAATAAAATGGTTGGAGAGAATATATGGAGCAGTAGTAGAGGTTAAATTGCTATATGGAGCTGAGATTTAGGGTTTAGAGAGAGGGTGGGAAAATGTACAGAAGTTTTTGTAAATTAATTTTAGGTCTACCAAAAGCTTCACCCAATGGGGTTGCCCAAATAGAGCTAGGGAGGTTTGGTAGTAAAGCAAAAATTGTGGAAAGGGTATTAAAATATTGGTATAAAATGAAGGAACTGAAAAATAATAATATGCTAAAGCAGTGCCTAGAAGTGCAGTTAAAACTCAATAAAGATGATACTTGGTGTAAGTATATAGAAGGAATCCTGAATGAAATAGGTTATGGAGGTATTTGGAGAGAGGGGCAGGTACTGGAGAAGTGTAAAATTGAGAATTGAAGATATTGAAAGACAAATTTTAGGTAGTTTTAATTTAAAATCTTCTTTATGTATATATGCAGATTTAAAAATGGTGTGGGAAAGAGAAGAATATGTGACAGATCAGCACGAGAAGATTTTGCATGGGGGAGGACAGGAGTGATGATGTTAAAAGGCTTAGGGGAAAGAGATAACCAAGGAAAGTGTCCGCTATGTAATAGAAAGTATAATAACTATTGGCATATAATTCTAGAATGTGAAGGAACTAAGGATTCAAGGAAGAAATGGGCCAATTTACCAATTGAAATTATAGGTAGAAAAATGATGGGTGTTAAATGTAAGGGAAGTATATTAGAAGTAGGTTTAATTAGAAAGATATGGCTGAAGAAATATAAGGAAAAGGAGTAAAAAGAAAGTAGATATTGAAAAGTAGATTAGTAAAAGGTCTCAATATCTCGATAACCATGGTGTTTGAGCTATTAGCCCTTGGAAGCATGGCAATTTACGGAAGGACAGAAAAGGTTATGTTAGGAGTAGACGTAGGTTACGTATTTAAGTAATTATTGAATTGTAATAAATTTATAAAGGTTAATAAATGTTTATTTATTCAGTCAATAGGGCCCATTGACTGGGTAACCGCAGTGTTGGAGGATATGGGCCCTAGGAAACAAGCAACTCGGTGAAGTCTGTAAACTGAAATATGTATTCACTATGTATTTAAAGTATCTATCTATCTATCCATCCATCCATCC